>OW964838.1:23735896-24285374 GCA_943142095.1 Ophonus ardosiacus
TGGTTTACATTCATAGTTTATATATTCTAATATTTTCGTTAAATTGGAAAGAAAAACATCAAAAATACCATCTGGAGATCTATAGATTGACAAAATGATTACATCTGTATCTATAAGTTTGATTGCAGCTACTTCACAATGCAATTCAATCGAAAAATTTTCAATTTTACTTATATTTTGAAATTTAATGTCATTCTTAACAAATATTGAAACTCCACCGTGTTTCATTGTTTTCCTACAATAATAGCTAGCTAAATTATATTTTTCAAAGTTATATAATGAAATTTCTATATCATTTTGCCAATGTTCACAAAAACATAATACATGAAAATTATTTTCTTGAACATAATGGTTTACTTCATCTATTTTATTTTTCATACATTGTACATTAAGATGGAATATGCATAAATCGTCACTTTGGTCTGGAAAAGGCTGGTTTTTTGAAAATATACAAACGCAAGGAAATTCCGGTAGGCCAGAATTCACTGTCTTCCACAATATCCTTGAGGTCGTAATTAATGCCGATTCTGAAGCAAGCGTTGGTACCCTTGGATTCAAGTGGTTCGCATGTGACAGTAGCATCTGGTAGTTTTTCTTTTACAAATTTTTCAATGGTGGAGCTTGGAGTACCTGATTCTACCCTTCCAAGGAAAAACCATGCTTTCTTGGTTGCACCACGAAAATTGTCATCACTTGTATTTTTACCAATGATATTTTTGGTTTTTTTCTTTCGTACAACTAATTTGAAATCATTTGTCTCAGAATTTTTTTCAGTTTCAATTCTGATTTTATCTTCAGTGACAGTTTTATTGGGAGTTACTGCCATCTTCGTTTTTACTAGCAGTTTTAGTTAAATTTTTATTTGCAGCATTTTGCTGGGAATGGTTCGGTTCGTTGCTAGACCTTGAGTTGGACAAGGCGTTACCTTGATTAATTAAGTCTGCGTCAGGGACATTTAACGACTCGCTGGTTTAACTGAATGACAGTTCTCCAAATAAGAAATTTTTTCCCGGAGTAGGATATTTTTCTCTTCTAATTCGATTATTAATTTCTTTAGAAGAGTATTTTCATTTTTGATAAATATTATTTCATTTTCACTATAATTATCATTTTTAAGTTCAATAATACTTTCGTTTAGATCATTTATATTTTTGCATATCTCGCATACCCAATTTTGGAGTTCTTCGTCAACACCAGCACACTTTAAATGTCTAACTCTTTTGCACTGTTTGCACGATACACCATTTACAACTTTTCTGTTGCATATTTTGCACTTTGCTTCGTTATTTACTTTATTTTCATTTACTTCACTATTAGACGCCATTACTATACTTTATCTCATTAACATGCTTTGAGACGGTTATTTTTAATTATATTTTTTAATTACAATTATAATTTCTAAGTATAATTTCAGCGCTGTGAATGAGCCTTAATCAATTAACAAATACAAAATATATGTTCTCATTTAAAATTAAAAAAAACTTGGGTTCCGTATTTTATGAACCACTGGTCGATTTTTTTTTTCTTTATTTTGACTTGTGAATAGGTTTGCCCATTTAACCGTCTTTGTAGCTCTTACATTTCTCGAAATTGCCATGGTGGCCAATTTAAAATGAAGAACATGTATATTATAGACAAATTTATAATGGATACCTATTTATACACTAGCTAATATTTAGTCATGAGAATAAACTTTAGCTCTAGCTCACTAGCACGTAAGGGCGAGCGAGTTAATTTCTTCGAGTGAATAAACATTCTTAGCTCACGTGGTTTATACAATATTTTATTCAATTTTGACGAAATAAAAAACTAGTCAGTTATCAGGCTGTGCATGACAATCGTCGATGATAGACGTAGTGTTGCCACAAGACCAAGACCAGTCTTGGTCTTGGTCTCGTCTCGTCTTGGTCTTGTCGAGACGAGACCATCATTTGGTCTCGATTAGAAAAGTCGAGACGAGACGAGACTAGCATCAAGTCTTGTCGAGAAAGTCTTGAGTCTCGACAAGACTCTCAACTTCAGATCAAAGGTATTTTTTTAAACACATACCTATTCTAAAAGTGCTTCAAAAACTGAGAGTATTGCTGTAAATACTGATTAAAAATTCGAATAAATAAGAAAGATATTAATTTTTCAAATTTTGTAATTTTCTACTTTCATAATTGTGTCCCAGAAACATTAATTTATGTAAATATGATGTATTCCTTATTCATCTAAATAATCCAAATATAAGTTTTAAATGAATTTAAATTACAATGTAAGTGGGATGAAATGAAAGAAGTATCAATTTAGAATTCTTATGTTATTTTAATGCACCAATATTTTTTATTAAATTAAGATCAACCTTTATTTTATATTACACATGTTGATTTTAATTTAATTTTTGTTTAATTCTCAATTAATATATTGGTACAACTGGGTGTATGAAATACTGACTACATCTTCAAAAATATTTCCAATTTTCAAATAGCACACAAAAGTTACATCTGTGGTGCATTCTTTAAGTTAGCAATGTACTTCAGTTTTATTTATTAAATTAATATATTATAACAAAAGTAACGTTCCCTTCAAATATACATTATATTTTTCTTTTATTTTTAAAGAATCTATTGTGATTCTTAGAATTTTACGAAAATGCACACAAAGATTTTACGATCTTAGGGAAATTCCCGTTTTAAAATAACCATATTCTACATTTTCAACGGATGTACTTCTTATTCACCTAAATAATTCTTCCATTGAAACATATGAATACATATCGCATGTAGAAATAAAAATGTTAATTGCAAATAATGTAAACTATTAATACTAACAAATCAGTTACATAATTATTTTGTGAAGAAACAGTAAAAATATAAAAAATACATTATCAACGGATGTACTTCTTATTCACCTAAATAATTCTTCCATTGAAACATATGAATAATATCGCATGTAGAAATAGGAATATATTAATTGCAAATAATGTAAACTATTAATACTAACAAATCAGTTACATAATTATTTTGTAAAGAAACAGTAAAAATATAAAAAAACGAAGATTTAATTCTTCTCAAACTTTGTATCCATAATTTATGTAAAAATACTTTTCCAACCAATGAAAATAAAACATTTTCTAGCGTTATCATTAAAAACTAACAAAAAAATCATAATGTATCATTTAGTAAAAAAAAAAAATTGGAAAATATGTGCTTCAAAAGATAAAAGTTTATGTATCTTTTATGTGATGTATAATGAAAGTAAAACTTTATCTCAACAAAGTGAAATGTAAGGGACATTATTAAAATATGTAGTTACAGGTATAACAATTTGGGAAAATTGGTATCAGATATTCTAAGAAACTGGTATTAAGTATTTCTCGTAAGAACACATGCAAAATGCAAGTACACTCGCCCGGTGCCCATGGGCGTATACAGGCGGGCCAGGGAGGGGCGCTCGCGCCCCCTGAGAAAATTAAAATACATTGTATAAATTCATTCATATGAAAAAATTGAAAACAATAATCAACGTTTACTTAAAGCCTTAAAGAATATAGAAATATAAAAGTCGTAATGTACAAGCCCTTCTTTAACAATTTTCTTAAAACTTTGTATGCACAAATGTGTAAAACAAACTGTTTTTCCAATTCCCTAATATAATATAATTTTAAAAAAATGGGTAAAAAATTACACAACATTTCTTTTCTTGTAAAAATCCAATAATGGAACAATAAATTTTACAACGGCCTGTGCTATAAATGCTGCATATTACCAGACAATAACATCCACTTTTAGACATCTGCTAGTAATAAAAGTAGGTAGGTTTGCCCAACCCAAATCCAAATATTTCCGAATACAATACTTTAGTCAATCTAACAATTTTGCATCCTAAAAATATAAAACCATGTAATAAAGAAAAGTATAAACGTATGATAAAGAATTAAATGAAGCATAACATAGATAATTTTTATGAGGAATCATTATTATGGTTTCATAAGTGGAAAGAGGAACCTCTTGAGAAAGAAATACCATATGAAGAATTATTAGATAACCCCAAAAAATTATATCCATTTTTACTCCATGGCTTGATTTTATTTTTAACTCTACCTTCTACAACATGTAAAAGAAGTTTTAGTAGGTACATAAAAAATCTGTTGTGGCTAGCACAAGACCTTCCGTCAATTTGATGTATTTTGTACCAATCCCACATCAAAAGTTCCCTAGAAAAGATTCTATATATAGTGTCTGGTCGCGAACCTGGGGGAACCGGGTTCGATCCCGACTGACGCCAAATATTTCCAATTTTAAATGGCACAAAAGTGACCCCTGTGGTGCACTCTCCACGCCAGCTATGAGTGCCCGTGAGGTGACGCCTGGTAAGCGCCCACACGGTAAAATATATCGTCATCATTACCGCTGTCTACATGTGTTGTAGATACTGGCACACCCAGAAATGGGTAATATGCCGTGATGATATATTTATTTTATTTATTTTTAATAAAATTATAACACGAACATATACTATTTTTTACAAATTCCATACCGAACGTTCTTTGGTAAAAAATCTATAAATCCAATACAATTATAATACGGACAATCATCATGTATATTGTACTTGACACTGACATCTCTCAATTACAATTTTTTGAATATATCAGCTGTTTCTATGATTATAGTAAAGCTGACTGATTTTGGAAAGTTAATCTATTTATAATTCGTTAAACCATACAACTGTTATTATTAAAGTTTCTTAGTTACTAATTTTTTTTACTAATTTTGTAAATTTAAGCACGTTTATTATAATTTATTTGTTTTTCAAATAAGTGTTTTTTTTTTGTTAGAGAATTGTGTTTAAGTAATTATCTACAGTTTTTATTGAATATACCGTTATTATTCTAAATACGTTTTTGGAATAAGTGTATTTTTTTTGGCAAATAAATAACATATAAATATATGACTAACTATATTTTTATTCGTCAAAATTTTGATATAAAGCAGAAGTTCTCAACCTGTGGTACGCGTACTAGGGGATACGCGAAAGTCTAAGTTTTAGTTATTTACTTATTTAACATTTATTTAGAAAAATATAAAAAAAATAGCGAAAAAAGTTACTTCTTTGGGTATTCTTGTCCATTTACTTACTGCTTCATTTAAACATATAAATATCTATTTAACTATTGCTAATAATAGAAATGCATTGCTGTGATTTATTCTGTAGCTAAGGAATTGAAATTATATATTTTATGTTTATTAATAAGAAACAACACTCGTTATGTATGTATATTTTCATATTAATTATTTCAATAGCTCAAGTATCAAGTTGATGATATTTACAGAAAAAATAATAAATATCTCAAATATTATTTGGAATTTTTGAATTGCGATTGTACTGCTGTTCTTAGAATTTTATGTACTATTAGATGGGATTATAAAAAAAAATGTTAATGGAAGCAAAGTCGAGAGTATTGTCGAGACTCGAGACGAGACAAGACTGACATCAAGTCTCGTCTCGACAAGACCAAGACGAGACCACTCTAGTCGAGACCAAGTCAAGACCAAGACAAGACCGGCCCTAAGTCTCGTCTCGTCTCGACTTCTGGCAACACTAGATAGACGTCAATTCATCTATTTAAAAAGCTTTATTGCTTGTCATTTGTATCGTGAAAAATAATGAAAATGGCTGATAATGTCTGATAAATAATGTGGTGAGTGTTATTTTCGTACCTGATGTTATTTTAAATGAATTATTTGTTGCAGAGTTGAGTTAAAATGGTGTGAGAATGATTTAATTTTTTTTATATGCAACCGGTAATTAATGTAAACTTTATTCTTATCAAAATCATAACTTAATGTGCTTCTTTATTTATCGAGGAAAATAAAGCACTCCCTAGGGAAATAAAGTACTCCCTAGGGAAATAAATTGATTTAAGTCTTTTGTTAAGTGATGTTGATTAACAAATAAGGAATATTATTAATTATATTTATTTTGGAAAAAAATGTAATGATTTTTGTAAAATTAAATTTAAAATAAATAATTTTTCTTCGTGTGTGCTTCATTCTTCTTCTTTTTTGTTTGTATGTAAAATATTGTATATAACACGGCAGTAAAGTGTCATTATTTGCCTCAAGCGATCGCATCCCTCGGGCTGCGCCCTCAGGATTCATTCTTTGCTCTCGACAAATAATGACGAACTTTACTGCGTTGATATATAAACTACTATTAATTCACTTTTCAATAAAATTTTACTTGTAGTTGTTGCTATGGAGTTAATAATGACAGTTTAAAACGTCAAAATTGAATAAAATAATGAATTTTATAAATACTATGTTTTAAAGATAAACAATTCCTTAGCTACATAGTTCAGATTTCAAATGAATGTATCTGGCATATAAATATCACTGTCAAATAACTTATCATTTCATATTAATAATGGCAACATTTTAAAAATTAAAAATTAATTACTCTTAAAAAGTATATACATGGTACATAATACATCATATAATATTATGAAAATCACATAGAACAGTGTGTAAGAAACTAAATACTAAATACTAAATACTCTTACGGATTCACAATAGAGCATCGGGAACAATTTTTATTCGTAACGGATAATCGGTCGCACGATTGACAATTTTTTTGAAAGCACGAATAATACGCGGTAATGTTAAACCGCGCACGAATAATCGAGGTTCCACTGAATTACAATAATGTAAATAAAATACTAGTCACTAAACTAAACAGTCTTACTACCATTACAATAGTAAGTACTGTACAATAATTTCTACCACTTTCTCTGTTATAATGTACTTCGCTATATAAAAAGTTATTTAGTAACTATTCGTTCGAAAGGTTTCACTTTTTGACAATTTTGATTTTTACGGAATGCTGAAGTAAATTAATTTTTTTATCACTGATTACATCAACTACAGTGGCCATGTTTTATTAGTTCTACTTCAGCGTCAGCTTGTATCTGATTTGACTCTAATTTAGACAATCGAGATCACAATATTTTTCGTCTGAATCTTCATCCATGTCTTGAGCGTCATATTCGGGAGGCATAGTTACTAATTGTACCAGCAAGTAGTGTCCATGAGATGAGGACAGGTAACCACCTGTACAGTTCGAATATGTCATCAGTACCGATATCAGCGTACAAAGCAGATTGCCACACCCTGCCGTGATGAAATACCGAATGTCTACTTTTTTTCCGAACATAGGAAATTCAACATTAAAATTTTGAGTTGGGGATATCTGTTTACCTATTAATTTTAAAACAAAAGTGTAATGAGAAAAATGTTCAGAATAAAAACTGCATCCAGAAGTACCAACGTTGTTTTTAATTGTTTCTTATGTACGAGTTAGAACCAAAACCCAAGGATCACAAATCAGTGTGTTATTAGTTCTATTTACTTTAAAATAACTTTTCTTAAAACTTTTAAACTTACATTATATCTGTTACACAACGATAATTTATTGATTTTGATGTTTGTGAGACGTTTACGGCCCGGTGTACACGTCATTTTTTTAACGTGCGTGCACGCTGTGGGGATGGAGTTCCGGTCTGCAATACTAGTCAGTAAATGTAGCTGTGCACACGAAGCTCTGACAACGTACGGTTCGTCTGCGTTTTGTGGCTTGTGGCTTCCCATGGTGCCGTAATACATTTGGTCTTATGGAGCAATGCACACATGCGATGATTTTACGCAGAACGCAACTATAGCTCAGATGAATATTAAAGAGTTGGTTATTGAACTTATTATATTTTTTTTGCGATCCAGAAAAAAGGATAAAAAAGTATTATTTTATTTATTACTGCGAGCAAATAAGAAATAAATAAACAACTGATCTCCATGGAAACATTTAGCTTTACCGGTCCCGGGGTCGGTAAAGTACTTTCCGATCCGTTATAGACAACTTTCCGAGCTAGTTCAGCAAAGAAGGACTTTTCGGTCTAAATAGTGATCAGAAAGAGCTCATTTTCTGGGCGACCGCGAAAAAAATATTTTTTTTGTAAATCTAAAAGCTTATGTTTTAAAGATAATACAATTCCTGTGTTACATAGTTCATATGTCAAATGTACCTATGTAACTAACAGATAAATATCACTGCAAAAGACTAATAGTTTCAAATTAGTAATGGCAAAATTTCAAATAGAAAATAGTAAATAAAGCAATAGTTACATGCAAAGGAACTTAATGTAATTTGCAGTATTGGTAAATATGGACGTATGAATTTATATTAATACGAATTAAATAGCGGGAGGTAGTGTTGGTCACATCAGATTTTTTTTAATCTACTGTCTAGAAGTGAATGAACCCAGTATTGTTGTCTTCTTTTCTTAGCGATGTAATTTTTGTGTATCACGTATACAAAAATTATTCGTTTCCTGCTATATACGTATATTTCAAAAGTCTCTACAAAATGTACTGTATTCATTTCCATGTGTTCTGCGGTATTTCCAGTAGTGTTGCAGTAAGTTGAACAGATGTGTGTGCTTGCAACTTCTACAACGCTGGTGCGTCGCAGCAGCGATTCCGCAAGTTAAAAACCTGACGTGGGCACCGGGCCTACTGAGGTACTGAGCAACTGAGCTTGCAACGTCTACATCACCGTTACGTCGACGTAGCGTGCATGCACGTTAAAAAACCTGACGTGTGCACCGGGCGTATGTCAGGCGGATGGGGAATTTATTCAACTAATTTATATGAAACTGAATTATAAAACGTTTTAATAACTATTATGTGATCAAATAATAAGTACCACGCATCATATAACTTCGCATTGTAGTTTAAAAGACTAGAATACGAGGCAAAATATCTTAAAAATGTTATAATTCCGCTAACTGTAGGTTACGGTAACTACATTATTAGTTATAATGTGTTAATAAAAACTCTGTGTTCCTTGGGAAGAAAATACATGATTTAAGGCAATTATTAGAGTAGGTACCATGGAAAGAACAATAATTCATATTTCTTGTTTCTGGCATATCTGACAGATTTGACATTTCATTTTATTTTATTCTTATAAAATCTGTGTTTATTATTTTTTTCTTCTAGATTAACTCTTCCCATTATCCAAATAATAATAAAATAAAAAGAAACATGAGACATAAATTATTGTTTATTTTCCACGGCACTCTGATAATTGCCTTAAATCGTGTATTTTCTTTTACTTATAACTTATACATAAAAATAAGTGAACATCAAACTTGGTACTCGATTGATGCAGTTTTTTATTTTGAACATTTTTCTACATTACATTTTTGTGCTAAAATTAATAGGTGAAGAGATATTGCCAAACCAAATTTGTAACATTGAATTTTCGGTTCGGAAAAAAGGAAACAACCGAATGACCTATTAAATATGTAAAACCAAATTTGTGTAGTTATCTTCAGTAAAATTCTCCACAAATTCTAAAAACAACTCCAACTAATGTCAACCTACACTTATAGAAAACGTCTGTACAACTTGTAATGAAGCATATAAGAGGTACGACACAACTGAATTTTATTGACAATTCCGCTTCTGTTTATAAACAAATTCAAAATAGAAAGTAAAAGTAAGTCCTTATAGATTATGGTTCAAATATGTAATGCACCTGTTTTGATTTTCAAAAATCCGTTTTCTTCTGAACAAAAAATACTGAAATATTAAGAAAAAAATGCAATTTATAATGGAATATTTTTTTTTTTTAAATATTTATATAGTTTCTTCGAATTATTTATACAAATACATATTATAGTCATGATGATTACTGAATGTGGGTTGGCTGTTAAAATTATTAAATTTATATTAGTATAACATTACAGATAAAAAATAAAAACTGCATGGGTCGTTATCGACCCACAGGCTTCAAATGGGCATGCGAACTTATTGAAATACACTATACAAAAAAATTAGGATTATGTTAAAATATGATGTAAAAATTCTAAATGATAAGCTAAAGAATGTAGACACTAAAGAAATATGATTAAATAAAATATAAGATAAATATTATTGACAGTGGAAATTGACTTGGAATGTGTATATACTTGCAGAGTTGTACATGTACCTACTTAAGTACAGCATGTAAAGCGAAAAGTAGGCTATAGGCGTTTAACCTTGGAAATCAGTTTTCCTTTGAGCAAACATTACCTATTTATGGAAAAATACTTCAAATAAAAGTTATAGAGAATTAAATTTTACACACATGTAGCAAAATTACGCGCTGTTTAAGCGGCAAACCGCTATTAGTAAGTCAAGTCAAGGACGGAACAGTTTGGATTTTGGCAAGAACTATACTTACCTTAAAATTATTATTTAAAACAAAACTTTAAAAAAGGACGAATCATGTCCAACGTAATGATTCCAAAGTAATGTAGTTATCAGATATATTTACAAGTTCTTCGACACTAAAAACATTGTTTGTACAAAATTGAGCCTTGTTTTTGACTTAACAGCGTCACAAAATTGACTTCGTAAACGCAAAGTAGAAAATAGTTATTATTTATTAAGATACTGAAGCTCTTGTTTGTTGCTGGGGCTGTGTGGCCGAAGAAGATAAATCATAAGAGTGATAAAAAAACTTCAGTGCCGAGGTGCATATTAAATTTTATTTGAAATCAGAACTTTGTGAAAATGAAAGCAATATTTATTTTTATAGGTTATTATACATATCTGTCAGTTACTGTCAGTCAAACAAAAGATCTTATGTTCAATTTTGCAAACCTCTGGACATTGAAGTTATCGTAATGATACTGAAAATTATGTGTTATCAAACTTATTTTATTTTAATTATTAAATTCGTTCTTCTTTCACATATTTTTTGTCATTTTACGTACAAATTTGCTATTGTTCATCGTTCGCCTACCCAAATTGTCTTATATACACTATAATTATCATAAGGTTCGTAACACTAGTAACACTGCATTTGTATGAAATCGTCATATAATAGATTACTTTAGTACCGACTTCTGAACTTTTAATGATGGTTTTTGTGCACTTTAGTGGCGATATCAAATAATAGTATCTAGATTCTGAAGTTCTACATGTTGTCACGAATATGAAATCTAGTTGCCGAGGCCGCAAGCCGAGGAAAATAAACCATATGAGTAACAAAATGGAATTTCAATGTCGAGATGTATATTAGGTAAATTTTATATGAAATCAAAAATTTGTGAAAATGAAAGGAATATTTATATTTATAAGTTATCATTTTTGCAAGTGTCAGTCTGATACTCTATGTCGCTAATTTTTGAACATTGAAGTTATCGTAAAAAGCACTGAAAATTATGTTGTTTTTTTTTCAATCTTCTTCATCGGAATTATTTAGTTCGTTCTTCCTGCACTTTGTTTTTTTTATTATATATCGAACACCTACCAAAATTATCTTATATGTACAGCAATTATTATAAGGTTGGCAGCACTGCTATTGCATGAAATCGTCGTATAATAGATTACTGTAGTGCCGATTTTTGAGCTTTTAATGACGATTTTTGTGCACTTTAATGACGATTTCAATTAAAAATATTTGCTTGCATCTTTTGTGCAAAATATGTTTAGGGCTGGTTTTCCATCTGTTGTGAAAAGTTAAACATTTAACTTATCTGTCAGTTGAAATGAGAAATGAAGCTTCGAAAAATTGACACATGTGTAACTTTTACAACTTATGCTATATTATCGACTCTACATTTTTCGTTTAATTGAGAGTTAAGTTTAACGAAAGATGAAAATACCTAGCCTTAATACTCTGGAGTGGAGTGAATAATATGTAACTACATATTTATATGAAAATAGTATAGTGGCTGTCATGAAAATAGGATTTCAGAATATAAGAAAAAACTTACCCTTAAAGAATGTGTAGACGATCAAAAAAGTTAAATATTGGCCGTACATGTGTACACTGTTATAGTCATACAATAACTTCAAGATTTTAATTTAGCAATCTGTTTTGTAGGAAACCACAATGAAGGAAGGAAACCGCTAACAGATGTTGTTTGGAAATTTGTATTGGTTTTAAACAAGTGTTTGAAGATGAGTTCATATTTTTATAATAGGGTATTATCTCATTATTTTTAATTTTTTTTTTTTTTCTTAAACAGGTATATCTAAGAGTACCTGTGAAAACCTGAGTTAAAAATTCCATTTAAAAAGCGAGATATTAATTTTTAAAGTTTGATTTTGTTGTGTCACGTGATAGTGACGTACTAGTTGTACATTGCCGTTGTCGTACAATCAGTGGTTCATAGCTTTTTGAGGTGTTGATCAAGTATTGAAAAAGGTAGGAAATAAAATATATTTCATTATAATCTTACATACTATTACCAAAAAACTGAAGAAAATTATACAATAAGTAATCTAAGTAATTGATTACATATTTTTCATTGTACTACGAAAACATTTTGACATTCTCAAACTATTAGTGGCGCTTGTACCTATATGTTGACTCGTAAGTTTTGTTTCGAAATGTTTTGAATGGGCTGGAAGTTGGAGTTCATTTATTACGTTTATTGCTTTGTTTCTTCTGTACGAGTTTTATTAACATTATTTCTTAAAGAAATACTTCTGTTTTGCCTAATTCTTTATGGTAAGTACACATTCGAATCATTTATATAGTTCTAATAAAATTTTATTGCATTTTCTTAATGGTTAGATACTTCATTTCGTATTTAATGAAATACAAATATTTTAAAAATAATTCTTGTCACAGTAACTTTTATATTTTGTTATAATATATGCATATCAAATAACAAACAAGCACGTAGCTGACACAGTGAGTAACACAAAAATACAGAACACCTGTGCAGCTGTGGTACGAACACTCCCGAACAATTCGAAGTACATCCGAGTATGTACGTACTTAAGATGCGGTGTGTTACCACATTCAAACATGGAGTAGGGATTTCAACTGATCTTCCATTGATAGTACAACTAGTACGTCATCAAAATACAAAATTTCAATGCTTTTTCAATGTTGTGTTTTTTTTTTTTGTTTTATTCCACTTGTTTACCTACCAACTTTAATATTTTTAATAAATTTTTAATATTGGCACTCATGAGAGAATACCCTATTGAAGCATCCAATGCAGAAGGTGGAAAAGTCCGTTTTGTGAAAATGATATGGACATGGAGTTTGAAAAATTTGGCATCGTCCTGTGCAAGAACGAGACTTCGATCATCAGTACAAGCCATGCAGCCTGTCTACCAATACTTGAAATAACAGGCCATGTCCATGGTCTTGTTCAATTTTTGAATTTATTGTTTTTGTTGGCACTTTCCAACCGCAGCTTTACTCACGCTATACTCTCTAATCTGTCATCCAATTTCGCGGCTATTTCCCATTTCCACCCTAACAAATCAGTGACTTGTAAACAAAGTTTCTTTACATTTTTGTAAAAAGACGAATGAAATTGTAAATAATATAAATAGGTGTAGATGTACATATGAGAAATCAAAATTTAAGGTTAGATCTTGGATATCAAATTGAACTGACAGTTCAAGTCACAAGTGAACAAGCTCAGACCATTCGATTGTGAATAAAATACTCGTAGTATACAAACCTCGGTGAAAAGTTTCATTATCTCGGGTTTTGCGCCTTGGTTAGTTATCTTCGCCCTCGACAACAATGACTTTCCACCTCGGTTAGTAATATACTATTTCCCTGTTTTCCCGTTTAAAACAGTCATCTCTCTACTCATCTATTTTTACAGCCAGTTATAATTTTGGTTAGCGTTCACAATGAGGTATTGCAAAAAATATTAACTTGTTTATTTTATTCGTTAATACGAATATGTCAACTTCATAGTTTTATTTAATATAACAGTTTGTATAAAAGTTTGTTTATTTGGATTAGAAAAACCAATTTAAAGTATTATGCATTCAAAACGTTGCCAAAATTGTGACGCACCCGGGTACAAGCCAATGGAAAACAAGTTGTGATATAGATCTTATATGATAGATGGATCTATCACTACGTCTTATAAATAAATACGCATATTAATTAAAAAATAATACAAATATCTGAATATGGTTACATGTAATTAATATATAATTAATTTAATTATTACGGTATTCGACATATTTTATATAATAAAATATAAAAATTTCGATATGTTTAGGAGCAAACCATACTTGCAACGTTTATGGTCCTATAACCTATTTTTTGCAAATATAATATAGGTACACAAGGATGATAATATATTTCTCATCCCCTACGGCTCGTCAGTGAAATTTGTAATCTGGAAATAGATGTACAGGTTGTCTCATTTTCGATGTTTTTTTAGGGTATCTTATTATTATAATTGAACTAATCCAAAAATAATTGGATTAGAATAATTTTGAGAACATAATTAATAGATATGGAATCAAAATAAACAAATGATGAACTATTATAGTTTTTCATTAGTTTCTTAATAATTTTCAATTTTTTCGCCCCAAAAAATTAATAAATCATCTTTTATTCATGTGTAAAACAAAAGAATGTAGACTTGTTATATATTCTTGAAAAGCTTATAAAATAAGCAAAAAGATAAGGCTATTTTCAACACAGGTTGCCATTTAAATAATCATAGTTTGTGTCATATCTCGAGAATTATAAAGTTTTTGTCTGTAGCTCAGAAACAAAAGAGGACCAAAAATTCCTATGGTAACTATTAAACTTTTCTCAAAAAGTTGACTCTGGAACGTGGAAACGATTTTGCTCTATCAGTAATATTTCCCAAGATACCCTAAAAAAAAAACATCGAAAATGAGACAGCCTGTACATAGCGCTCTTAATGCTGGTGTTCGAAACACCCAAACTTGTAACAAAATTTCCCGCTTCACTGTAGGAATGTACCAAGAAATCGGTAGAGGGGATAGACCACAATGACGGGGCGAGAAGTAAGACGCGCGGCGAATAACACGAGGGACCGTCACAATTTACCATCCTAGAGCATTTCGTAGAAATATTCGAGTAAAATATGAGAAAATGCAAAATGTTGAAAATTAAGACTTATTTTAAGTGTTGCAATGCTTATTACATTTTTCACTGTTCAAATTTAATTATGAAAATATTAATGCGCAATTAAAAATAAATTATTTTTAAAAATTTACAAATATTTCAACAAAAGTATATTTCGCATGAACAGAGAACTTCAGCAGTTATTGTTCATAATAAAAATTATTTGAAATTATTGTTTTCCGAAGTATGTTTTACTAGTTGTAATTTATATAATTTTGAATAGGTACCTCTATTTGCAGATATACCTACGTATAGGTATATGTACAGAGCGTTTCATTTTCGATGTTTTTTTTTTAGGGTATCTCGACTTGTTTTTCGCCCATTTCGAATATATCTCATAACTTCTTATTATGGTAGTTAGAGAAAAATTGTTTCAACAAATTTTGTACCATTTTTTTGGTAAAATCAAATGGCGTAATTAGATTTTTTGAAAACTTCATAATTCTACAGATATAACACAAACTTATGATTTTTTAAATACCAACCTATGTTGAAAATAGTCTCATCTCTTTGCTTATTTTATAAGGTTTGAATGATATATAACATGTCCATATTCTTTTGTTTTACACATGAATAAAAGATGAATTATTAATTTTTTGGGGTGAAAAAATTGAATATTATTAAGAAACAAAGGAAGAAAACTATAATAGTTCATCATTTGTTTATTTTGATTCCATATCTATTAATTATGTTCTCAAAACAAATTATTTTCGGATTATTTAAATTATTATTTATCGACGTACACATGGCTCTAACGTAATTCGAAAGACATTGGTTTAATATGCTTTTAAAGTAAATAAATTAAAAATATGTGTAAAACTGAAGCAAATAATATTAGAAATAAACAAATGATGAACTTTAATAGTTTTTTCATTTTATTCTTAATCATTTTAAATTTTTTCACCCCAAAAAATTAATAAATCATCTTTTATTCATGTATAAAACAAAAAAAAATGTAGAATTGTTATATATCGGTGAAAAGCTTATAAAATAAGCAAAAAGGTGTGACTATTTTCAACATAGGTTGCCATTTAAAAAATCATAAATTTATTTTATATCTCGAGGATTATAAAATTTTTAAAAATTCTAATTACGCCATTTTAATTTACCTAAAAAACGGTACAAAATTTGTTAAAACAATTTTTGCTAACTACCGTAATAAATAAGTTATCAGATATTTTCGAAATGAGCGAAAAACAAGTTTTTGCCTATAACTCAGAACCAAAGAAGATCGAAAATTCCTGTGGTGTCTATTAATTTTTTCTCAAAACGTTGACCCTGGAATGTGCAAACGATTTTGCTCTATCATTAATTTTTCCCGAGATACCCTAAAAAAAACATCGAAAATGAGACACCTGTACATTTCACAGGAAACATTAAATCAATAATGAATAAAAATACAAATCCAGATATAAATTTTTATAGCAAATAATTATGTAAGTACGTAAATAATTTTCATAATACCAAACTGTTACTATGATATAACATGACTAAAACAAAAGTGAAAAGATAAAAATAACGGCCTCCAGCCGTTATTTTTTATAACGGTCACCTGCAATTAAGGATCAAGTATTCCTAGAAAAATAACAGCATTTCAATGGACCGTTGTCAAGGAGAATTTATAAATTAACAAAAAATTTGTTCAGTATGACAGAAAGAGAAGAATTTTATTATTATTTTGTTATTCCTAAATGTTTAAATTTTATGTTATTACAAAAATTTTTGAACGCCACACGGCCGATATGCAAATGACGAACTCGACTGATTATAAACCTCGGCTATAGCCTCGATTTACAAACCTCAGCCGCGTCCGTTATTTGCCTCATATCGGTCTAATGACATTAATAACTATGATGAAGGTTCGATGCATTTTAATCCTCTTGGAATATTTCTATAAATGATGAATTAAAACGCAATCCAAATAGATTTTTTTAAATTTTGGTAGCATGTTGTCCTGCCAAATTTGTTCATTTCTTTCAATCTTCTCTACATGTAGGTAAATCATTCTCATCATTTATATAAACTATAAAATAACATATGTCTCTTCTTGTTACATTTATTTGACCTTGTATCTGAAATAGTAGGTAATATTTAACACATTATAATGGGGTCCTATACTATTTTTCTTTTATTTTTTTTTTCTGTAAGAACAGGATAAAATAAAAATTTTAGTGCAAACGCGACTTAAAAATTTTACGTAATAAGCGAGATATGAATTTTTAAAGTTTAAGAATTTGTGCGTGACGTAGCAGATACTAACAAGTGATCAACAAACAATGGGACAAACTGTTAGTTATAGAGGGAACAATTTTTTTCATGTTTGCATAGCTGAAATGTTTGTAAATAAAAACTTATACGTTATATTCATGAAGAAATTATTATTAAGTATAAATAACGTAAATAATAACCTTTTTTCCTAATAAATTATGGAACATTGAAACAGTTTGACAATATTATTACACAAAGCATGACGACGGATGGCGCCAGTGTTGGCCTGTTTTGAAGTTTCAATATTAATTTATCTAATATTATTATTAATTTAATTAATATTACAAATTGATTTAATTATAAATATATTATTATTGTTAATATTACTAGATATTTTAATTAAACAAATTCATCAAATACAAACTTGTTAAATGTTTTGTTAGGTTATGGAACAACATGACATTTCATATTCCTTTAAAGGTGACCGCTAAAGACGCGCGAATCTCCTTTTTAAAATCAGGCGACCAATCAAATTCTTAGTACCTAACGCGTCATACCCAATTAGTAATCATCTTCAATCGCTTATAGTTTGTGACCTAGTTAATATTTAAAGAAAATTTTTTCACTAATACTCATTAATTTATGTATATTTTCGTCTTCTTATTTAAGATAGTTAAAATATGACTATGGTATAGGACCCTATTATGTACGTAAATGGATACATACAGAGTGATTGAAAACATAGGATACTAAATGCTGCATTTTCGTGTAAAATGATCTTAAATTCTAGTTCCGGTTTTTACGGAAGCATTATCATCGATATACCTATTGGGAAAGCATCCCGGCTTCCTACGGCCTGTGGCGCGTATACGCCACTACCTGAGTAGACGCGCTTCGCTCCACGAGCTTCTACAAACCTCGACCATTCCCACGGCGCGTTGGCGCGTAGTACATGGAGCGCGCGCAAGCATGCACGGGCTTGGCCGAGCCACCCGCCATCTTGATTTTAAGATAATTTGACGCTTATGCATATGCTTATGCAGTTCATTATGAATAGTCAACAGAAAAAAAATGCTGTGTGTGCAGCTACATGTGTTTTATTGTCGGGAGAATTTTTAAAATAAAAGAGAATCAAACAAAAAAGATGCTGATGGATGTCAACTTTCAACAAAAGTCGAACTACGTATACGTAAGTATACAAAAATCATAATTATTATATTCTAAAATGTATTGAAAAGAACCGTTCTGAACGTGTGTAGGGACAAGCAAGCACAGGCCATGGGAATACTTACACACGCCGCGCCATCTAGCGCCGAGGGTTTCCTTTGACGCGTGCAACATTTACCGACAAATGATGGGAGAGGACGCGCTGCGCGAACGCGCCACGCGCTGCCCCTTCCAATGGCCCGTTGCGCGTAAAAGCAGGTAGTGGTGTGTACGCGCCACAGGTCGTGGGAAACCGGCTAGTGCGTTTCGCTTGACCGTCGCTCCTCGCTCAGTCACGTTGTCAAGACCTTCCAAAATTTAAGAAGTTTTAACAATTTTATACTCCTACCCATAGCGCTACGGCACCACTGCTTTTCTAAATTTTTATATATGTACCACTAAGCTCTTTATTCTTTACACTTTTGTTTAAAACGCATTCCGTAGTACATGTAATGCGTGTATCACACTAGCGGGTTTTGAAGCGGTTGGCAGGTGTAGATGCATGTGTAGGTGACTTCACGACCAATAGGAGCACGGCGGCTAGCGGCTGCGGTAGCGGGTGAAGGAATAGCCGACTTGCTATTTTTTCACCCACCAGCCTCACTCGCAGCCAATCTTAGAGCCCGATACTGTCACGTGACTGCCTTGGTTTGATATGTGCTATAGTTTTCGTCTATATCGGTGCAGAATCTTTGTTTCATTTTGGATTTATTGACTTGAGACGAGAATGACAATGGCGGTGTGGCAGAGCGAATGCGTTAACCTCACCATAGATAAACCTACTGTGCGGTGCGGTTGCCTCTCCCGCTCCGCCACACCACCACTGTTTATTCATTTTGACGTTTTATCGAAAGCTAGAACAGTTCGGCACGCCGGTGAACTCCCATAATATAGGCCACCTCTCTATTTAATCTAGGACTAAAAATTCCAGTTCTAAAGAAAACAAATTCTTGTCTTTTTGTAAGCAGTCATACTCGCCTCAAATCAACAAATCCATAATGACAGAAAAATTGTGCACCGGCATAGACGAAAACTGTCACCCATGTCAAACCAAGGCAGTTACGTTGCAGTATTGGGCTCTGTGATTGGCTGCGAGTGCGGTTGGCGGGTGAAAACTAGCTTGTCGGCTATTCCTTCACCAGCAACCTCAGCCGCTAGCCGCCCAACTCCTATTGATTGAGGAGTCACCCGCATGCATCCGCGCCGGCCAGCCGATAGTGTGATACGGGCATTAAACAGAAGCACGTGAGAACATAGAAAATTATAATAAATTTATATTACTGTATTATTTAATATCTCATTAAAAATATTTTTCTTTTTATATGTGTATACAAGTACGTCCAAAATAAAATATTATATGAATTAATATGTGTCGCTATTATAACTATGTACATTTATTTTTAATTTGGCACTGAATTAAAAATTTTGTCCATGTGCATTCCTTCTCAAGTAATTTTACAATAATAATTCCTGCATTCAAACATGAAACCGCCAGTAAGTTAGTAAACCGTTCATTTTGACAATGATTTGACAGCTTAGCGCACGTTAGCAAATGCTAGATTTGCAAGCTTTATTGAACGCACTAACGCTTACATGTTTCATGTCTCTTACTATACAAATATGGATACATTTGTACTTTTGAGATGAAAACTTTATCCGCGTCCTTTGTTCATCTAAAATTAATAGAAATAAACCTTAATTAAAGTTCATATGAATTAAGTAATTATATTTACTTTTTTATTATATTATAACAGAATTGAATCCAAGTGTAAAATGATCCGTGACCAAAAACCAACGACATATAAACATATAATCAATAATATCAAGCGAAAGCGAATGACAGTATCACGGCGCACTACTCTACAGCTTAAGGTAAATTAAACTTGCATCTATGAATGACCTTCATAAATCCAAACCAAAACCATAAACCTATTTTTTATAGTAAATGGTGCATTAAGTACGAGTAAAATATAATCAGTTTTTACGTACCATATCTTTATTTCAGATAGATACAAAAATAACTAAATACCTTAAATTCAAATTATAAAAAATAATAATATATAATTCTGTTATAAAAACTTTTCAAATAGGCATAATGTATGCGAACAACATATTTTTGATACATAGATTTTGTTTGGCTTTGACATTTTCCACACCTTAAATTTTTGGGGTGGCGGATTTTAATGTGGCCAACATGGCCTGTTCTATTGTGTAAGTTCCAATTTTTTTAGCAGGCCTTGTCCTCTGTATATTGAAACTGATGCCCATCTCCATACAAGGACAATTACAATAAAAAAATTTTGGTTAAAAAATTATCCAATTGAATCCCTTTATTGCTGACCACGTGTGCGAAAGTAACCAATCAAAACAAACTTACACTGATAATTATCCTAAGACAATTATCACTTATGTCACTAAGTTGCTAAGTAACAAACAGTTTTTGACATATAATTAAAGATTAATTGTTTTAATTTTAAAATGTGATTTTCACGCTGTCGATGAAAATGATGATTTAATAAACAAAATTATAGAAGAAAACACATAAAAAAATATACGTATTAAATAAAAAACTAAATGTGGAGAATATTTATGGACTTTTGTATGCCTTATCTTCTTTTCTTTGGTCTTAAAGAGATCTCATTCTCATTGCACACTTCACACTGAACATATTCATAGCCATATTCACGTTCATAGCTACCAGTGACATCTACTGGGTTATGTTAGACACAAAAATTCTGTCAAATACAAATTTTAGGCAAATTTAATATTAAAACTGCAAAAAAAATTCTCACCGAATACCCCTCGATCATTGATAAATACTTATAATTTTATCACACTTCCTCAAGCACGTTGCTTTTAGGTAACACCACCTCCGTCTTCGGCGTCGGGCTGTTACCAAGCAACGCGCTTTCGGTCTGTCATAAAATTATTTCGTAATTATCAATGTCCTCGGAATATTATAGCTGATAATAAGAGCATATTTAGTCCCATTTTAGAAAATACGAGCTATGAGGCCTTCCAATAAAATTGGAACTTGTAGATGATATTAGAACGGTCTGTTGGACACATATACGATGTTTCAAAGAAAGTGTAAAAGAATTTAAGGGCATATACATAATACTCACAAAAATGCGTAAAAAAGGTTAAGCAACATAAGTCTGATTTTCAACCATTTCTGAGAAAAATGAAAATTCGAAAAAAAACTGACAATGATAGTGATCGAACAAAATTTTGTCTATGTCAGTAAATAGACTATAAAAAAAAACAATAAAATTTTATATGAAATATTTTTCTCAATTTCTAATAGTTACGAAGTTATGAAAATGAAATAGGTATTGGCCAAGGTCGCTACAACATTTAATTTAGTACTGATGTCAACTGAAAGGTTCACAGAAAGTCTTATTTAATTAAAGTCGTAACTCTTATAGTTTTCAAGATAGCAGAGATAAACCCCGTAAAAACTCATTTTTTACTGCCTCATATCTCGGAAACTATTGAAGATCGGACCCATTTTGATTAAGCTTCTTTTACTCAATTTGGTCAGTACTAAGTACATGCCCTTAAAAAAAATTACACTTTCTTTGAAACACCCTACATATTACGCCACCTTGAAAAAATATAGGACAAGAAAATTATGCAATTACACATATTCTTACGGTTGCACCAAATATAGTATGTACAGAATGGAACAAATTTGAGTTTCTATGAAAAACGTTCTTATTAAACACGCTACAGAAAATTCATGTAGGTCTTTACGGGCCAACTATTTGAGACAACTTTGGGCACCATGGAAGTTTTTGATCGTACTTTGCTTTTGAGTTACAGTCTACAACTTCATTTTCGCTAATTTTAAAAATACGTCACATCTCGCTCACAACGAAAAAATATTTGAACAGTTTAATAATTCTCCAGATATAAGACGAGCGTAATATGTATTTTTAAATGAGAACATATGTAAAATCTTCTTCCTTATTTCATAAGCTTTTCTACGATGTATAACAAGCCTCCATTCTTTTGTTTTAAACATGAATAATTAATTTTCTGGATTGAAAAAAAATATTTGTTTTTTAAGAAACAAATGAAAAAATTCGATTACAGATCATCATTTGTTCATTTTGATTCTATAACTATTATTTAAATTCTCAAAATTATGTTTAGTCATTTATTTTTGGATAAGATACTTTTTTATCGGCTTTGACATAATTGAAATATATGGTTTAATGTGCTTTCTGAAAAAAAATGAGTTAAAATAAAAATAACATTAAAATAAGCAAATGATGGTCTGTAATTGATTTTTTTAATTACTTCTTAATTTTTTTCCACCTCAAATAATTAATTATTCATGTTATTCATATTTAAAACAAAAAAATGACTTATTATACATAGTTGAAAATCTTATAAGGAAAAAGCTGTGACTATTTTCAACATATTTCCATAAAGAAAAATGTTATTAATATATATATAATTATTAAGATCATAAAAAATCTAATTACAACACGCTATTGTACCTTATCAAACAGTAAAAAAATATCTAAACACCTTTAGAACAAGCGAGATATGAAGTATGTTCAAAATAAGCGAAAATCAAGTTTTAGCATGTAGCTCAAAAGCAAAAGACGATAAGAAATTTCTGTGGTGTCTACTAAAGTTGTCTCAAAAAGTTGGCCCCTAAAGACTCACCTCAATTTTCTGTAACGTGCTTAATAAAAAAGAGTTATTGATATGAGGAATTCGATTTTTTTCCATCCTGTACACCTTGTCCACGAAATTCTTTAGCTCCCTCGAAATTGTCCTGCCTCGGCTGAAAGCGGAACACTAAAGAGTGATATCGCAACCTTCATATACAAATTAGGATTAAAAAAAAAACATTTATTATTATAGATTTTTTTTTTGGTAAATAGCCAATTTTAAAGAATCTAACACGCTCGCATACTTTTTTTTATAGAACATGAATTAAGCTATTTACTCGTATAAATATTTATATGATTATTGAAATATATATAAATAACATGGAAACAGTTTTTCCTTGCCCAGAAGTGGCCTATTAATTTTAGACAAAAATGCTCCAAATTAATTTTGTAGAGAATTAAATTCCAATGGTCACATTTTATTTTTCCTCTTTGGTAACCGAGAAAATTGAATTTAAAATTTTATAAAACTTACTTCTTTATAGTGTTAGCTATGGCATTAAAATAAAATTTCAAACATATTTTATGACATTTTATATCTCAGAAATTATAAAATATAGTTTTCATCAAAATATGTAACACTACTATCTTCTCTTCCTGTGACTAATTCTCAATTTTCAGTTAATAACTCTTAGCAGAGCGTTTCTGATGGGTAAAATTACAAACAAATATAATGACATTTTACTTTGTCAGAAACGTATGTCAGATTTTCACATATTTTATCTATCAGAAACGTATCTGTCAGATTTTGATATATTTTACCTGTTAGAAAAGTTCTGTTTGAGCAGGGATGGGCACGTAAAATACGTCACGTATTATACGTTATTTTTTACGCGTAAAACATTATTCTTTACATTGACAATATTTAGGAATTTTCTACGTAGATAATGTAAAATATTATTAGCATGAGTTTATTTTTTTTTATAAAGATATTTTCTTTTATACTGAAATGAATATTCCAGAACAAGCAGTCCACGTGACATCAACATGTTTCCTTGATTCAATCAAACAATTAGGGTTAGGGACCTTCAAAATATCAATAATGAGATTAGTAGGGAAATATATTCCTGAGACATAACTGTAACAATGTTCTTCAGTATTATTAGTTTAATTTGTAATTAATTGTAGTAAATAAATAATTCGGCAAAAGTCATTAATCTAAATTTTGTTGTTGTTGGTCATTATCAAAAACTTAATATTTAAAGTACTGTTCGGAATTTTCTTATAACAGACATTGTATTTGCCGAATTATTGTTATCTCGTTGTTTGGCAAACATCATCGGTCTGATTCTCATGGGTCATGAGAATGAGAGTCATCTTGGTCTTGACAAGGGTTGTTTCTCTCGTGATGCTTCTGATGAACGCGGTACTTGATTGGTGCGCTGACGTCAGAACTGACCAATAAGAATCCAGATTGGTGATGTAGTGTCAAACAATGGGATAATCAGGGACAATAAATTGACGATCGAAAAGTTAGTCGGGAGTTAGTCGGAGTAAGAAGCCGTTAGTTAGTCAGGATGTAAGTGTAAATATTCATAGTTGTGTAAGTTAATAATAATATTTTTCATAATGTAACTTTTTCCGCTCTGTTTCTAAATTCTTTTATAAAATTCTACTTGTTTTATTTCTATTGTATTGTAACCTTCTATTTTAATTATATTTTGTTAATACAGTTATTTAATACAAAATCGTTTCATCATTATATCGCCTTGCCCTCCAAACAAATAAAATTATAGTTTATATCCAAATTCAAAATTAGGTTTTGGTTATTTACCCATAAATAACCTGGTGGCACGCTACCAATAATTTGGATTATTAATTGTTTTTTCTTCAAATTCCAAATTAATTAATTTAGATTCTCGCGTTTTCCCCTTTTTAAATAGCCCCGTTAATTTTAAATTCGTCGTCGTGTTACATAACCTCAAAGGTCAAAATTTAAACACATTTTATGTCAAAATTGGACTAAATACGTAAATTTGAAGTGTATTATATTATATTATATTATATTTGGAAATATGCTTTCAGAACTCATTATTAATAAAATTAAACAACAACAAGAAAAATTAACAATTATCAAAGTATCTATGATTTTATACATTTGTAGTCTTGACTATATATTTATTTATGTTATTATTATAAAAACCTGTGAAGACAGCACCTTGCTGTCGAAACGTTGTTTTTTTTTTAATAAATTTATACAGAACTATACCCAAATATTGTTTAATTGTATTATATTATATTTTTAAAGTGTTTTATATCTTTTATGTAAATTTTAGGCAGTTTTGTAAAAAAATAAAATTAGAAGACATGACGGCGAATAAAAAAATTTCAAAATTAAATTTCATTTTCTATTATTAATAATTATTAAAAACATATAGTTTCAAATAATTTGAATCAGATTTAAATCATTAGCTCCAAACTTATGGAAAATGAATTTTATACAAATTTTAAGCATTTTTTGTTAATTTATCTATAGTTTCAGAATGTTTTTTTTAATACTTTACAATAATACCAGTCTCTTATAAACTTATCATAATTTCGTGACATTTGTAAACAACAAGTCATCTAGTGTCGTTAAATGAAGAACTAAAATTTTTTACGCATTTTTTACACGTAAACGTAAAAAATATTTTTTACGCGTAAATGCACATCCCTTAGGAAGAGCAGATACGAATCATTGAGTAGTATTATTTTGAGACAACTATATTTTATAATTTCTGACAGGCAAAATGTCATAGAATTTGTTTGAGATTTTATTTCAATTCCATAAGAATTATTGATTTAGATGCAGAATTTAATTCTCTACAACATTTATTTGAAGCTTTTTTGTCTAAAATTAATAGGCCACTTTTGCGCAAGGAAAAACTGATTTCCATGTTAAACCTGATACAGTTTTTCTTATATACCATATATCCCATATATTTAATTCGGTGCTGTACAAATACAGATATAGAAAATAAAATTGTGAATTTTTTATTGCCAAAATTTCTAAATTTATGCATGTGATGGCTGAATAAACATAATATAAAGTCGTGGTAAAAGTTCGAATATTTCTAAAAACGAACAGCGAGTAAACTGTAAAACCAAGTAACATGTGAAAATTCAGTATTTCATTCTTGAAATCGTGCATACTTAATCTATTTTTTTAAATTTAAAAGTTCTAAGAATAAAAAATTCAGAATATAGGTGAATCCTCAACAATGATAGAAACAACTTCTTGATCGCTGTTCTGCTGATCATTTTGGCCTGAGTAAGATTCAGCGGATAGGATGTTCTGGTCGAGATGATCCGGCATGTAAACCTGAAACAATGCAAGTTAGAGTTCGAAGTTGCGCGTTTGGGGTATACTATACTTGGCGTAACTGGCTGGGGAAAAAGGAGGCCAAAGTATCGACAAGGTCTTGGAATGTGGGTCTGTGTGCTGGTTCTAATTGCCAGCAATCAGTCATCAGCTTATATCTGAAATAAAAAAAAGAAAATTGATTCAGTGTTTGGAAGCAGTTAAAAAATTTTTCTATACGAACATGTTTTTAGATGAAGGCTTCGTTTATTTCAACATAGTCAAAATTTACAAATTTCACAACTGCGACTTTTCGGTTCTGTTTAGAACCATTTTCAAGCTAACAAAAAATTATTTATTTGTTAAATACATGTAAATTATAATGTACAATTGTCAAACTTACCAATAAATAAATTATTAAAACATTTGAAAATATTACATTTTAAATATAAAAGATTTTGAAAAAATTATTTAAACCAATGAATTTAAAGACTACATGGTTAAAAGTCAACTAAATAAAAATTTTAACAATTCGTCTTATAAGTGACCGCCAAAATCAACAACCTTAACAAAAAATGACATCTATAGAAAGATGCAAGAATGAATAACAAAAAACAGTAAAAACACTAAAAGTAAAAAATTACTGTGGAGTAATATATTTTATATTAGGATATAAATTTTTGGAATTATTGTAATCAGATTTACAGTTTATAGAATTATCGTCAAGATTTATGTAACAACTTTCAAGAAATAATCTCTTTTGATTGTTAGATTCATGATGTAAAATTTTACAATTAGTTGAATCCAATTTATGTTCAAGGGCAAGACAATGATGTACTATGGTACTATGTTTATTGTTATTTTTATTAATATTGTAATTATGATGTTGTATTCTTTTGTAGAGATATTGTTTATTTCACCAATATACGAAGATTGACAATCAAGACAATTTATTTTATAAACAACATTACTATTGAGATTTTTGAGGTTATTATCTTTTAATTTGGTATACAATAAAGTATCAGTAGATGACTTATAGACAATTGTTCATTCTTGCATCTTTCTATAGATGTCATTCTTTGTTAATGTTGTTGATTTTGGCAGTCACTTGTAAGACGAATTGTTAAAATTTTTATTTAGTTGACTTTTAACCATGTATTCTTTAAATCATTGGTTTAAATATTTTTTTCAAAATCTTTTATATTTAAAATGTAATATTTTCAAATGTTTTAATAATTTATTTATTGGTAAGTTTGACAATTGTACATTATAATTTACATGTATTTAACAAATAAATAATTTTTTGTTAGCTTGAAAATGGTTCTAAACAGAACCGAAACGTCGCAGTTGTGAAATTTGTAAATTTTGACTATGTTGCAATAAATGAAGCATTCATCCAAAAACCTCTTCGTATAGAAAAAAAAGAAAACATCAAATAATGCTAGGCAATAGAAGACAAGGGTCATGGGCCTAATTTTTTATAAATAAATATAAATATATCATCACGGCATATTACCCATTTCTGAGCGTGCCAATCTGCGTTGTACACAGATTTCGGTAATGACGATGACATATTTCCACCGTGCGGGCGTTTACTAGGCGTCACCTCACGGATACTCATTATTGGCGCGGAGAGTGCACCACAGGGGTCACTTTTGTGCCATTTAAAATTCGAAATATTTGGCGTCGTTCGGGATCGAACCCGGTTTCCTTGGTTAGCGAGCAGACAATTTGGCCTTTAGCACGTGGCCACGGGACTCCATGCCTAATTTTTTTATGTTAACAATTACGTTTTTTATAACGCAATCAAACTTTTACTCATGCCACTACCACTGCCCCTAATTTTACTGCTATCATACATTTTCTTATTAATAACGATACTTTAGAGTTCGAAATTGGGAGATGCTTAACTCTTTACCTTGAATCTTGAATTGCAACAAAAAAGCCAACACATAACCTTCAGTCAATTCTACATCACTCCAGACAGTGATCTTAAGATTTTACGTCATTATTTTTCATCCACTACTGTCAAATAATACACCCATATTTCAATCGATTTTTATCAATTAATGACCGTCGGTATTTTTTTTTTTTTTTTTAAAAACCTCTCAACAGGATTAAATCCCAATTACTGAGTAGGTTCACATACACAAACATCCATGCCTTAGTGGGATTCGAACCCAGAACACCGAGCGCACTCATGATTAAGAGGCGTTGCTCTAACCATTGAGCCACCGGAGCCGGAGTCGGTATTGTTGGTAATTATTATTATTATTATTATTATTATTATTATTATTATTATTATTTAATACCTAACCCAACAGGCAATAGACCAATTACTGGGAAGGGAAAATCCTGTACCTAAAAGTGGTTAACCAATCGTTTTATGTCTGTAGCATTGCATCAAAAAATATCTAAACAATGTTCAACAATACTATAACAATCAATCTTTTGATGTATAGAGCCTTTAGTTGACCAGTTAGATTTACCGCTCTTTAAATAAAATGTTTTCGTGAAACGTGAGGACAATCTAGGAACATGAAAATTTTATTTTTATTAAGTAAATAAGCACAATCTATATTGTTATTACTACATTATTTAGCAAAATGAATACTTCGCCTATTTTGTAAAAAATTAAAATTAAATTTCTCAAGCATCATTCCTTGTGATGTATAATTGCGGCCAAAAAAATGGAAACACCTACGTTTTTCTAGTTAGCTGTTTTTATGAATTTTTAACATTGTAATATGACTTCCATATCAAAATGACAGCAAATAATGTCACACAAGCAGTGGCGTTTCATTATGAAATCCATAAAACTGTTCTTATTTACTTAATTTTTATTTTACTAATTAAATAATTTAATCAAAACAGAGAAAGAGAAACGTGAATTACTTACATGAAAAATAAAATATAATGAAAAACGGTGAACACAAAATTATAAACTAAAAAATTAAAAAGAAAGAATTTATATTTTATGGGGGCTCCATTTGTTTCTATCATAGCACTCGTCTTTTCGTTTTCATTCAAATGTCGAGGCATTTTAGTGCGTTCAAATTATTTTCATTTAATGTGACATTGACATTTATTTAAATAATTACAGAAAATTTACTACGCCTATGTTTGAGTATCCTGGCAAAGACTGAATTACAAAAATAAAAAATAGGTGTCTCCATTTTTTTGGCCGCAATAGTACCTCTAGCAGGATATGTGCCTTCCGTTAGGTAAATAGCAGATTTTAAAAATCGACGCTGAACTTTCTCAATTTGTTCAACAGAGTTGGAATAAATTGGATTCCAAATAAATGAACAATTCTCCAGATGAGGACGCACCAGAGAGAAAAAGAACTTGCAAAACGCAACCATTAAACATTGCCGCATTCCTAATAACGAAACCTATATTTTTGATGGCACTAGATACTTTCGAGTCAATATGTTTAGTAAATGCAAGTTTGGGATCAAAAATTACCCCCAAATCAGTAATCGTATCATGACGGTTAAATTCAAAGTTGTTAATTGTATAATTGAATTTAATAACATTCTGCTTTCTAGTAAATGTCCTAATTTGACACTTTGAAATATTAAGCTGTAGTCTATTCTCATTGCATCAATCAGTAATATTATTAATGTTTTTCTGTAAATTCTCACATTCATTTACAGATGATATTTTATAAAACAATTTCAAATCGTCCGCGTACATTAAATATTCGACGTCTATCATATGAACAATATCATTTATGAACATGTTGAAAAGCAAAGGTTCTAATAAGGATCCCTGCGGAACACCTGATTTTTTTTAAAAAATTCACTAGATTTAAATCCTTGATAGTAGACCTATTGATACCTATTAATTAGATAAGACGATATTAAAGTAATTAATTAGTCTGACAAACCAAAATTTTCATGCTTTTTAATTAATTTTTAATTTCGTCAAACACCTTAGATAGGTCAGTATAAATGACATCAACCTGGCTATTTTCATCAATAGGTTCACAAATGTATTGAGTGATACACATAAAATTGGTTTCGGTGGATTTACCTTTAAGAAAGCCACGTTGATTACATGATGTAAATTTTTGCATGGAGTACAGTTTCAAATATTTAACTGAAATTACAGATAATTGAGATCGGTCTATAGTTAGCAAGAACATTTGTATCACCTATTTTAAAAACTGGGGTTACTTTTGCAACTTTCCATAACTGGGGAAAAGTAGACGATTCCAAAATGAGGTTAAAAATATACTGTAAGGGCATAGCGAGAATAGATCTGCAATCTTTGACAAGAAATGCTAGAATGAGATCGGAACCATTGTCAATTTATTTTTTAATTTATTAATAGCATGTACAATTTCTTCATAAGTAATTGAAGTGGGATATAAAGTTTGACAATTATATGCCACATATGAATTAGTATCATAAGGATGAACGTCATTAAAAGAATCAGAAAAATATTGGGCAAAATTATTGACAATATCTTGTGGGTCGTCACTGACTGTATGTATCATTATGTTGTAATATGGATGGTATAGTGGATGAATTACGTTTGCCATTAACAAAAGACCAAAATTTTTTAGATTCTTCCTTTAAATCATTTTGAATGTTTTACACAATAATTTTTATAAGCTGCATTAGCCTCATGTTTAATTCGAGAGCGAAGAGTGCAATATTCAAGTTTATCCTCAATACCATTTGTATTTTTAAATCTTTTCCAGACTATGAATTTTGACTTTATTTAATAAATGTTGCGCCAGTGTACCAAGGAGGATAATTACGATTGGTGTTGCGTTTAAGCGGAACATTATTAATAAGGATAGTATGTAAAACTAGCGTAAACTCGGCTACGCCGAGTATACCCTAGGGCTCCGCCGATAGTGTTTTATAATAGTTTTACGTAAGTCCAATCCGTCTAGGAACAATTTAAACGCAAAGTTCTAACGCTAAGAGTCTTTCAAAATATTTTTTTTCCGCCCACCCAAACAGCCCACGCAACCTGCCCACTCAGACTGCTCACGCAATCTGCCCACCCAAACTGCCCACGCAACCTGCCCACCCAAAATGCCCACGCAACCTGCCCACGCCGATTGAGCTGTCATATTTTTGACATTTCAGCATGGCAGCCCTTGACGATACCTCTCATCTGATACCAAACACGACATGGTTCTGACAACTTTAAGCGAAAAACAAAAAGCCGATCGCGCTGTCAAATTTTGTAACATGTCTGCATGGCAGCCCTTCACGAACCCTCTCATTTGATACCAAACACGACATGATTCTAACAACTTTAAGCAAAAAACAAAAGCCGATCGAGCTGTCAAATTTTTGACATTTCTGCATGACAGCCATTGACCGTACCTCTCATTTGATACCAAACACGACATTGTTCTGATAACTTTATGCAAAAAACAAAAGCCGATCGGGATGACAAATTTTTGACATTTCTGCATGGCAGCCCTTGACTTTACCTTTCATTTAGTACCAAACACGACATGGTTCTGACAACTTTAAGCAAAAAACAAAACCCGAGCGAGCTGTCAAAATTTTGACAGCTCGATCGGCTTTTGTTTTTTGTTTAAAGTTGTCAGAACAACGTCGTGTTTAGTATCAAATGAAAGGTAACGTCAAGGGCTGCCATACAGAAATGTTAAAACGCATCAGTAGCAGAATTTACGTCTGTGAAGTCTTGTAAAAGTCCCAATTAATGGTTAACAAATTCGAATATAATTTCGGATAGTTTGCTTTCTTAAAATTTAGTGCCTCATTGTTTAATGATTGGATTTTTTTAAGAAATGGCCCAATATCGACTTGCACAGACAAAGCGGGATGGTATTTATCCTCTTTGACAAGGGGATCATGCACTCTGGAAATTAAACAATGTTTATTGCTTAATACGAAGTCCAAGATTCTTCCGTATTCATTAACAATGGAATTGTGTTGTTTAAAATTACAAAAATTTAAAAAATGTAAGAAGGTAATATAAAATAGACACGTAGCATTGTTTTCTACACAATTTAAATACTGAGGTATGTTAAAGTCGCCAAGAATAACAGTATTGGAATGATACAGAAACTCTACTGATGAAACTGAATCATATAAACCATTCTAGTCATTGATAGTAAGTCATGGAGGAATGTAGATGTTAAAAATATAGAGTGACTTATGATTAAAACTAATTTTGATAAGTACATCAATAAAATACAAATCAGATCATGGCAAAGACTATCAATATTCATTTAATACGCATTTAAATCTTTCTTAGTAGCAATAAGAACACCACCAGCCCGTTTAGTATCAGTCCTTATAAAGTCAAGATCGGATCTGAAGACGTTAAAATTATTGGAATCAAATAATTCAGATCTGTTGATTTTATCAGAACACCAAGTTTCTGTTAAAGCATAAATTTGATATTCAGGTGAATTTAATGAATATGTAAATAGATTGTGACACTTGGTTCCAATACCACTGACGTTTTGGTAATAATAGGTAAAAGAAATAACTTTATTGTTACTGCTTGACGAATTAACTTCATTGATGTTGGACTGTAGTTGCAATAACTCACCAAGAACGTGTTTTCTGAATTTAGATATTGTTTCCTTATATACAGGACATTCTGGATACCACACTGCATGATCCGTATTGATACTCAAATTTTGCGAGGACTTCAGATGAGTACAATGAGTACACTTAAAAGTCGTTGATTTGCATTCAATTAATTTATGAGGTTCAGCACATTTTGAAGAAGTAACATCTTTTTTCGTACATCGAAGTGTGATGAAAACCACAGCATTTGAAGCAACGACGTAAGTCGATACCATCATAAACAGAGCAGTAATCATATGCAACCCACAGTTTACCCACATTCATTGCTTTATGGTAAGTTATTAAATCTACTTTAACAACTCATTGATATAAGTTCTTATCGTTACGTAGAGGTTTCATGGATAAGACTTCACAAGTACTATCATCCTTAAAACAGGATTTATTAAGTAATTTCAGATAGTTAATAATTTGAATCGATTCAAGTATCAGATCAAATAATGTCTCGTGCATGTAAAAAGTGTAGTGCGGCAACTAATTCTTCTGCCGGTAATAGTGCTTCTGTAAACGAAAATGCGCAATTCAAGGAACTTAAAGAACTTATACTCACCCTACAAAAAGAAATTTTAACAATTAAAGTGGATATTTTAAATAAACCGTCCAAGTACGACGAATCTGTTAATTTCGAAAACATTATCGCAGAAATAAATGATAGAAATAGACGTGCGAATAATCTCATGATTTATAATGTACCTGAGGAGCCTAATGACGATAAGAAAATTGTGAGTGAATTGGTTTCGTTTGCGCTTAACACTAATTCTCCGATTAATAACTTAAACTTAGTGCGGTTAGGAAAAAAAGTGCCTAATAAAGCTCGTCCAATTAAAGTATTTTTCGATAATCCGAAAACTGTGACGTCAATACTAAAAGGATCTAAACGCATTAAAGATAACGTAAAATTTAAATCTCTTAATATTGGAAATGATCTAACACCAAAACAGCGCGAGCACCTAACAATAGTACGTGAAGAACTCAATAATCGCATAGAGTCCGGCGAATCTGACCTCACAATAAAATATGTAAATAACGTTCCATGCATAATCAATTCAAAAAACTAAAAACCAAAATTATGTTATACTACCAAAATGTGCGCGGCCTAAACACAAAAGTGAACGAACTTTTTTCAAATGGTACGACCTTCTCGTATGATGCGATCATCTTGTCCGAGACGTGGTTGGCTGACAACATCTTTGACCCTGAGTTATTTGACTGCCGATTTGCTGTATTTCGCTGTGATAGGGACCGAGTCGCAACCGGAAAGTGCCAAGGAGGAGGAGTTCTTCTTGCTGTCAACAAACTTTTGAACCCGTGCCTGCAGAATTTAGCTTCCAATATTAAAAGTTTTGAATTTGTTTGTGTTAAATGTTCTCTGCAGTCTACGTCGTTCTATTTAATTGCAACTTATTTTCCTCCAAATTCGCCACGTATTTATTATGATATGTTTTATGACTGCCTATTACAAACCTCATTCATATATTCTTCTCCTGTATTTATTATAGGTGATCTCAATTTACCATCACTTGTTTGTCACACAACAGATATTACCATTAATGATATTAATGTCCAACAATTATTCAACATGCTTAACATGTTGAATATGAAGCAATATAATAAAATTGTTAATAATACTAATAGAATTTTAGATGTTGTCATCTCTAACACAGATTGCTCAGTAAATAAATCTTTAGATGCTCTAGTTCCTGTAGACCTCCATCATCCACCACTAATAATTGATCTTCATAATGATTCGCACCAAATTAAACTTTGCAATCCCAATTTGGAATTTTATTATCAGTTTAAACGAGGCAACTATGAACTATTATATAACATGTTATGTAATGCAGACTGGAACTCGGTAATATTATGTAAAGATGTAAACATCGCATTAGACAAATTTTATGCTACATTATATAGTATCCTTGATGTGTGCATTCCTAAAGTTGTTCGTCGATTAAATCCTAGACAGTATCCATGTTGGTTCAATACCGAACTAATTAATTCATTAAAAATTAAAGAACACTACAGGAAACTATATAAACGCACTAACTTACACTGTTATTTAATTAAGTTTAAAGATTACCGCACTAAATGTAAATCACTTTTCAAAAAACTTCATGAAAATTATATCACACAAACTGAAAACAATATTATTGTAAATCCTAAATTATTTTGGAATTTTATTAATAACAAAAAGAAATACAATGGGATTCCTTCAACACTGCATCATAACAATACTGAATTTTCTGGCGAATCCAATATTGCTCAAGCCTTTGCTAACTTTTTCGAAAGTGCTTATCAACCTCATGGTATAAATAATTGTTTTACTTTTTCTCATCATAAACTTATAGATATTAAAGAAATCAGTGACCTTGATATCTCTCGTGCAATAAGATTCCAAAAAAATACCAAATCTACTGGTCCGGACAATATACCTGTATTTATATTTAAAGGGTGCTCAGATTTTTTCATTTTACCTCTTCTCCACTTATTCAATTTGTCGCTACAAACTGGCATATATCCTACTAAATGGAAGGAAGCCAAAATCTGCCCAGTGTACAAATCTGGCCAAAGAAATAAATTAAATAACTACAGGCCTATATCCTGCCTCAATTCTTTATCTAAAATTTTTGAACACATAATTTTTAAAAAAATACAATCTCAAACGCAAGACATTATTTGTTTGCAACAACATGGCTTTATTCCAAAAAGATCCACCATAACTAACCTCTTAGAATTTACCACCTATACAAATAACATCTTGGAAATGAAGCAGCAGGTTGATGACATATTCACTGATTTCTCTAAAGCGTTCGACACTGTGTCACATGAAATATTAATGAAAAAATTAGAGCAAATCGGATTTAGTCAGAATCTGTTAAATTTAATTTATTCTTATATAAATGAAAGAATCCATTATGTAAATGTAAGAGGTTATTGCTCCAATTCTTTCACGCCTGCATCTGGGGTACCTCAAGGCTCTGTCCTTGGCCCTTTGTTATTTATTCTATTTGTCAATGACATTGTTGATGTTGTGAAGTTTTCTAAATGTTTACTATTTGCAGACGACTTCAAAATTTTTCATAAAATTTCATCGACCAGCGATTATCTCGAGTTGCAATCAGATCTCAGAAACGTTTATCAATGGTCTCTGAAGAATAATTTATTTTTTAACATCAACAAATGTTGTGTTATGAGCATCACTCGAAAATTTAATCCTATGCATTATGATTATGCTATGGGCGACATTGCTTTGAACAGAGAAATTCTAGTTAAAGATCTTGGGATCTACTTTAATAATAAATTCCAATTCACCCAGCACTTGGATAAATTAACCTCAGATGCATATAAAACTCTGGGATTTGTACTTCGCACTTCGCACAATTTTCGAAACAATATGACAATATTTAGTTTATATTTTTCTTTTGTTAGAAGCAAATTGGAGTATGGATGCATTATTTGGAGTCCTTTTTATGCTAATTATATTAAGAAAATCGAAAATGTGCAGAAAAAATTTTGCAGTATTCTTTATTATAGGCTTTACCGAACATGGATTATAAAATTCTGCTTAATACCTTCAGTATAGAAAGTTTAAATACTCGCCGCTCCAAATTTCAACTCTTGTTTTTGTATAAATTAGTTAACAATTTTATATTTAGTCCTACTCTTTTAGCCGAACTTAATTTCCATGTCAGGCCATGTAATACTCGCTCTACATTAGTATTTCTCTGCGATCTCTCACGCACTAATATTCATTACTCAAGTCCCATTAACACTATGTGTCGATCGTTTAATAAATACTGCGACGCACTTGATTTTAGTGATTCACTTCTAAAATATTCTAATACAGTTGATTATTGCCTGAGAGATTAATTTAGAACCTACAGATATATATATTTTTTTCATTGTTACTTATATACATTTTCTTTAGTCTTACTGTATATTTATGTATGTACTGATGCTTTATTACTTATTCTTGTTTTTGTTACTCTGTAATTGGGTTTTTTTCCTGTTGGGTAAATAAATAAATAAATAAATAGATAAACCCACAATTCTTATTCTCGGGTATAACGTAGACGCATGCTTCACTTCATAATTGTCACTTAATTTGTCATTGACTGTTTTTTTTTTTAATTTCGATAATTCATCATTATTTGCGCAATTTACAAGCAGACCTTCATCACGGGAACTACGAATATTGTAATGTGTATATTACTTTCAACTGGATTGACTGACTTGAGTAAATCAGATTTAGTAGCTGTATTACTTTAATTTTTCTTAGGCTTGACGATTACTGACGGTTCAACAGAATTATATTGCAAAGCACTAGCAAAAGACTTTGCATAGTTTGATAAGAATTCAACTTGAAATCTTGAAAAGCCTCAAACATTTTATTTACTTGGTCTTCGCTAATATTTAAGTTCGCCGTACTTGTACTCAAATCTTTTAAAGACGATTCAATATTATCATTAAATGTGCGTCCATGTCTTCTTACAAATTCTACCTTTAACAATACTTATTCTTTCAACTTTTTCCGCGCTAACTTTGAATTTATGTATAATCTTCTTCGTCATGTCGACTGGAATATTTTAAGGGAATATGATGACGTCGATCAAGCATTCAGCAAATTTTACGTTATTCTCGATCATGTTTTCAGGGATTGTGTTCCTCTCACTCGTAGAAAATTATCTCCCTATTCTCCTTGGTTCACGTAACAATTTATTTCTGATCTTAAACTTAAAGATAAATATCATCAGTTATATAAAAAAAACTAATGATGAAAGAAATTATTTGCATTTTAAAGCTCTCAGGTCTAAAATCAAAACTGATATTAAGGTTGAGTATAAAAACTGTATTCGCCGTTCGGAAAATAAGGTTGCTAGTGACCCAAGTAAATTTTGGTCATTTATTAAAAGAAAAGAATGATTGCACACGTATACCTGGAAACATGCATTGGGGTGATATCAATTATAATGATACTCAATCTACGGTCCAAGGTTTTGCTGCTTATTTTTCTACTGTCTGTTCCCGAATAAATGTTACAGACTTCTCTAAAATACATAACCCTTCAACTACAAAAAACTATTTAAATATAAAAGAAATTTCAGAAGATGAAATTTCTGTATCAATTAAGTCTTTAAAAGTGTCATGTTCTCCTGGTCCTGATTTTGTTCCTTCTTATATTTTAAAAGGTTGCTCTGAATTTTTTGTCAAACCACTCTACATTCTTTTTAATTTAATAAAATTCCTGATACTTTAAAATTATCCCAAATTAGTCCAATTTTTAAATCTGGTGACACTACTGATATTTCAAACTATAGGCCGATTTCTATTATTTCTAATATTTCTAAATGTTTCGAAAAAAATCTGTTTAAAAACATATATCGGTTTGTTAGTAATGAATTAACAAGTGCACAACACGGCTTCATTAAGGGCAAATCAACTGCAACTAACCTTAGTCAATTTACTGAATTCACTATTAATGCTTTCAGTGAAACTTTTCAAGTTGATGTTATATATACTGATTTTGCCAAGGCTTTTGACTCGATAAATCATGATGTACTATTGTTCAAACTGGAGCATCAGTTTGATTTCTCCCAGATTTACTTATGTTAATACGTTCGTATGTCAGTGACCGTAAACAATTTGTGCAGTACCTCCCCACTCTGGTGTTCTACAGGGTTCTAATTTGGGCCCTCTTCTCTTTGTTCTATTTATTAATGATATTACTAAGTGTTTAGAGTTTTCAAATACTCTTCTATATGCTGATGATTTGAAACTATTTAAAGTTGTAAATAATCTTGGTGAATGTCATAAATTACAAAATGATATTAATAATCTTCTAGCTTGGTTGTCTTCATCACATCTATTTTTCAACTTTTGTAAATGTAAAATTATGTTTTATTCGATAAGGCACAGTCAGGTAATTGTTCCTTACTTGATGGAAGGCCAGTGTCTAGAATGAGTGAATTATCATAGGGATTTGGGAGTTATATTTGATCCGAGATTACTGTTTGATTTACATTACAATTTCATTGTAAATGCTGCTTATAAAAGCTTAGGTTTTATTATACGTAACTCGTAGTTCTTCAAAAATCAAGAAAAACTTAAATCTCTATACTATTCGCTTGTTCGATCAAGACTTGAGTACTGTTTATTGTTTGGAATCCAATACATGACTCACATAGTAAACACATTGAATGGGTACAAAGGAAATTTGTAAGATACTGTACTAGAAAATTCACAATTAATTTTAATCCATTAGATTACAGTTACAATGTAGCCCTATTAGATCTCAATATGTCTATGTTGGAGTCCAGAAGTAAGATGTACTCTTGTCTTTATCTACATAATTTATTAAGAGGCAAAACTGACAACACTGTAGACCTAAGTAATGTGCACATTAATATTCCGCGCATAACATTTTATATTCCTCATCTTAGGAGAAATTACTATTTGAAGAATCCAATTACACGACTGTGTTTCATTTACAATAGCATCGAAAGAAAAATAGATACTGAAGTTGACCTTTTTCATTTATTCTATTAGTATTTCGAACCATCTTGACCAATCTTTTATGTACATTTTGATATTAAAAATCTCACATAAATATACTCGTATGTATTTAATTTTTCTATGTTAATATTTCGTAATTCCATGTGATATATATTTGTATGTATGTATATGTATATATTATGTTTCTGTCTCTACGTCAAACATGTTTTTTGTAATTTGTTAATTGCTGTATGTCTGACCCCCTTGTAATTGGGATTTTTTTAATCCTGTTAGGAGGTCAATAATAAATAAATAAATAAATATTTAATGTCTTGGTTTTATCAACAACACCGCATGTTCTTTTGCAGGTATCGCATAAATACAAAATATTATGATTTTTATCAATAAAGTTAAATTGTGCCTCGTTAATACCAACTCAAGTTGGATGATACCATTTGGCGCAAGATCCTTCCAGCCTACAAGCCCCTCAAATTTTTTATATTTACATTTTGCACAATTTGTCATCTTGACATGAATAAATATTATTTAAAAAATAAATAAAAAAATAAATAATTTTAAAACTGTACAAATATTATATAAAATCAACTAAAGCTAATAATGAAAATGAAAATTGCACAGAGTATACAAAAAAGGAAGAGGGAGGCACCAGTGCGGTCCTTCACGGTTTAAGGAGACTGACAAACAGGTGTAGGACCAGGGAATGGATTACAGTAAAGCTGAGGATGTTACTGACTATGAGAAAAATATGATAAGAAGAAAAAGCCTAACCAATAGCGATCTAAATAAAAACTAAAACCTAACTAAAAACTCTAATAAATAAACCTACAAAAGAAACTCAAAAGATTAGAAAAATATTGCATAGTATATGATTTATAATTAAATATGGATAAATCAAAAATCATGATATTCAATTTTGGTGGACGCTTCAAAAGTCAACAATTATTTAATTTTATATATATATATATATATATAATAACAAATTACTGTGTTGAAGAACTATGACTTTTGTAGAAAAGAGGTCAACAGTTACATACTTAAGTTATTTTAGTCAAGTAGGTAATCTCCTCTATTATTGATGGTAAAGGGCAAGTAGATTGCATTTATACTGACTTCGCTAAGGCATTTGACAGAATAGATCATGGTGTCTTGATGAGTAAGCTTGAAACCTTTTCACTTTCCCAGCCCTTACGTTCCCTTCTATCATCTTACTTACATCAACGACAAATGTATGTGCATTATAAAGGTGGTATCTCTACCTCTTTTGTTCCAACGTCGGGTGTACTTTAGGGTTCAAATTTAGGTCCTCTGCCGATGACCTAAAAATATTTTATCCCATTTACTCTGTGCATGACTGTGATCTTCTCCAAGAAGACTTGGTACGTCTTTATCAATGGTGTTCAATTAATAAATTATATCTTAATTTAAACAAATGTATGACAATATCTTTTACACGAAAATTGACTCCATTTAATTATAGTTATAGTATCAATAATGTTATCATATCACGTTCAGCAACTGTACAAGATCTTGGGATAAAGTTTGACAATAAATTTACGTTTGTTCCCCATATAGAAGACACGTACAATAAAGCCATGAGAATGCTGGGATTTGTAATTAGAAACAGTAAATCGTTTCAAAATCTTTCAGCTATTAAAAGCCTATATTATTCATTTGTTCGGGCTAAACTTGAATACTGCTATATTATCTGGAATCCTATATATGAAGTCCATCAAGATTTACTCGAGTCTGTTCAAAAGAAATTCCTAAAATATCTTTATTACAAAGTTCATAACAGGTACCCAGTATATTCAATAACGTATCAACAGTTGTTGGTTATGTTTAATTTTAGGAGTCTTTTTGAACGTCGTGAAAATGCTCTTGTACTACACTTGTCAAAAATAATTAATTATTGTGTTGATGATCCTCGCTCTCTCTCTTCCCTTCATTTTCATACTCCCATTGTCCGTACCAGAAGTAATCTTACATTTTACTTGCCCTTAGCTCGAACTAACTGTTTAATGTTGTCACCTATTCACAGAATGTGCCACGTTTATAATTGTAAATTTTCTACTGTCGATGTTTTCTCTTTTGACTTTGCAAAATTTTTTAAAATTATATGCAAAATGTAATATGTAATATCTTTGTAAAATATGTACTATTTTCCTACCCTTAATTTGGGCTTAGCCTGTTGGGTAGTCGTATTAATAAATAAATAAATAAATAAATAAATAAATAAATGACAGAAAAATCTGATGTGGCCAGCACATGACCTTTCGTCAATTTCATGTTTAAAATAGCAATGAGCTCTTTGTGCGAGACATGAATCTTGACCTAAGGGGTAAGGGAAAGAATTGCTCATATCGTGATATTTCATAGACGGCGTGTCAAATAATTATTATTACAGTAACTTTGTGCTTCTAACTCATTTGTGTACACTCGTGATCCGAGTGTAAACATGACAGGACTAAACACAAATTGCACAGAACAACTGCCAATATAAGAAAGGCAACTCTTATATGTTATATTAGGTATGCGGAAAGTAAATTAATTGTATGTCGTGTGGATTTAAACGGAGCGCATATATTAGACAGTGATTTGTGCTAGCATATTTTCCGTAGATCGTTTTTCGTGTCTCGGACTATAAAGTATCACTTCCGGTTGAATGTTACATAAACAACATCTAATTTGTTGTTCCAATAAATAGAAAAGTCTGTAATACGAAATTTTGTATTATATATTATTATGTTTTTTCTCAAATATCTGTTAAAAATTCCAAATTAAGTGCCACTTTCGGTTATACAAGTCAAAATCTAATATGTTATTTTAAATTATATATGAGTTTTAAACACCAAATTTTAAAAGTGTTGGATTATATCATAATATATTTTTCACGATGATTTTTCCAGAGCTTCAAGTAAAGTATCACTTCCGTTTTCTCATTTTTAATGAAAATTTAATATGTTTTTCGTCGTGAAAAAGAAGTCTTAAATACTAAAACTGAAAAGTTATGGGCTTCAAATAACTTCCGGTTATCCAATTCAAAATCTAACTAACGTTCTGTTGTTATAAGCAAAATTAATTTTTTTTTGAATAACTTTGAAGCAGAATACTGGCTAAATGGTACACTTCCCGGTAGAAGCAAGTTTAGTTAAATCGTCTTATTTTAGCCTCAGGAATCTGTGGTTAAGCCATGTCCTCCTATTTAAGAGACACCCTATATATATATATATATATATATATATATATATATATATATATATATATATATATATATATATACAGAAAATTTATTTTAAAATGCAACATTATGGTTCATCACTTCCATGGTTATTCACTATTGTCAAAAAATGACAGCAATGTAATATTTCTCCATTTTAAAATCCAACATTATAAATAGTATTGCAGTACAGGAGATACCTCCAAAACACATCACAAATGGTGTCGTTTCTTAATACGCCCGACTAGAATATTGCCAGAGTGTGAATTGGGATATTTTTTAACATTTATTACATGAAATTTATGAATTTTTGTAAGCTGAAGTTTGTTAAGATGTGCAACATTCATGCTTTGATTTTTTGTTAAACGTATGTAGGCTAATTTAATGGAAATTAGTTTGGTAATACAAAACTACAAATTTTGTATGTTGCATTTTAAAATGGACAAATATTACATTGCTGTCATTTTTTGGCAAAAGTGAGTAACCATGGAAGTGATTGACCATATGTTGCATGTTAAAATAAATTCCCTGTATACATGTATTGATGAATTGGTTAAATATAATACATACATTTCTAAAGAAGAGTAAGCTGGACATTCCAAGCGATAACCGCTAAGAATCTTATTGTAGAAACTGAGGTCCATTTGTAAGTCGGGATACGGAGTGCGTGCCAAGCTGAACAGCTCCCACATGAACACACCGAACGACCACACGTCCGACTTAGTGGAGAATGTCTTGTCTCTGATGGACTCAATTGCCATCCACTTGATCGGCAATGGGCATTGGGATTTCTTTTTGTAGTAAGTTTTTGTTCCCAGATTTCTAGCTAGTCCAAAGTCTGTGATTTTTACGATGTTATTTTGGGCTAGAAGCACATTTCTTGCGGCGAGATCTCCATGCACTACCTACAACAGTTTATCACGAGCAAAGCAAAAGACTGGTAGAGGGCCGGCGGTCGAACACATACCTTTCTAGCGGCTAGGAATTCCATACCCTGCGCTACCTGTAGCGCCCAACACAGCAGATCCAGTGTGCTCACACGCCCCGCATAACCTTTAACTGACACAGTGACATAACATAACATTACTTATTACAAACCAACAAACTCATAGATACAAGATACAAGCTGTCCAGGATAATTTGTACAACATGGAGATCTCGGAAGCTGTAACAAATACGAAGTCGGTTAACGTAGCTTTACTAGGAGGCTGTTTTAATAATGTTTTGTTATTTGAGAACTATATAAATATAGGCATATGTAAATTTTGCTATTTTTATGTCCTTTTGAATGGCAGTGCTCAAATATTTTATTCTGATCACTGCTGGAATTTGAAATATGATGTCAAAATTTAATGGCTACCATATAGTTTAGGGTTACCGAAACTTTTATATTTCATAGAAGTTTCCCATATTTTGTCAAAATCTCTATATTCAATAAAGGAAGTAATTTCTCCTATATTTTCAGGAACGCAATAAGTAGAATAAGATCAGTCTCAATGATCACTGTAAATTGGAAACGAAATACAAATAATTTTATGATTCTGTTAAAAAAAACTGCGAAGAATACATTTTCGCCTAAATCTAGTGACTTAAATTTTTTCTTCAATACCGAAACACCATTAAAATTAGAGATACATTTGGGCCTGGCCGGACCGGGATTTGAGGTTTGGATCGATTTGACAAAAAACGGCTGGCTCGGCTCGAAAATTGATCCGAAATCGGGCCGGGCCTAGCCAAAGCTCTAAATAGAGTAAAAAAACCTTTACATTCTTATAACGTTCAACATTAGATAAAATAAGTTGTTAAAAAAGAGACACTTCTAGTGTAAATTTGTTATAAAAATTACTGACCTACGAGTATTGAATACCAAATTGAAACAACAAATATCATTTACAAAAATATTTCTTATCTTTGTTCCTGCTGAAAAATAAGACAAGAAATTATTATGGTACGAAAAAATCACTTTTATTTAAGTTTACGAGTGGTAACAATAGTAATAATAACAATATTACAATAGTATTATTATGCTTTAATGAATAACCTTGAATTCTTGAAGCAATATAACATTTTTTATTTATTAATGAAGTATGTTGTTTTTAATTCATTTTGATCAGTTTTAACTCCATCCATTTTCATTAAAATATGAAGGAAACTGTGCATTTGATTGAACTATAAGATTTTTTAAATCAAAAGTCCGACGTCCTTAACTTTTGCAAAGGATTAGCCCGATTCGGCTCGATAAAAAATATCTTCGGCCCGGCTCGATGATCGACTCGAAATCGAGGCGGGCTTCAGGCCGGGCCGGGTCAAAGATCGAGTGCATCCCTAATTAAAATGGTCTCCTAATAGGACACCTTTTGTCTAATTTAAAAGACTACAGTTGTCGGGATCCCCATGTCGGACAAGTTGTACTGGACACTCCGTACCGTATTCCCCATTTATACATTTTAATTATAATACACTACCGTTAAACGAAACAGTAACATCTTCAATCGATAAAATTTCGTCTGAGTTTACCAAGTTTATAAATTTGTCGCGTTTTGTAATAAGATAATCTCCAAGGTTCCCAAGTTCACAATACTCTATGATAATTAGTAATTGTTCTGAAAATATAAAATTTATAATTTCCATCTTTGAAACAATCAAAAAGTTTACTTTTCTGAATATCTTGTGTGCAGGCTCCTAAAAATTTTATGAGATTAATGTGGCTTTCAATGTGAGCCAAAATATGCATTTCACTAATCAATGCATTTATTTCCAACATGCCACAGTATGGGTGCAACATTTTAACAGCCACAGTTTTATCAGGCTCATCTTTAAAGAAATCCATTATTGATGATTTCACTACGTAACCAAAGTAACCAGAACCTAACGTTTTGCCTGTGAAGAAATGTACATAATTAGCATTATATAGTACTCGTATAAACATAAACGCAGATAACTTGAAGGGCGGTGGTCAGGAGTCTAAAATGCTGCAAAGAACTAGAGTTGTAATGTATGTAATGTATTTTATTTTTAAGACAAAAGAAAGTACCTGTATTACAAGGGCCCATAAACCATTTTTTTTATGAAACTTTGTGCAAAAGGTATGACCATTAACACGATCGTTGCGTCCCGCTATGCGCGTAACAGCCGGAAACTACAACGGGTTTTCACGATGCTATCACTCATCCTGAAAACCCCCGAACTAGAAACTACACGTGAATATTTTTTACGTAAAGCATCCTGCAATGCTACCGAACGCACAATATCTCCTGTGTAATGCTATCGATATACAGCGAGTTAGAACTGCCAAACACCCGAACGCACCGTTTTGCGTCAGCAGCATTTGAGTCGAGATAAGCCGAGTACATGCGTCAGGCGCAGTGAACGTGTTAAAGTGGTTCTTCAGGTACACCTTAGTCAATTGATAGTTGTAGAAATAGATGTAGAAACCCTCGTCATGATTGTAAGAAGTAGTTATAAAATATATTTTTTTAATTTAACAGTAAATTATAATAATGAATAAGCATTATATAATAAGAAAATGTATAGATTTAGTAGTATAGCGAAGCAACATAACTTGGCAACGGCTTGTCACCGAAAGTCAGCTGCTATGTTATGCTCTATTTCATTGTAGAGAATAGGACTTACTAAGTACAATATACAAAGTCTTGATGGCATAATGATACCTTTTTAATAATTTAATAAAATGTTGATGGCAAATTTTACAGGACTACCTACGCTGAGTTTAAACTTAACTTGTGTACGAAATATCAAAGAAAATAATGACATGTTTTTCTTTTGTGAAAATAACCCACCCATACCAGCAGAACCATCTTAATGAAAACCCAACATGAAAATTCCTTATATTAAGCAAGATATGATTTTCTACTGTGAAAGAAGTTTGTGACCTCACGTGTAACAGACAAATACGTGGCATTGTATCAATATTTTTTCATGAGGGTTCCGCCATCTTCCTCGCCAATAGGAATAGAAAATGGATAGTCTATGGACGGGGCGCTGTCTATTTATAGGTAGGAATCTCAGCTTTCATATTTCTGGCCAATACAATCAAATTCAGGTTTCTCCGGAAACAAATTTTTGATTTTTTATATTTAACATGATAAGCTCTAAAAAGTACACGTATTTTGTCGTATAATTTCGGGCTTTTAATAGTCATTTTTCGAGAAACTATCTTTACAGACACTTTGTCTCATCCTTTAATAATACAAAGATGTAAAAAAAACTTAAATATTACTCTGCCCATTTCAGTAAATTTAGACTAGGACGAAGAGTCTAAACGGTGTAAAATTATGTAAAATTTTTGTTACTGAACTACTGCCTGTTGTTTCATTCATATTATAAGTAAATATGTAATATTCACATTAGGACTTGAAAATATCTTATTTTGTATATATGCAAGTCGGAATCAAAAGGTTTACAATATGAATTATATAAAAGTATATATAATAAAAGTCTCGGTAAAAATATAAAGCAATTAGAGACACAACGGATATTACAGAGTGAGAAAAATCGTGTACGAATTGGATGTAAAAATAAAAATAATAGAAGAAAAGTGATTAAGAAAAATGATCCAGACTGGAGAAAACTGCGACAAGCCCGATACGACGGAAGAAGAACTGAAGGAAGAAATGGAAAACATTTTAATTAAAATGAAAAGAAGCAGAGGAGAATTAATACAATTACAAAGAGATACATTATTATAGCCAGCCAATGAAGCGGTTTACGTCATAAATACAATATCACTGGAAACAATGACGTCATGTGTTAAAAAGTTTACATAAGCATAAACCAGCTTAAATTATGATCTGTGTATGTGTGTGGTATCATTTTATTCCAGCGAAATCCAATTTTATTTCAAATATTTTGAAGGATACTCCCCATATGCCATTATAAATACTTCATTCTTGTAGTATATGCAACAAACTATCTAGTATTATATGAGATCCTTAAAAAATACAGAATTTTGCATACCATATAATTTCTCACTTTTTCTGTACATTGCGTATAGCGTTCGCCACACGCTGCACATATAGATTTAATTTTCAAATTATTACTAACAAATAGAACAAAATATTACCTCAATATTACAATTCGGTGTAAGTAAAAAGCCCATCAATCTATTTTTCATTTTCAAAATAAGTCAATATATTAACTACAAGGTCTTGAATTTGACATGATAGAGCATTTGACATTTTGTCAATAGCCCATTCCAGAATGACGTCACCTGCCCTTCACAGGAGTGATTTTAACCTCACTTTTGAATATTAAAAAACTATTTAATTATATATCTTATGATAAATGTCCAGAAATTTTGATTTTGATACAATTCATTCAAAAAATTAAACCACAAATTTTTCGAAGACTCCATCATTGAGTAAATTATGTATGAAATTTATTTCTGACAGCTGCCCCTTATGAAATTCATTTGTTCTGGATTGATTTATGAACAACGAAATAAAAAACAAAATGAAATCACAATACAGATTAAAAAGTATAATGTAGATATATAATTTTTAGTGATATACATGTTCAGAATTACCAATATTATAATCAAACGTTATTATGCAAATATTAACAAAATTTTACTTAATAATATTATTTCTAAATATAATTAGTTCTCTTAAAGGTTTGAAATACATAATAATAATATAAAAAAATTATAAAATACCGATAATAAAATGTGTTTAAAAATATAAAAGAAAATTTCAAAAATCCCTAAACGATGACGTAAACCGCTTGATTCGCTGGATCGCCCGTAGAAGCTGATATCGGGATTTGGGTTGAGACAAGAAGACAACTTTTAACAGGATCTAATTTTTGAATTGTTTTTAAACGTCAGTCAGGTACAAAATGCTGCACATTGGTAAAGCAGTTACTATATAAAATAAATTTATCTAATATTCCATCATTATTTCGTGGAAGAAATAATAAACTATGAGCCATAGAACAACTGCAGAATTAAAAAAAAAACATAACAATTGAAGCCTGTGGTTTGTTTATTGATAAAGAATTCTGTTTTTAAGAGCTACATCTGTTGAAATAGTAGGCGACGGTAGATTTGTCGAAGTGAAATGGCCATTTTCTGCTTTTAAAATGGATCCAAGTGAAGCAATCAGGCAGAATAAAATAAAATTTTGGATTTATTATAAACAGAAAAGAAGTACAAATACCATCACTGGTACTACCAAATTCAAGGTCAGTTGGGTATTACTTAAAGAAATAATTGTATTATCGGTATATGGGCAGGACCTACCTATTTATAAAATGAAAATTGAATACATTACAAAAGATAATAGGTTTTGGAATAATATGCAGCCGAAATTAGAAAAAGATTATTTAAACTGTTTGATGTACCAATTGGTGGATCCAAGATATGCAAGAAACATGCCTTTCCGCGAATTACGATATATTTTAGACGCTATTAAAAGAAGAAAATAGCCACAAACCAGCGTAAATTACAAGTAATACCCATAGTAATACCCGTTGGTAGCTTACAACATTTACAGGTACTCCACCGAACCGAACAAAGCCCATCATCATCTCAACACGGGTATTTAATTTTATTTAAATGTTATGTATAAAACACGTATGCCAGATAAAGTTTAAATGCTCAAAATTATAAACTTTAATGTACAAAAGTTTGCTAAAAAGGCAAAATAAATTGAATATAGCCTATTAAATCATCCTTTTATTTTGATCAGCTGGTCTGGATTCAAATTTTAATGATACCTATAAGAAAATACATTACATAATTTTGTTTTTCCAGTGAACTAATAACATGTTTTTATAATTAACTGATAGAAAAATTCATTATTTGGTCATTATATTCATGAAGATAAATTCCATTATTCCTCCTGTACAATATGTATACGGCTAAAACTAAAAAAAAATCAAAATTATATAAATTTATTGTAAAAAGTACAATATAAACTAATATTTGCTTCTCTTTCGATGCAAAGTAGTTTGCGCCGGTCTCTTCAGTTGAAAACTACTCTACGAAATATTTTACAAATCATTATTTTAAAGAGTATGAAAGAAAACTAATCTAGTACCTAGTTATAATAATATATAAATATAAATAAGGCAAGATAACGTAATGCGGGACAAATATCGCTAAAGTCGAGACGCGGGACACGAGAAGTCAAATTGGGACAGTCCCTAGCATTCCGGGAAGTCTAGCCATCCTGATTGTATGTCCAATTTTCAGTGATATCAATTATGGATATAAGGATCACAAAGTCCTTGTATAAATTAATTTACTTTATATATTAGTAAACATGCAAGATACATTTTAAAACATTCGTTTCGATAGTTATAAAAGAGTACATTTTAAAAATTAAATGTACTTAAAATTCCTATTTAAAAGTATTTAAATTTTTACTGCTTACTACCGTCTTTAATTTCTTTTTACATATAATATTAATATAATGTCATTATTGTTACATTTATAATAATATTTCTGTAATCATCATTGTAAACAAATTTTTTATCGTGCCTTAAATTTTGAGTGAACAGAACAATAAAAATAATATATACGATAGTTTTTTATACAATCAACAACTTAATAAATTACGGTTTTTTATGATATGGTATAGAAAACAGTAATATATATAAAACAATATTATATAAAAACTACAATTTTACAAAATTATTATTACAATGCTATAATCATACTCTATACAATATTATTTTCAATACCAATGCTAATAGAATAAGGCTGATTGAAAGTAATTTCTAACGGTAATAGAGACTGCCACTACTAAATAGACAAAATTTCAGCAATGAACCCACGACAAATATTTAGCTGGGCAATTTATGGCATAGCAGTGTTAGACTCCGCCCACTGTAACCACGTGCTTTACCCCTCTCATACCGCACCACAGGCAGCACCGCTAACAGAAACTATACACATTCCTCTTAATACGTTGTAACTTTATAATGACGAATGTTATTATTATTTATCTTTACTTAATCAGTAAGTATTTACGATTTTTTTTTATAAAATTATTGTTTCGATTATAGTGGTTATGATATACTTTTCTTATCTTTTATTCATATATTTGGCTAGTTTAACATCTGATTGGGTAAGTTTCAATTATATTTTTTTGTTCCTATCAGTGTTTGTTGAAATTTTACATAAACAATCAGCGCATACAGTAGCGGCACGGCAATAACCCGAACGGGCATCGCCTTACATTCGGCTTATGGTTATTCAAAATTAAGGTTTTTTTGTAAGACGAGGCGATAATAGTTTTTCTGTTTAACTATTCCTTTTTATGCTGAACCAATAACCAGTACGGTTCACCGGTCCCCAGCGTTTAACGCTTTCACTTTTGCTTTAAATTCCCTTTTTGTTTCGTAATATTCTGCTTAACTTATTGTTTTTTTGGCATCCTTCCAAAACATGGTTGTAGCGCCGGGTTGGCGCATTCAATTTTTGTGAGTACACCATACCTATAGTAATTCTGTATCGTTTTATTTTTATTTATTTTTTGGGGTTTAATATTTTTAATGGGATTAAAAATTGGCTATTTGTCATGTTTTTCATTGTTCAAATTTATATAAATTATATTTTTTTGTCCAATAATTTTTGTCCAAAAATTTATCTCTAAATTTATCTACTTTTTTTATAATTTTGGCTAAAATTGTTTGGGAAAATTTATATAAATTCTTTAATAGGTTTTTTGGGATTACATAACAAATTTGTTATTCAATTTTACTGCTGTTGAGAACTAGATATAAAATTGAGTTGAGTTGGCAACATTGTTCTTTCTAAATGTAATTTTACTCTAGTTGGTAACCATGATGAGCTGAGCGTGTGTGTGTTGTTACATGTGATTTTATTTGAACAATTGTGTGTTTTTGTGTTATATTTTATAATACATATTTGTGATCCATTGAATAAATGATTGTCTCGCCGTATACCACAGAGTTTCCTTTTTTGTACTTAACAAAAAAAGTGGCGACCGTGACAGGACCGTGTGGTCAAAGTAAGAAGTAAGGTTATACGGAGGAAGAAACGACAATGGATCGAGCCAAGAAAGCAAGAAGCGTGAAACGCAGTTCCTTTACACGAATTTACGGATTAATAAATAAGGAAATGGCAATAGAGAATCCAGATATGAATGCAGTAGTGGGTAATCTACATTTGTTGCAGAAAAAAGTCGACGAACTTGAATCTTGGAATACCCAAATTTTTCAATTAATGCTAGACACAGAAGACAGTTTAGATGAATTCGAAAGCGAATCAGCTGCTGTTGAAGAATATGCATCTAAATTTGAGAAATTAAAGTGTCAAATAGACATGTTAATAAAAACGCGGGAATTGCAGACAATAGCGCAAGCACAATGTCCGACAGATGTGTAACGATGGTTGCAGGTCAACAAATTCGCAAAATCAGATTGCCTGAAATCGAATTTAAAAAATTCAGTGGCGATTTGAAAGATTGGCTTTATTTTTGGAGTATGTTTAAGAAGATAGATGCAGATAAGGAAATGGCAGAAGAAGATAAATTCCAGTATCTAATTCAGAGCACACTTGAAGGCAGCAGAGCCCGCGAATTTATAAACAGTTTTCCACCAACGGGAGAAAATTATAAGAAAGCGATCGAGGGTCTTAAAGCTAGATTTGGACAAGAGAACATGCTAGTCGAAGTCTATGTACGTGAGTTACTAGTTTTAATATTAAAGAAAGCTCTTAATTCTAATGAGCAAATATCTCTCTGTTCATTATATGACAAACTTGAGTCACAACTGTGAGCCTAGAGACGTTGGGGGTTACCTCCGACAAGTATGCGGCAATGCTGTACCCGTTGGTGGAAACCTGCTTGCCAGAGGAACTTTTAAGAGCGTGGCAACGTTCGCCCATCTTAACTGAAACTACCGATGATGAAGCTGCACCGAAGGATCGACTAGCTAAATTGATGAAGTTTATAAAAGCTGAAGTACAAAATGAGGAAAGAATCAATTTAGCAACTGCGGGATCTTTCAAGTTGCACCGGAAGAAATGCTCCAACAGCCGCAAGTTTAGCAAATATTAAAAAAAGACGTAAAATCTACAAGTTGCATATTTTGTGAGCGACAGCACACTAGTGCTGACAGCATAAAGACCCAGAAGATAACAATGGCTGAGAAACGTAAGCATATAACTGAGAAAAAAGCCTGTTTGTTATGTTTTAAGGTAGGCCATATATCAAGACGTTGTCGTATGGTTTTAAGCTGTATTACAGAGGCGGAAAAAGCTACTATGAAAACTGAGACTTTAGCAAATCATTCAAAAAGCCCGGATGTATTTCTACAGACGCTAGTTGTCAAACTGCAAAATAAGAAAAAAAACAAGGTGCGTGAGAGCAGTAGTGGACACAGGATCTCAGTACTCATGTATTTTAGAGAAAACTGCAACTGATATGGGGTACGATACAAAGGGAGAAGAACAATTCGTACACGCATTATTTGGTGGAGCTCAGAGTACGGAACAAATCTACAAGCGATACAAGATTAATGTTCGCAGCCTTAATGGTAAATACAACTGCAATTTTGATGTATTCGACCAACGCGTCATTGTTGGTGCTGTATCACATATCAGAAGAGGTACATGGAGAGAGGAGCTCGTGAAGAGCAAAATAAACATAAGTGACACAGGTGAGGTCTCTGGAACTATTGAGTTGCTGATAGGAGCAGATGTTGCAGGCAAACTGATGACTGGAGGCCGACATGTTCTGAAGTGTAGTCTAGTAGCTATTGAGACACGCCTGGGTTGGACAATAATGGTAAAAGTTCCAGGTGAAAAGAGTAAGAGTACTACGACTATGTCAGTAATCTCTATGTTTACACAGGAAGCAAAGATTAGTGAGCTGTGGGACCTAGATATTCTAGGAATAAGAGATCCGATCGAAAGGAAAACCAAACTAGAGAAAGAGCAAGAAGCAACTGAACATTTTTTGAAAACTCTTACATTTAACAGTGAAAACAGGTACGAAATATGTTTACCATGGTTGGAAGAGCGACCAGAACTTCCAACTAACCTAGATATAGCTAAGAAAAGGTTTCAAACTACAACAAAGAAGCCAGTGCCGGTTTTACATAATAGGCTAACTAGGCTATAGCCTAGGGGCGCCAGTCGTTGGGGGGCGCCGAGAAAAAATATTTGATATAATAATGAGATGTCAAGCAAAAAATATAAAATTAAAAACTTGGAAAAAACATTTTTACCTTTAGGGCTGGCATTCGTATAGAAAATGCATTCTAAAGCAATTTGGAGACACTTTATGAATAACAGTTTTTTCATCAGATTTCATCGTTTTGCGGTGTAAAACACTCTAAAAACACGTATAACGCCTAGAAAACACATTCTGAAGCGATTTGGAGACACTTTATGAAAAACAGTTTTTCCATCAGATTTGAACGATTCTCGGCGTAAAACAATTTTTTTAAGTGAAACTTTTGGGACCCAGTTTCTTTCTTATATTTTGATGGAATATAATTGTTTATGGCTGAATATGATAGATTACACTATATTTTAGTGTATACTAGCTTTTGAAGGGCTTCCGTGGTATCCTTGCCTATGCAGTCGAAGTACCGTTTTATAGTATTGAAATTAATGCAAAACACTCTAAAAACGCGTATCTCGCATAGAAAACGCATTCTGAGGCAATTTGGAGACACTTTATGAATAACAGTTTTTTCATCAGATTTCATTGTTTTGCGGTGTAAAACACTCTAAAATCAAGTATATCGCCTAGAAAACACATTCTGAAGCGATTTAGAGACACTGTAAGATAAACAGTTTTTTCATCAGATTTCAAAGATTCTCGGTGTAAAACAAAATTTTTAAGTAGGTAAAACTTTTGGGACGCAGTTTCTTTCTTATATTTTGATGCAATATGATTGTTTATAACTGAATATGACAGATTACACTATATTTCAGTGTATACAAGCTTTTGAAGGGCTTCCGTGGTGCCCTTGCCTATGCAGTCGAAGTACCGTTTTATAGTATTGAAATTACTGCAAAACACTCTAAAATCGCGTATTTCGTATAGAAAACGCATTCTGAAGCAATTTGGAGACACTTTATGAATAACAGTTTTTTTCATCAGATTTCATCGTTTTGTTTCTGAGTGTGCCACAATTTGCTTTATCGCAGATATCGGCAATGATGATGACATATTTGTACCGTGCGGGCGATTACCAGGCGTCACCTCACGGGCACTCATTGCTGGCGTGGAGATTGCACCACAGGGGTCACTTTTGTGCCAATTAAAATTCGAAATATTTGGCGTCAGTCGGGATCGAACCCGGTTCCCCCTGGTACATACATATATACATACCCTAATTATTTTATTAAAAATTATAAGGGACGCTATAAATGTTTTAGCCTAGGGGCAAAATTTATGTAAAACCGGCACTGAAAGAAGCTCAAGAATGAAAATCATTTCCCTGACTATGCACAAGTTCTGAGCGACTGGGAAGAAAAAGGCATCATCGAGCAAGTTGCAGATACTTGCCATGATGAACCAGTTCACTACTTGCCGCATCGTCACGTCGTGAAGGAGAACAGCACTACGCGTATACGGCCGGTATTCGACGCGTCTGCGCATTTTAGGGGTTATCCGTCGCTTAACCAGTATTTAGAAAAAGGACAAAACTTGTTAGAACTTATTCCGTCGGTGTTGGTACGTTTTAGAGTGAATAAAATCGGAGTAATAGCGGACATTGAAAAAGCATTTTTACAAATAAGTGTATGTAAAGAGGACAGAAATTTTCTACGATTGTGGTGGTTCGATGACAACGAGACTCATTTAAAAACTTACAGACATACGCGAGTAGTGTTTGGTCTGTCGTGTAGCCCTTGGTTATTAGCGTCAGTTATAAATTATCATTTGCAAAAAGCCTTAAAAAAGGCAGACAGTGATAGTAATGAGACATTTTATTCGCGAGAGACAGTGTTGAAGCTAATGAACGGTTTTTACGTAGACAATTGCGTGGTGAGTGTCAGTGATAAACAAGAACTCAATAACTTTATTTTTGAATCGCAGAATATAATGGGCGGTGCTCGTATGAATCTTCGAGGCTGGGAACATTCTGTTATGGGGGACGTGACTGAAGACAGTGAGATATCGATGGTTCTCGGACTGAAATGGAATCGGAAAACTGACACTCTCGAAATTAATTTGGACAATTTGAAGAGTGATTTTAACTGTATCACAAAACGAGTTATTTTATCTGCGGCTAATAAACTTTTTAATCCCATAGGTTTTATATGTCCGCTTACGTTGGGTCCGAAGTTATTTCTTCAACAGGCGTGGTCAGCACAAATAGGATGGGATACAGAAGTTCCAGCAGATCTTCCATCAAGAGGATGTACCACCAAACAGCTCATAGAATCGAAATGGTGGAAGGGACCACCATGGTTAAGTTGTACTCCAACAGAATGGCCGATTTCAAAGTTCATCTACGACGAAGTAGAAGTAGAAAGAGAGAAAAAAAAGACTGTTTCAACAACCACGACAATGAAAGCGAATAATATGTATGAAGATGAATGGTTGTATTATAGATTTTCTAATTATGATAAAATACTCCATTTAGTAGCCTGGATCCTGCGGTTCGTAAACAATTGTCGTAAACCGAAACAAGAACGTGTAATTGGTGAAATCACGGTAAACGAAATAAAGCACGCCGAGACCAGAGCTATAAAGATAATACAAAAGTCTATGAGAGAAAATGAAAGATTTTCGTCCCTCTGTACGTATGAAGACATAGATGGTATAATTCGCTTGAAAACAAGAATCGTAAACCGAGTGGATAGCGATAATTTTCGACGTCCGATTGTTCTGTCATCACAGCATCCAGTGGTAAAGTTGCTAATACTCAACAAACACGAGAAAATGGGTCATGCAGGGACACACCTTCTATTGAATGCACTTCGTGAAAATTTTTGGATTTTAAGATGTAGGAAAAGCATACGCGCAATTTTGAAAACTTGTGTCAGATGCCGTCGTCGTGAGTCAAATCATTTCGAAGTTGAAGCTGGTTCATTACCTTTAGACAGAGTAAGAAATGCGATGGTGTTCGAAATAACGGGAATAGATTTTGCTGGGCCACTATTCCTAAAAGACAGCAAAAAATGTTGGATATATCTATTCACGTGTGCCATTTATCGTGCAGTCCACCTAGAACTTGTAATGTCACTATCAACGGAAGCATTCATATTGGCTCTACGTCGATTTATAGCACGACGAGGAAGATCTAGGACTATTTTCAGTGACAATGGTAAGAACTTTGTCGGTACCAGAAATTTACTTGCCAAGATAGACTGGAACAGAATTGGAAAATACGCAAATGTCGAAAGAATTGAATGGCGTTTTAATCCACCCACAGCAGCATGGTGGGGTGGATGGTGGGAGCGGCTTATTCGCCTGCTGAAGAACCTATTAAAAAGAATTTTGGGTAAAAACTGCTTGTGGTATGAAGAAATGGCTAGTTTATTGTGTGAATGCGAAGTCATAATAAACTCAAGGCCAATTACGTACTTGGTAGAGGGCGATGCGGATTTTTTACCACTGACACCATCGATGTTCATGCACGAAATTGAAGAAACCGAGGTTCCAGATCTTGATGCTGTAGATACAGCAAGTTTAAACAGAAGAGTTCGTTACCGACAGAAATTAAGAAAAGATTTAAAACAGCGTTTTAGGATCGAATACCTGGGGCAACTCATCCAACGAGTGAGGGGTTGTGAAAAGATGCGGAAACTAGAAGAAGGAGAGATTGTTCTGATAGGTAGTGACAATCTGAAGAGAATAGACTGGCCACTTGGACGAGTATTGAAAATAATACCAGGTGCAGATGGAACTGGACGAGTGGTGAGATTGCGAACAGCAAAAGGAGAACTAGTTCGGCCAATTTAGAAGATTTATCCACTTGAAATAGCTCCCAAGGAAGAAGAGATTCTCCAAAAGAACATAAGTGAAGAGATAACTATTGAAAAAACTCCAGTTCTTACTCGATCTGGTCGAGAAGTGAAAATACCGAAACGTTTTATGGATTAAACTATTTATATTTAGTATACCAACTCAAGGTGGGAGGATGTTGAGAACTAGATATAAAATTGAATTGAGTTGGCAACATTGTTCTTTCTAAATGTAATTTTACTCTAGTTGGTAACCATGATGAGCCGAGCGTGTGTGTGTTGTTACATGTGATTTTATTTGAACAATTGTGTGTTTTTGTGTTATATTTTATAATACATATGTGTGATCCATTGAATAAATGATTGTCTCGCCGTATACCACAGAGTTTTCTTTTTTGTACTTAACAACTGCATTTTTATACAGCTCGTTAGCTAAATTATACGGCGGAGTTGCAGACCTGGCTACCGCTGATTCGACGTCACAGTAACAAGGTTGTATTGTTGCTCGTCAAGTTTTTACGAGTTTATCTTAAACTATCTTAAAGTATCTTCGATTTCTGGGTAAGCCGTTTATTTATCTTAAATGTTATCTAGTAATTTTTAGGCTACCTAGTTCAATAATTTTGTTACTATAAAATTCCGCCGAGTAGAGAAACTTCTCTTAAAGCTAGAGCTCAATCCTTTTACTAACCCTATATTGTTCTAATCTCCTCTCACTGTCCACTACAGCTTGGCCATCTGTTTTTTTTTTTTTTGTTTTTTGTGCACAGTTTTAAAAAGAAAAAGAAAATTATTTTTGACAAGTAGTTTCACATTTTTATCAGGAATATTTCTGCTATTACGATTATTGTAAATACGATTTTTTTGTATTTTTGTACTAAATTCTTTAGTAGCAACGCCTAAAATGTATGGTATTTTTTATGATTTTTCAACGTCCCGGTCCTGAGTTGTTTGGATCGCTGGGGCGGGGAATCATTCCCGCAAAGTTTACATTGAGACGAGAGACCGCTTCCGCAAGCTATACACACTCGCTGCCTGAAAGTGCCGTTCATAAGACTTAGAGCGATCACCACTACGCCTAAGCCCTCGTGCCTCTGGATGCCGCCCTGCGCAGTTTTGACGTCACCATTATCGTGAACCTGCTCTGACGAGAGCTGGGCAACACGTCGGCATATTCAGCGAGGCGGACTTGGCAGATCGTAGCGGTCATTAGCGAGGCGGACTTGGCAGATCGTAGCCGTCATCAGCGAGGCAGTTGGTCCGAACGTACCACGACGCCGTGTGGCAGGTTCCCCCCTCCAGCGGTCCACTCATCTCTAGGATCCATAATTTTTTTGTAACCCCAAATCAAGTCTTCAACCAGGTGTGTACGACCATATTTTTTTTGGGTTGTTTTTTGCAATTAATAATTTTAATTAAAATTTATCTTAAAAACTATTTTTGTGAATTTTTAAATAAACTTAAATTTTACTGCAACTTCTTTTGAGTTGTTGTGTCTTCTCTTAACCCGACATAACTGGCGCCCATCATTTCTTCCCTGCACAACCACTCTTTAGGAACCCTCGACCTTGCGCAACAACGACCAACCCTTGAGCTGTTGCGGGTAAGTGTGACGCGTGATCTTCCCTCAGAAAATGACGTCAAAATTTTTTGTCAATTTTTTTAACAATTACGTCACAATATATATATATATATATATATATATATATATATATATATATATATACATACATACAGTGTGTCCCATTTAGAGGTGCCACCATTGGGATCTCGAGAACTGTAAGAGATACGTTGTCGGTTAAGTGGAACTTTTTGTGCGCCACTGGGAGGCCATCTCAGATATGCTTTTTTTTCTAAAAATTCTCTTAGGGCACTAGATAATTGTCGCAAAACTGAATATTGTCGATTTTTTCTTTTTCAAATAACTTCTAAACTATTAGTAATCGAGAAAAACATTTCAAATATAAAAGAAAGATATATTTATTAGCTAACCAGTGGCGTACGAAATAAATTTTTGTATCCTTAAATTTTCGAGATATAACACAAACTTATATTTCTTTAAATGGAACCCATATCTGATTTCAGTCTCAAAAAACTCATTATTTTTTCCCTTTTCAATGATGTAAGGGTTATTATGTTTTATATTTGTTTTGTTCCTAAAATTTAATTTTTTAATTTTTAGTTTTATTTTCCTGAACTTTCTTATTATTTCCCAAAAAAAACATTATTATTTTTATTAATTATATTGTATTTGATCGAAATAATTTGTTTTATGCCTTTATTACTTAATATTTTCATTCTAGACTCATATTTAGAAATTACACTATAATGTGCTAAGGGCGGCCAGATACAAAATATTATAAAAATTAGTTTGATACGAGTTTTCAGCAAAATTTTCTAACGAAATAAATTATAAATTTAATACAAAATAAGGAAAAAATAATAATTTTGAAGGCAAAACAAATATAAAACATAATAATCCTTACATAGTTGAAAAGAGAGAAAAAAAATAAAGATTTTTTTTAAGCCTGAAATCAGATATGGATTCTATTTAAAAAATATAAGTTTGTGTTATATCTTAAAAATTTACAAATATAAAAATTTATTTCGTACGCCACTGGTTAGTAAATAAAAATATCTATCTTTTGTATTTGAAACGTTTTTTCTCAATTACTAATAGTTTAGAAGTTATTTGGAAAAGAAAAAATCAACAATATTCAGTTTCTCGTCATTATCTAGTGCCCTATACGAATTTTTGGAAAAACAAAAGCACATCTGAGATCGCCTTCCAAAGTCGCACAAAAAGTTCCATTTAACCAACATCGTATCTCTTATAGTTCTCGAGATCCCAATGGTGGCACCTCTAAATAGGACACATTATATGTATATACAGGGTGTTAATACTAAGCCGTTAAACCCGAAAATGGTAGTTGGAACTCATTAAAACAAATATCTTTTCTTAGTTCCAATTTTTGATTTGGTGCCCCGGTTCGTAGTTATTGGAGTTCTTTTGTTTTTCGAAAAATCGTCATATCTCCATTATTTTAAAGACTATTGAAAAAAAGTTTTCTATCGAACTTACCTTTAGGCTTTCTAAAATATTTAGCATTTACAATTATTTTTTATTTTTTAAAATGGCGAGTGATCAAATATTTCAATATATGATTATTTGATAACCACTCCATCGATTTTCGAAAGTAAAACATTTATAAAATCCTTAAACTATCTACTACAATTTTTGTCATGAACATTTTTTTCAATCTATCCAAAGAAAGTATTTATTCATTTACTTGACTTACATAAGTTCAGTTTGTTCAGAAAGAAACCTAATTCGGAGTAGGCTATGAACACAGAAACGTATGTCTAATCATTATTGAATTCAAAATACCAGAATATTTCTTTAGATTTCATTTTAGTCAATATCTCGTGTCAAATTGACATTTAATTAGATACTTTCAAATTGATATATGGTTTTTTGCTCATAGCCTACTCCGAGTTAGGATTATTTTTGAACACCCTGTACTTATAAGTCAGTTAAATGAATAAAAACGTTTTTGGGATAGATTGAAAAAAATGTTTAGGACAAATAATGTTGTAGTAGGTAGTTTAAGGATTTTAAAATGTTTCACTTTCAAAAATCGATGGAGTGGTTATTAAAAAAATCATGTTTTGAAAATTTTGATCAATCGCCATTTTGTCATTTGAAAAAAATAAAAAATAGCCTAAAGGTAAATTTGAAAGAAAAAAATTCAATAGTCTTTAAAATAAGGGAGTTATGATGATTTTTCGAAAAACAAAAGATCTCCAATAACTACGAACCGGGGCATCAAATCAAAAATTGTAACCAAGAAAAGTTGTTAGCTTTTGATCAATAATGATCAGACATACGTTTCTGTGTTCATAGCCTACTCCGAATTAGGTTTCTTTCTGAACACACTGCACTTATGTAAGTCAAGTAAATGAATAAATGCTTTTTTTGGATAGACTGGAAAAAATGTTTATGACAAATATTGTAGTAAATAGTTTAAGGATTTGATAAATGTTTTACTTTCGAAAATCGATGGAGTGGTTATCAAAATATCATGTATTGAAATTTTGGAGTTATGACGATTTTTCGAAAAACAAAAGAACTCCAATAACTACGAACCGGGGCACCAAATAAAAAATTGGAACTAAGAAAAGTCGATTGTTTTAATAAGTTCTACCTAATATTTTCGGGTGTAATGACTTAGTATTAACACCCTGTAAATATATAGTTGCAAAAATTTTCTAAGTACATCCCTTATTACCAGTTATAATTAAAAGGGCGATGTAAAAGACGATCAAACTAACAAAATAATTATTTTGCGAAAAATACATCAAGCAAATATAAATTTTTCAGTACAACTCTGGATTTTATACCTGTAAAATTTGGAGGTATTTGTTCGGTAAACTCCTGCTGTGATGCCCGTCCAACCATAAAATTTAAGTTATAATTATATGATCTAAGGAACACATTATAAAATCAGTCAATTGCCCGTTATAAAGTTATATGGGGCTTGCGGTAAAGGTTCCTCAACACAGGTAGTTTATTCTGTCATGGACCGTATCCGAAAATTATGTTCAAGTTATTACCTAATTATATAGTTTTAAATATGTACTATAGTATTCCAATAATAATGCGTTCTAAATATACTACTTCTAACAACACAATCAAACGTAAATTTTAAATACAGTTATAATGTAATAAAAATATCTTTGAATATAAAGTTATTAGAAATTTTCATTTGAGATACATGTAAAAATCTTTTTCAGTATTATCAAAGAAATCAAACGAAAAGTTGTTTTATGTGCTTTTACAGCCCGATTCACGAAATGGTTTAAGCTAATCATCATTTTTGGATTAGCGAACTCTACTCATTTTGACAGTTTATAACTTAAAATATAGTCTAATCTATTCTTAGTATCTACCTTTATTGATAATATCATGAAAATTAAATTTCAAATACCGGAATAGAATAGAATTCACTAATCCAAAAATGAGGAGTAGCTTAAACTTTTTTGTGAATCGGGCTGTAAGATTTTAGTAGTGTTTGTTATACGGGGTGTTATGTAAGTAAGTGTACAACGCTTAACCTATGGTAGAACTGACACCATAGATGGTAAATCTGAGATTAATTTTTGTTTAACATGCTTTTTACAAGAACTGAAGGCTTTTAAAACTGACCAATTACGTCACAGTTCAAAATTTTGTAAAAAAGTAAATATCATTGTATTCTCTGGAAAATTGTTACACCTGTCACAAATGACATAAATAAAATCATTGGCGTCGCGGGGTATTTTAGATTTTCATAATGAAAAACTATATGTTTGTGAGCACTGATTATAAGAAATTAGACTAATAAATAAATAAAATAGATGAGTATAAAATAATTCAAAATAATTTTTATTGTTCAAATGTCTAGAAAACATACATACATAAAAAATGCTTATTAAACTTTAGCAAAAAACGTTTAACATCAGTTTGGACAATCAATATTTTTTCCAGAGAAGATATTCATTTTTACATTTTTAATAAATTTTGAACTATAACGTAATTGGTCAGTTTTAAAGGCACCCATTTCTTGTAGAAAGCATGTTAAATAAAAATTATTGTCAGATTTACTATCTATGGGGTCAGTTCTACCATGGTTTAAGCGTTGTATACTTACTTATATAACATCCTATATAGTTGTGAAAATGTGGAGACCCTGGGAATATAATTATGTGGACGCGAGTCAGTAGTAGATGTACTAAACCAAAACTACGAATATGTACAATACAGCTATAAAATACAATGCAAACTAATAGCTCGGCTACGTATAAAATAAAAGTATTTAAAACAAAATTAAAATAAAAAATGTGTGAACTAAACTAAGATACTGGTAACCTATAACTACATAATAATTATCCTAATTAAATGAAAATATTATTAAAACAATCACTTAAATTGGAATTTTTAAACTGAATTGTACCGATATTAATAAAAAAAAAAAAACACTAATCTAAAACACAAAATAACTCAAGAAACTACGAAAAATACTCTGATGGCAATGCTACTCTTATGGACAAGTCGAAATGTAATAGTAATTATTATATGTTATTGTTATAACGACGAAAAGACTCCGCCAACATCTAAAACTGGTATAAAGAGAAGGGGGATTAATTTATAAGCCAAAATATGCACAATATCAGTGACAACTAAACACGCATTTGCTATACCTTTGGTCATTATTATGACATTTGTTGTCAGCGCCATCTCGTGTAAATTTGGAAGCCCAATATTGCCATTCTTTTAGACAGTAGATTATTTATTCAATGGTCGATCCTACTCGCATACGCTAAAGTGCAATCTCTAGACTAGTAATTCAAATAACTATTGGCATACCTAATATAATTTTCTCCTTCGGAATTTCCCACTTGGTGTCATAATCCCACAGTTCAATGTCCAGTCCACCAGATCTCAATAATTCCTTTTTCAGTTTCTAATTCAGTAAGTAAAGAATTTTTTATTTTCTAAAAAAATGTATTTATAAATACTTTACCTTATGTCTATAAATTCTTCTAACCAATAATGCAGAAAATATAGCAATAAGTATTAATAAACAAAATGTTATCAATGCCAGGGGCGTGTTGTAGAGTAGACCTAAAAACAAAATAAAATAATGTAACTTCTAACAGATTTTTTACTCACTTTTAATTATTTTGTTTTTGTTTAGTTAAATAAATAAATAAATATATCATCACGGCATATTACCCATTTCTGGGTGTGCCAGTATCTATAACACATGTAGACATCGGTAATGATGACGATATATTTTACCGTGTGGGCGCTTACCAGGCGTCACCTCACGGGCACTCATAGCTGGCGTGGAGAGTGCACCACAGGGGTCATTTTTGTGCCATTTAAAATTGGAAATATTTGGCGTCAGTCGGGATCGAACCGGGTTCCCCCAGGTTCGCGACCAGACACTCAGGCACGCGGCCACGGAAATTTCTCAACCTCCTCTATTGTACAACTAGTACGCTATTATAATAGAATAAGACAAGTAATGCAAGAAGTAATTATGATCAAATAAATATGTTCCAAAGCAGAGTTATATAGCACATAAATATCTGTTATGTCTATATTTGAAATAGATTAAAGGTGGATATATATATATATATATATATATATATATATATATATATATATATATATATATATATATATATGTACCATTAACACCGTCAAATTGCTGCCCATTTACGTTCTGTGCTGCGATTGGTAGAAATCATCTTACGGTATGAACGGTCTGGACGCTACGAACATCCACAGCTGCTATTGAAATATTTCTATTTTTGGCGGAGTTAACGGATCGTTACCACCGAAAATTTTAACTGCGGGATGATCAGTTTGACATAAATCTATTGTATTTTATTACTTTATGAATCTTTTTGAGTGCAATGAACGTAAAACAATTACTTTGTACATATTATGTTAAAGGTGAAACAAAACTTATAGGTTATGTCAACAGATAACATCACTGAGATCAAAACATAATATGTTTTGGTAATATTTCGTTTTGCATGCTTGGAATTGTGCCGCATTGATATTCATAACGGTGCATGTGAACAGATTAATTGTTATGACGGCCGCTACAGCCGCAAAATTAACGGTTGTAACAGCCTTTGTGAATCCAGCTTAAGTATTTTAAGTAATTTTTGGAATTACTTGAAAAATAAGAGTAGGTAATTTGTATTTTAATCCAAATACTTTTCGAAAGTATTTTATATATATCAGCATAGTATTTATATGAAATACTAATATATTTTTTATTTGAAAGACATTTATGTTATATTATTTTCTTTGCATATTATTTTAAAACCCTGTACAAAATGGAGCGGATCCAAACTGGGCCAGGCAAGGTACAAAATATTTACACCACATTTTTGATAAAATAAGAAGCATGAATTTTTTTAATTACTGCGTACTGCGTCCCTCTGGTAAAAATAAAACACTAGCCGCCACTAGATGGTAGGCGCTCATATATACCAATTAACTAATAGGTTAGTTAATAGGAATAGTCAAATTTTTATGCAGAGGATGTACGTCATCAATTCATTACAAATTGAAAAAGAATTGTAGTAATGAAGAGTGATGTTTATGTTCAGGAAAACGAAGAAAATAAATACTATAAGATGAGCACATTTTAATTAAATTTACAATTATTTTAAAGTCGAACATAATATCTTTAACATATTTTCAATTTATGTAAAGTATTTGTACACCCAACTTTTTATTTTAATGAGAACGTATATTTTTTATTTCCTCATTCATTATAAAATTTAATTCTTAATTCAATGATATAATACAATTTTACAGATTTTATAAGTCTCTCCCACCATCCGCCCCACCACGCTGCAGTGGGTCGATTGAATGTCTAAGGAATTTGCTTAACTTCGAAAACTGCTTCTATTTTCTTCCAATAAAAACCTTTCTAAAGAATTTAGGAACTCATTTGTGCTTAGTGCATCAAACCAGTCTAAGTATACTCCTCTATAAAATGCATATGTGTATATAACTATCCATGCTTTCTTTCTACCTTTGAGAATGATCGAACCCATCAAATCTACGCCTGTTATGTCGAACATGGAATGAGTTTGAATTCTGAATAGCGGTAATGGAGCTGGCGATGTACTGTAGCTCTTACTGGAAAATCTTTTACAAACAATACATTTCCTAATTACATTTGCCGCGGTTTTTCTCCCTTGAACAATTCAATAATTTTCTTTAAGTACGTTTAAAGTGAATTTCGTACCTGAGTGACCATGGGCCTTGTGAACGTATTGAATCAATTGTTGTATACGATAGGATCTCGTCTAGTTAGAAAAATAGGATTCTAGAAGTTGTCACGATCCTCCTTGAAAGTCAGTCTTGAACGTACATGCTACAATCTATCTTCTCCGTTATACACATTTAACCCCATAATATTCGGTTCATGTTGATAATGACTTTTCTGTATTTGCTTCATTATCTTTTTGTCCTAACTTCATTTCAGTTACGGTTAAATAGCACTTCTACTCACATTGGTTCTTTGATGACTTGCAGTTATTTATAAATCTTCGGTCCCATGCAGCAACTCGGACATTTTTGATAAATGATGAAAATCTAGACTCCCCAATTTCGATCTAAGCATGATTTTTTCTTCTTCAATTCTATATTGATTATTGCTTCATCGTATTCGGGGAATGGAGTCGGCCATTGTTCTTAATCATCTTTCAACCATGCAGGACCCTTTCACCATTTCGTCTCTATAAGTTTTCTTGGAAAACCCCCACGTGAAAGTAGATTCATGGTTAATATAACCCGGAATATATTGCCATTGTTTATTTTCTGTAAAAATTCTTACCTCTTGCACCCGGTTCCATACAAAAATACCCCAATCTTGGTTACGATAAATCCATGCTAATGCAGTAGTCGAGTCACTCCAATAGTAGGTACCAATGTTTTTTCTTCCAAAAGCCCCTTTTACAAATTCTATTAATTTAACACCAACCAAACAGCTCATTAACTCAAGCCTGGGAATGGTTACTTTCTTGGTTTTTGATTTGTCTAGTGGTGCTAAACGGGTCTCGGACACTACAAACTTGACATCACATTGATTTTCTGCAACTGCTATACTATATTACTGCTGCATAGGCACCACGACTTGCATCACAGAAACAATGTAATAGAAGAGTTTCTTCATTTGGGCCAAAAACAAATTTAGGAATACGAATAAAAGTTAAATATTCCAACTCACCAAGCCATTTCTTAAATATTTCAGATTTGTTTAGACTTCATTCTTTGTCCCAGTCCATACTTGCAACCCAAGATTCTTGTAGCAACATTTTGGGTACAATTAAAGCTGGTGAAGTAATTCCCAGGGGTCGAAAACTTGCGAAACTAAAGATAAAACTGTTCTTTTTGTTACTTTTAAATTTTCTATATCAATATTTTGTTTGGGTACTTGGCAGAATAATTTATCTTCTAGTTTGTCCCATTTAACTCCAAGTACTGATATGTATCGGTCGTCAATATAAGCTTCTTTATTTGTTTCCCATTATCGTAATTCCATCTTCGCTTCTCCCATAATACGAAAAATTCTTCGGCTACTACTTTATCTTCTTTCATATCTAGCAAATGATGTTCTAAAACTGCTGCCAGTATGAAAGGACTACAGTTGATTCCGAACACTACTCGACAATGTCTGTATTCTATCGTTCTCCGCAACCTCTATCATTTGAAATGCCTTCCGAATATCTGCATGTCCCCCAGCTGCCTTTTCCCGAAATCGAAATAATATAGTTGAAATTAATTCTAACATATTGGGGCCTTTTTCTAAACAGTCGTTAAGTGAAGGAGTATTTCCAACTTTGCACGAGGCGTCAAAAACTGGACGAACTGGTGTGGTTAAACTTTCTGGTTTAAATACAGGTCTGTGAGGTAAGTAGTGCCCATTATTGGAAATGGTTTTTTTTTTCTATTATTCCTTATTCCTCCCATTGTTTGAACATCTGATCACAGTCTTTATATCGTCCTAGCTCTTTTAATTTTCTCGTTGCATTGACTAATCTTTTCTTTTCTACGATTTTGTTAGTAGGAAGAAAATTTTTTTCGCAAATCCACGGAAATTGTATTGAATATCTACCATTTTCAGAACGGGAGATAGAATTTTGGAATTGTTCTTTAATCATTAGCTGATATTCCTTAATTGTGACTTTTTCTACTGGATCGTCGATACCAATTGCTTCCAAACTCCACATACGGGTTAAGTTGCTGCCTTTTTCTTGCATTACTTTAGTTAGTACAGTGGTCGCAGAGTTAATACTTCTTTCATTACTTGATTCAATTTTTCCAGATAGAGTCTACCCAAAAATTGTTTCTTCAGCCACCAATCTGCATTTCAAATTACGGTATCTCCTTGTCATTACTAGATTTCTAAGGTCACTGCCGATTAGGATGTGAATTTCATTCGAGACATATTTAACATCCGTGATATTAATACCTAAATGAATTAGTTCTTGTATCCAAGGACCATCCGGTATTGTGAAACTTGCTGCAATTATGTGGTCTTTTGTGAGCTCTAAATTATAAATAACTTTTTTATCGACAATAATCGGAACATCGTACACATTCCTTCTTTTTAATTCACTAATATTACCTCCAAAACAAACATTTTCACAAGTTCACTCTTTCCATTTGACCCCATAACTCGTACGTATAATGTTTTTAATAATACGCCGGCCATAGAACTATTCGAATTCTGTGACGTGCCTTGTACTGGAACACTTTTCTTTGGGTTAGATGATGAAAGGTTCTCACAGGTTGAATTATCAATTTCTTCAGTAACTTTTCGAAATTCATTATTGGACTTCGCCCCAGGGCACATAAGAGCATAGTATCTCTTCTTACATAATAAACATCGTGCATAAGATTTGCAATTTTTAAAAGAATGGTTTCTTTATAAACAAATAAAACAAGCCTTCATCTGTTTGACCACTTGTTTTCTTTTTCCCAGAGTCAAATCTTGGGCCTTGAAACAATAGTGACTTTGATGATTCTTTCCGCAAAAGATACAAAAGTCAGAGTCAGTTGTAGCAAGTGACGCCGCAGTGGGTGTCTCAGTTTTGATCTTCTTAAATACTTTAATATTATTTCCATTCCCTTTCAATTTTATTTGTTCTTTCTTTTCATTTATTTAACACTCTGCTAAACTTCTGTGCTACTCTGCTTTGACTTCAGATTTTAAAAACTGCAATAAACATTTTAACTCGGATGGTTGTGGATCATTTGAACTGACATCGGATTGTTGTGCATTATTTGAACTAACCCTTTTCTCATATAAAGGGCTATGTTGCCATAAAATTAAAATGTCTCTGGGCAAGCACGATTCAATAATAGGAAATAAAAATTCGGTAGGATCTTTACACGGTCCAATAACTTCAATGGCACTCAAACTTGCTTCTAAACGATCCAATAATTCTGATCGTTACTCAGCGAATAGTAACATTATTAATAACTAACTGAAGTAAATCTCGAAAATGAACTTTCTGAGTAATTTAAACTCACCAAAACGTTCGTACTTACTTTTGGGTAATTTTCTTCTGTTTGCTCATACTTATTAACTAAAGATTTAGCTTCAGATCTACTAGCCATTGATTGTTTAAGATAAACAAATTTGTCACTTGCATGGAGCTCTTCATCTTCATGAATTTTACTGAATTGAGCTCACCAAGCTAGCCAATCATCTCGAACCTCACCACTAAATTTCGCCAACTCAATTTTTGGTAACTTGTACGATTTCTTTTTAGAGTTCGCCTCTGAATATCCTGACGCTGATGAGTTAGGAGGGGTTACAGTTGGTCTTCGATTATCTTGGGCTTTTATCGAGGGCTTTTTCTATATCGATGAATGCTGCACCCACGTATTTATTCTTATTAAATGCGCCCGTTATATAACCACATACTATCACTACTTGTGTCGTTGTTGAGTGGCCTCTTCTAAATCCGAACTGTTCTGGAATTACTAGATTTTTGTCTTTGATGTGTTCTTCTAATCTATTATGTATCACTCTTTCCACAATTTTCCTGGTGCCACTTAGTAAGCATACATACGAGTATATATATATATAATTATATTATAAAAAATATGAACATCATAAACAACACAAGTGCAATACGGAGTGAATTATGGGCTAACTTAAAATGTATTGGTGTAAAAAAAAAACAGTCAGTAAGGAGCATTCCAGAATCAATTTGCGATCCGAATAATTATGGTCAGTATTTGCTCGGCTATATAAGCACTACAATTGCAAATCCTTTCACTATAAATTTCTTTTCGCAGAATAAATATGCTGGCGTACATGATGAACCTTTTCATTTTAAATGAGTAAGTAGCGATAAAGTTAAAGAAATCATTTTCAACATTAAAACTAATGCAACTGGGGTAGATGGAATATCACTAAAAATGATTTTAGTGATATTACCAATTGTAAATGATTACATTACGCATATCGTAAATACTTGTATATTAGAGAGTGTTGTGCCTGAGGTTTGGAAAACAGCAGCAATTAGGCCAATGGTAAAACAACAAGATGTGTGACTTTTGATGATTTGGACCAATACTATTTTAAATAATCTAGACAAATCGAAACCATCATTAGTCATACAAATAGATTTCTCAAAAGCATTCGACATGATCGATCACAGGTTACTTATTTCAAAATTAAATTATTATAACTTCTCAGAAAGCGCAGGATCGTGGTGTAGGAAATACTTTCAAAATAGATCATTTTACATTAATATGAGTACAAAACAAGGAACATAACTCTCATCAAATTTTCCTCTTCAATGTGGTGTACCACAGAGATCAATTCTGGGACCTTTGTTCTTTTTAATATTTGTCGCTGACATGCCAAATATATTTAATTTTTGTTCAGTTCACTCTTATGCGGATGACACCCAGGTTCTTGCAACTATGGAACAGTCGCATATAAATGAACATTGCGCTATTGCCAACAAAGAGTTAAGTGATTTTGTATCATGGGTAAAGAGCAATGGTCTCAAAATTAATACCGACAAATCATCACTTCTAATCATTAGTGACTGTGGTAACATACCTGATATTGTGTTAGATGGTTCTATTTTATTTCGCACAGATAATGTTAAAATTTTGGGACTTAACATTGACAAAGATTCAAATTTTAGAAACCATCATTATGTGCAGCAAGTTTGAAATAACGACAACTATTTCAATTTAAAAATAAACTAAATTCGTCAGTGAAACTTAAACCTCTCAATTCACTTATTCTTCCACAGTTTGACTATTGCGCCTGCACTTATATTCCGAACCTCACACAGACAAACAAACAGAGACTAACATTATTGCAAAAATTTTGTCTGCGTTTTGTGTACGGTGTGCGTAAATACGATCATATATCTAAATATCGCAAAATTTCTAAGATTCCCTCTGTTGAAAACCGTCTTAAATATCTTTATTTATGCTTGCTACATAAAATTATATTGACAGGTACTCTATCATATTTATTTGACAAATTTATAATTAAAGATTAAAACTATTCTCTTAGAATGAAGGTTTTGTTCATTGTACCAACTTTCAGAAAGTCAAAATTTAAAGGTGCGTTTTCATATATGGCCCCACTTTATATTTATAACAGTGTTCCTGACTATCTGAAGATCCTTTCTTTAAACAATTTTAAAAGAAATATACGAGCATTATTATTTGCATAATATTTATTTCATTGTTCACTATTTTGTGCTCTATATTTATCTTAAATGTTTTTATTACTTCAATTATCTGTAATGATTAACATTTATAATTTGTCTATTAGTCTTATATACATCTGTGTATTATTTATTGGTTAGGTGGAAGAGCAGCCTTAGGCTGAACCTCGCCCTTGATTATATGTCAATAAATTTTATTAGTATTATTATTATTAGTATTATTATTATTATTATTATATTGGCCAGTACTTTTTAGGTATTGTGCAGTATTTTCCAACTTTGTGAATAGGAATTAGCTTGGCAGTTTTTCATTCTTCTGGAAAATAGGCTAACGTTAATATAGAATTTGTTATTTTTGTTAAAAGAACTAGTGCTTTTTCCTAGAGATTTTTAATACTATATTAGTAACTGGTGTTTTCTTGTTTTTCAATTTTCTTGTTATTTTATCAATTTATGTTGGTTTGGTGAGCTTTGCATTAAAATTGCTGGTTTGTTTTCAAATTGTTTTATTTTCTTGTTTATTTTATTAGCATGACAAATATTTCCCAAAGCTATGTTGGCTTTATAAACCTATTCAAAGTGATCAGCCACTGCATTTTCTTTATATTCGTCCGCATATAGACCTTTATTTTCAGTTTTTATTGGTATTGTATTACTACATTTTTTATTTTGTGTCATATGTTTCCAAGCGTTATCTGCTCTCTTCCGCTTTGTAAAGGACTTAGATTTGTGTGTTGATATCGACTTTATTTGTGTTTTTTATGCGGTTTTCCGTTGAAATATTGTCGCCTAGGGTTTTTCGTTAAAAGTAAACTCGACCGGATTATGATCCGAATTGAAGATTTTTCTTGATTCATGTAAAGAAAGTAACATATCAAGGAAATTAGTTTCTTCAAAAGATGAGTTAACCGTTTTCTATAAGTACTGTATCATATACGCTTGGTATTCCTCTGGTAGGGACATGAGTTGTTTCCTTTGGTGCTATTATTTGAAGCTGTCTATTATTAGCAAACTCTAGAAGTGGGCTGCCGTCCACGGTGACGTAACTAACGCTTTCAAATTTTGCCTATATATCATCTTTTGCGGGAGTAAATTTTTAGCTTAAAAATTTATAAAAATTATTTCTTTTGTCTGATAATTTTTGTCAAAACGTATCTAAATTATTTCTTATCTTATGTAATAATCTTAGCAAAAATTTCTCGGTCAAAATTTATATTAAATTCTGTGCTATTTTTTTGGGGTACTATTTACTATTCAATTTTTTGCTGATATCTTTTATGTTAACTACTATCTAAAATTTTTGAACTGATAACTTTTATACTATTTACTTACTTACTTACTTAATCCTGCACCTTTCTACCCTCACGGGTGTAAGGCGTTCCCCCGGCCTGCGGTGCAGGAGGTTGAGTTCTGATTCGTTGGTCTTCTCCATATTTCTTTCCACTCTGCTCTATCTTGTGTTGCTGTCTTCGTTTCTTCCCAAGTTAGACCTCTTCTTTGCGCTGCCTCCTTTACTTCTTCCAGCCACGTTCTTCTTGGTCGTCCTCGTGGTTTCTTTCTTCCAATTTTTGCTTCAAACACTATTTTAACTATTCTCTCCTCTCCCATCCTTTCTACATGCCCATACCATCTCATCTGTCCTTCTGCTATCTTATCTTCTATTGCTTTTACTTTTAAGTTTTGTCTGTAGGTTGTGTTTTCAATTCTGTCCAGTCTTGTGTTCCCCTCTATTTTTCTCAAGAATCTCATTTCGGTAGCCGTAATTTTTTTTTTTTGTCTTTGCGTTAATGTCCATGTTTCAGCTCCGTGTATGAGTATAGGTGTCACTACTTTCTTAAATATTTGTACTCTGGTCTCTTTCGGTATTTCTTTCTTTCCTAAGAAGCTGTGTTTGATGCTATTGAATATTTTGCCTCCTGTTGTTCTTCTTTCTTTTATTTCTTCATCAAATCTTCCATCTTCTGAGATCATTCCCCCAAGTATTTAAATTTTTGGACTTGCTGTAGATTTTCATTTTTTAGTTGTATCGTGTGGTGTTGTTCATTTCTTCCAAGTATCATGGTTTTCGTTTTTTCTTTATTGATCTTCATGTTTAATTTTTGTAGCGCTTTATCATATATTTCTATATTCCTTATTAAGGTTTTTTCGTCTTCTGCTATGATGACCATGTCATCTGCATAGCATAATTCTGCTATTTCCACTCTTCTCAATTTCCAATTTCCTATGTAGTATTTCTTTACTTCTTTCTTTGTCTCTTTTATTCCTTCGTCAAGAATTAGCGTAAACAGAAGCGGGCTCAAAATGCATCCTTGCCTTACTCCGGCTGTAATTTCAAATGTATTGGAGGTCTCTTGTTTCACTCTTACATAGCTCTTAGTGTTTGAATATAGGCTCTGAATTCCTGTTATTAACGTATTTGATATTCCCCTTTTTCTTAGCGTTTTCCATATGTCTTCTCTATTGATTCTATCAAACGCTTTCTCTAGATCAATGAAGCACACATGTACGTTTTCCCTTCTTTTATTGCCTTTTCCCCTATTTGTCTTAGTATGAATATCGCATCATTTACTCCTCTATTTGGTCTAAAACCAAATTGAGTTTCCTCTAAAGATTCTTCCAGCTCTATTCTTAGTCTACTCTCCAGGATTCTTGCATATATTTTGGCCACTGTGCTTATTAGGGTAATTCCTCTATAGTTCCGGCATTCTCTGCTATCTCCTTTTTAAATATTGGTGTTATGATACCTATTTGCCATTCTGCTGGTGTTATTCCTTTTACCGCTTCATTCATTATGTCTTTAAGTTCCTGTAGTGCTGATTCGAGTCTGCTGTTATTTTGTCATGTCCGGGAGCTTTTCCTCTTTTGGTTTTTCTTATTGCTTCTATTATTTCTTTCAAGCTTATTTCTTCTTCTTGTGTTATTTCTATTTCCTTTGTTCGTGTGCGATGGCTTTCTTGTTGTTCTTCATCTTTAGGATCATTTCCCTCTAGTAATTCTATGAAATACTGTCTCCATCTGTCCATTATTCTGTCTTTTCTGCTATCGTCTTTCCTTCCTTATCTTTAATGTTCGTAATTGTTGCTGTCTTCTTTTGTCTTATATTTTTAAGTGTTCCAAGAAATAATTTCTGGTTTTCATTGTATGCGTTTTTCATTTTTTCTCCAAATTCTCTCCATGCTTTTTCTTTTTCTTCCTTTATTACTCTTTTTACTTTTTTCCTTTGTTCTTTATATTTTTCATAGTCAATAGGATCTTTCGTTTGTAGATATTTATTCCACTTGTTCTTTTTTTCTTTCACTGTAACTTTTACCCTTTCCGACCACCATCTAGTTTTGTTTGTGTTTCTGTTCACTATTCTAGTCATGCCGCAGTTTTTTGTGCTGCCTCTAGTACTGTCTTTTTGAAGTTCTTCCATTTCTTTTCTATGTTTCCTTCTTTTTCTTTTGCTTTTTTCTTAAACTCTTCGTTGACGTTCTTTTGAAATATTTCTTCTATCTCTTGTCTTCTAAGTTCATGACATTTTATTTTCTTATTTACTATCTTTCTTTTGGTTTCGTTTTTTGTGATTACTTCTTGCTTTAGTATCATTGTTACAAGGAAATGGTCGCTTCCAATCTCTGGTCCTCTTTTTACTTTTATGTCTTTTACTCTATTCCAGCTGTCTATGTTAATTAGGAAATAATCTATAATTGATTTTTCATTTCTGCTTATAACTTGTCTTGTTATTTTATGTATTTCTTTGTGCTTGAAGTGTGTATTTCCGATTTTGAACTCATTCTCTAGGCAAAACTCTATTATTCTTTTCCCGTTTGTATTCGTCACATTCTCTCCTTTCCTTCCTAAGCACCACTCTATTCCATCATTCTTATTTCCTACCCTCCCGTTAAGGTCTCCCATTATTATTACTCTCTTTTCACTTCTGTCTACTATTTCTTGTAGTTCTTTAAAGAAGTTATCTTTTTCTTCTTTTCTTGCGTCCTCGTTCGGTCCATAGCCCACAATTAGCGTGTATTCTTCGTTTTCGTCTCCTTCCTTAACATTTATTGATAGTAATCTTTCATTCAATAGGTTTTCTTTCGAAACATATTTCATCTTATCTTCTTTAATTAAAATTGTCACCCCTGCCTTGGCGTTTTCTTTTTCCGATACTCCTACCTAGTACATCCAATATCCATTTTGTGTCTTTGTGATTCCTTTGCCTTTCCTCTTTGTTTCTGTTATACCCACGTAATCCATATTCATTTTTACCAGTTCTTCTGTTAATTCATATTCTTTTCCTGTTAAACTTTTTACATTCCATGTTCCAAATTTTATTATTTTCCCTGGTTTATTTACTCTATTTTTTATTTTGCCCATCCCGTACTTAATTATATGTGTTTTGTTGTTTCTTATCGTATCCTTTTCCTTTGCTTGCGACGTCTTTCCTTTTTGTTGCAATTTTCCTCGTTTTTCTCTTAGTTTTTTGACGCAGTACCTCCTTCTTCTTTGACCTCTATCAGCTTCTTTTCTGTTTTGTCCCATTTCCATTCCTTTCCATTTATTGTTATTTTCTGATAGCCTATCTTCAATATATCTCCTGCCTTTTTATTTTTCTCTGCTAACATTTTTATTTCCTTTTGTATTTCGCGCTCGTTTCTTGTTAGTTCGTTGTTTATGAAGATTTTGTCCTTTAAGGTTCTTAGGTTCTTTTTATTCGCCATTACTTTTTGTTTATCTTGAAAATTTTCCATTTGAACCTTACATGTCTTCTCTCCTATCTTTATTGCTTCCTTCACTTGTACATTAACTCCAATTTTCTTGTGTATGAAGTCTTCCACGGCGTTTTTAGGTCTTTTCTGCTGATTGAGTCTGTTCTTAGCCCTACAATCACGAAATTATTTTTGATTTTTTCTTTCTCTAATCTCTCGATTCTTTCTTTCATGTCGTTCAATTCTTTTTTGATCTCTATGTTTTCTTCCTTCAGCTGTTCATTTATCTGTTTCATTCGTAGTAGTTCTTCTTTATATTCTTTCTGATCCTGATTTATCTCTTTTGTATCGTTCTTTATTTGTAATATAATTTTCATTAAATCTCTTAATTCTATTTTATCACTTCCTTCTTTGTTACTTTTGTCCGGTGTTCTCATAGTCTTTTTACTTCTTTTTGTTATATCTTGTCCATCTATACTCTCTTTCTTTCTTTTACAGTCATCCGACGTGTAATCATCTCTATCTGATGACATATTTGCACAACTTTCCTGAGTACGGGCCTGACTAAAATTTTTATCTTGGTATGCAGGTTCTAGCTTATCCGCCACTACTCTACGCTTGCTAACCGTTTATATGTGCGTCCTTGGCTACTGTCTCACCGCTGTATACACTTTTTTACTCTAATTTAGAGCTTCTAGGCACTTCTCACTTCACTTTCTTTACTCACAACACTACCTTGTTTCACTAGAGTTTAATTATTTCATATGGTCCGCGAATTAAAGCGTGATATCTATCGTTTAACGAATTTGACTATCGCCGCACGTTCGACACAACCGTATTCACTGCCTTTCACAACTCAACCTTTTATACTATTATACTTTATACTATTTACTATCTAAAATTCTCTTAACTGTTATCTTCTGTGTAGCTTATCTTTTTGCTCGCTTAGCTTGATTTTCATGACCGAATTTGTATGACGTAGCCGCTGGCTGATTCGACATCGGCGTAAAAGCTTGTATTTGTGCGTAAGATTATATTTGCGAACGTTTTATTACGTTTTTATCTTGTCTTATCGTACGTTTTCTTGGTGGGCCAATATATTATCTTATCGATTACCTGTGATTGGCTACTGTTTTGCAACTTTTTACACTTATAATTCTGTCTTAAGAGCAAGTCTCAAAGAGCTGCGAGCCCTATTTAACTTTTATATTCTCTCTCTCTCTCTCTCTCTCTCTCTCTCTCTCAGTTTACTGTTCTGCTTCAGCTTGGCCAGCTGTTTTGTTTTCAGTTCAGTGCACTAAAAGTTTTCTTTAACTAACTATCTCTGTAAATTTTATTTAAACTGTTCTTTGTATTATAGAGTAGAGCTTATGGTTTATTTTTTTTTTATTTGATTTACTTTGTCCCGGTCCTGGTTGGTTCTGCTGGTGGTGGGGGACCATCACCGTCGAAGTTCGTGTCGAGACGCAGCAGCCTGTTCCCGCTCGCTCAATCTACTCGCTGCCTTCAGTGACCTCAGGACTCTGGGCAGCTAATTGAAGGTCGTGCTAGCAGTAGTACTTAGCGGTACTACCAGTGACGTTAATGCCACATTAGCTCCTGGGTGCCGCACTACCGCAAGACATTTACCACGCCACCCTCTGCGATTGCACGCCTTTCCGCACCGAGCTCTTGGCAACAGTGGTCACCGACAGTCATCGAGGCCAGATTGTCGAGGCCAGTCCCGGCGACGCTATTCAGTTCACCAGGTCTCCACCTTCAGCGGCCCGGTCTAGGACTAGGACTCATCAAGTTTGTATCCCAATATTTATTTTTTTAAGGTTTGTAAAACCATAATCTTATCATTTTTTCATTTTGTTCAATAAAAATAAAAATTAACTTCATCTCTTTGAGTGTGTTATGTCCACTTTTTTCCTTTAGACATAACTGGCGCCCTTTCCCTGTTCCTTTCCCTAAAATTCTCTCTCAATTAGGAACCCACGACCTCGCGCAACCTCCACTAACCACAGAACTGCCTTTGGTAATCGCGCAACCACCACCAACCATAGAGCTGCCGTTGGTAAGTATATAACGCGTGATTTTCCTTCCGAAAATCACGGCAAAGTTTTATTTACAATTTTTATTATTATTTAGTTATCTATACGTCACAATATATATATATATATATATTAGATATAGAAAACATGTTTGTAACATGTGACAATTTTTATAAAGCAACTTTTAAAATTTTTAACATTATTTAAACCTGTAAACTACACATAACAATTGGTTAATATTGTCATGTTTTTGTATATGAGTACATCTTTTATCGTAACTTCAACTAAAACAGTCCTGATGAAGCCTTAAATCATTAGGTGAAAGCTTGGCTGATTTAAAAAGAATCAACTAAAATTATTTAACATTCTTTGATTTTTAGTTAATGTCTATCATCCAAACGGTTTTCGTTTAATTCTAGAATGTCTATTTTATTTTCCTTTAATATATTCTGCAAGTTCTATAACTTTATCTTGGATAGTATATCAGTTCTATGACATTATTTTAATTGTTTAATTTCAGCGATGTTTGTTTTTAATATATTTATAAATCTTATTATATTGAAATTTTTTAATAAATATTTGATTTCTGAAAATATTATATTATCACTATTTTCAATGGGTGTTGGGGATGTTGACTACTTTCCCCATTTGAATGTAGTGTTATTTTGCTGTGAGCTTCATTTTGCTCAGTATATGGTTGGTTTTAGACAGATACTCTTTTTTCTCAAGTAAGTATTAAACATATATTGGACAGTTTCTATAGCTCGCAGGATGATTTCCTGCACAATTGGCTCATTTCAGTATATTTGTTTTACATTCGTTAAAAGGATGGGAACCTGAGCATTTAACACATTTCATGGATTTATGGCAGTTGTTTGCTATATGCCAAAAGGAATGACACTTCTAGCATTGTACTATTCCTTTAGTTTTTTCCCATTGTATAATACAGTGGCAGACTTTTTTGATGCTGTAGATATCTTTTAAGCTCTTTGAATTGTTAACAGTGACAATAAACATTTGTAACTCGCGCAGTGTCCCGTTTTCTCTTTTAGATTTCATTTACTAATTTTTAAGACAGATACACAGCGTCTGTTACGTTCGTTGGTGTGTTTTTAAGTATACCTCGTCCAGATTTTATTTGAACAAATGACTTTTAAATCCTCTATGTTAATCCTAATCTTTGCTACTGTGAATATTTTTACGTTTCACGCAAATATAGTTTCTTCTCTAAGTACATTATATGTATATGAACGTTGAAAATTGCTTGTAACTATTTAAAAGGGGAAAAGTTTTATTGGGGTTCCATATAACCTTAGTTGACCTGTAAAATTCTTGTCCAAGATGTTATGCGTGCTTTAACAATGAACGCTCATTACTGAATTGAGCAACTGGTAGTGCCAAAATGTAAATATGCACGAGGTACAGGATTCTATTGAGTTATACCCCAATACCCCAATAAAACTTTCCCCTTTTTAAATAGTTACAAGCAATTTTCAACTTTCATAGACATATAATGTACTTTGAGAAGAAACTATATATGCGTGAAACGTAAAAATATTCACAGTAGTAAAGATTAGGATTAACACAGAGGATTTAAAAATCATTTGTTCAAATGAAATCTGGACGAGGTATACCATTCGGTATTGGATTTCATTTTTTTCAATGTAAGTGTGGTATTCAAATTTGCACGGTAAAAAATTACATTGATATTCCGGACAAAATTTAGTTAGCTGTATTTTTTTTGTTATTTCAACAATATTTTTTTGCCGTGTATACGAAGAACTTTGTATTTTAAGTTTCCAAAACTAAACAATTTTTGTTGTGTATAAAAAGTATTATTTGCTGTAAAATATTAGTCATGGTAGCAATTATTATTAGTAGTACTAAGCAGTCATTTTGTTACTTTGTTCAGATTACAAAATCATTTTGCAACAATTAAAGATATTTAATCTGTTACTGGGACAAATTTTATTTTTTTGTATCCTGTGACATTATATTTTGTAAAGATTACCAATTCTTCTTCCCGCCATATACTTATTTGTACAGGTAACTAAAACTTTTGTGTAGACAGGGTATTCCCTGGTATACAGCATAATTCAGTGTTCGTGTTATACAATACTATGCTACGTCGTGTCTCATTTGCTTGCGCAGTTAAGTTTAGCCTGTCAAAAATTGTGTTTTAAAAGTGCTTGTTTCTTGTGCCCGTCAATAAAAATAGATGATTTTGTAAAAGATATTTTAAAACAATGGCAATTAGAGGGTCTTATTAAGAAATTTGAAGGTATGTATCGATTATTGATAAATCTATTATAATTTAAGTGACTATTGTTTCATACGTTATTTTGTTTATATAATATTTGTTACATGTATATAGATTATAATTATAAATAAATAAAATTATTATAATACGCATGTATTTAATTTTTACCTTACTACCTCATTAATTCATTTGTATATCTATCAAAAATTTATTAGTTTCCAAAACAAATTCATAGTTATTAATGGTAACTTAATTTATTTCTTCGCATAACAAATTTATATTTCTTAATGGTACCTTAATTTATTTGTTCGTATAACAAATTTACATTTCTTAATGGTAACTTATTTTATTTGTTCGCATAACAAATATCTTTTGTCATATATAACAAAATTGTGTTTATTGCCACAACACTTTTTTACCAGCAAATTTACCTAGGTAACTGTAACAAATATATTTGCTGGTCCTATATTGACAAAAAAAAATTGCTGCTGGAACTCATTTTTGGTAATCACAACAAAGTTTTTTATACCGTGTGCCTTGTTCCATATTTCTGATAACGGTACTATAGTCTCTTTTAGATTTAGTGTAAATAATCAAACGATTATTCTTATACTTGAAATCTATTTCTTTTTCTTGGCATCTATTTCTTTTTCTAATCCTTTACTGATAAGGTTGTTAAAACTTTGTGTATGGTTTTGAATGAAATTATAGATTACTACGAATGTTTGTTTTTCTGTTTTTTTTTTTTTGCCTTTGTATTTCTTGATTTGCAATTGTCAATTCATCATCTTCAGTAAATGAATCATATGGATTACTTACTTGTACATTATATTTATCTTGTAGCTTACTACTGCTCTTGCTTTTCCTCTTCCTTCTTTACTTGCAGGCATGCTGCTAGGTCTCGGCTTCTCCCTTTCCGTTGCTGGGCCTTTTGCTTTAGTTTTCTCATACTCTTCACGCTTCACGACTGAGAGTAGCATATCGATGTAGCAGCACTCTGTCTGCTACTGGCTTTAGAATATGAACTGCACGCACGTTAGATAGGTAACCACAACCCAGTAAAACTCGTTACTTATTAATTAACCTCACACGCACGATTAGAATAAATATAATGCTATTCGTACTTACAATAGCTCGTACTAGACTGTAATTCTTAATAGGTAATATTTAAAAACTGTGTAAGCTGCAAGAGGTTTATTCTCCAACAATTCAATATTTTATTACATGTAATACATATCTGATTAAATAAATAGTATACACCCGAACCCGTATCTACAAAAGTATCTATGTTCAAACAACCTTATTTTAAAACCAAAATAAAGTATTCTGAAATATCGACATTAATTGAAGTATCTATGGATTGGCTGTCATTAATTTTACTAATTAAATGGTGCTACGCTTATTATGGCCGTCTCAGATGTTACTAAAATTATGGAAACGAAATTTGCAGAGAGAGTATATCTAGTGGTGTTACGCACGACGCAACATTGTTACATTATGAGAAATTATCTGTCAGAAATAAATATTGAGATTAATATTTAAATCTTCAAGCATTGTATATACATTTACTATATTGAAAACACATTCTGTGAGAGAAATAAAATTACATGAACTTCAAAAATATTTTTATACTTAAATAATATTACATTACGAGGTCTGTCCCAAAAGTATCCGACCTTCCGTCATATCTTCGCGCCTGACAATTTTAGCGCCTTCTGCCAGGTACGAGTGTCAACTGCAAAGCTTCACGAACTCCCTACATGCCGCAGTTTTCGCCGGGACGCCTTAGTTTACATGCAGCATACGTTTGTTTACAAAGTGTTTTTTTACGTTTGTCGCATTTTGCTATTGGAAAAAATGACGGAAAGATCGGAACGAAACCATGATAACGCGCCAGTGCATGCATCGAACCTCGTGTAGCAATATTTAACAAAGCACAAAGTCGTACAGCTCCGTCAGCCTCCGCACAGTCCTGTAGTGGTAGCACGCACTTTAGAATTCTATCAAATGAGGCATTTGTTTTCGCATTTCGCCAAGAAGTGAAAATTTGGGAGCATGCGTGTCTCAAAATATTCGTCTGCAAGCGTACGACTTGAGGCGAAAGTGTCAAAGTAACGTCATTATTTTGCCACAGTTTTATTCAAAGGTATTTTATATGCAATTTATACATTTATTATATACAACTGTCATAATATTTCTTATTTTAATAGTATAAAATCTAATAATTTCCGAATCAAAAAGTGAATATAGAATTCTAAAGTGCGTGCTACCAAGATTCGTAAAACTAAAATCGTATTCACCTGCTTTCTATGATAGAATTCTAAAGTGCGTGCTACCACTACTGACGTAGCTCCTGTGACTTTTAGCTGTTCCCAAGATTAAAAATGTCGTTCAAAGGACACCGATTCGACGACAAAGAAACAGTCGAAACTAATACGACGAACGCTCTAAAGGCAATACCAAAAAACGAGTTCCAGGACTGCTTCCAAAAGTGGAAAGGCCGTTGGAAGCGTAATCTTCAATCAAATGGAAACTACTTTGAAGGATGCCACCAGCCCGATGACGCAGAATAATAACAGCGGGGAAATATGAAGGAAGGTCAGATACTTTTGGGACAAACCTCGTATGTCACATATCAAATCTTTGTCAACGTCAAAAATAATAATCCTTCAATTCCCCCATTAATTAATATTTTTGGCATTTCTATCTGCAATTCCTATAAATAATAAATGTTTTGTCATAACTTGTTGGGGTACATCTTGCGTTAAGATGTCAGCTGGTTGTTCTTTAGTTTCTACATATCTCAATTCTATATTTCCTTTTTCAACTTCTTCTCATATAAAGTGGTACTTTCTATTTATGTGTTTCGTTCTTGACTTCTGGCTGGGATTATGTATCCGATCTACAACTGCTTTGCTGTCTGTGTTAATACTTATTTGTTTAGTTAAATAATCTTCTTTCAATTCTTCCAGGAAATTTTATAACCATCTTGTTTCACATGCACCTTCGCAAACTGCTAGTAATTCAGCCTCCATCGTGGACAAAGTGGCTAATTTTTGTTTTGTACTTTTCCAATTAATTAAAATATCATCCATTTTTGTAATAAAACCGTGAAATGCCTTGCTGTCTTTTGTCGTACACCATCCAGAATCCGTGTAAATTTTGATATCACAATTCGTAGAATTCATTCTCAATATTTTATTTTTAGTACCTTACAGATATCTTAGTAATTTTTCACTGCACACCAATGTATATATCTCGGCTCATGACAAAACTGTGACAATTTGCTGACAGAATAAGTAATATCCGGCCTCGTTCCTCTTGATAAATATAATAGCTGCCCAATTGCTTCTTGATAGTTGATCAAATTTTTTATCATGTTCGTCAACATGTTCTAAATTATTTCCTATTGATCCCGGAGTTTTGACAGGCCTTGATTCATTCATTTCAGAATGTTTTAATATTTGGTTTTGTAGTTTTCCTGAGATAATGTATTTCATTCTTCTTTTCTCTGATTTCAATTCCTTAAAATTTTCTTTTTTCTGTTACTTCTTTCATTTGAATATTTTCTTTGACGTTTTTCATAAAATCTTCGATTGTTTCATGACTGTCTGCTACTGCCAAAATATCATCAACGTTTACGCCAATATGTAGGTATTTCTCTTTTCCCTTTTTCATATATAAGCATAAATCAGAGGTTAATCTTTTGAATTCAGCATTTATTAACACTTCATTTAATTTTAAATTCCAACATCTTCCTGATTGAGGAAATCCATAAATACTCTTCTAAAGTAGAAGTACTGTATTTTTATCTTCAGCATAACCAGGTGGTTGTTCCATAAAAACTTGTTCTTGTAAATCCGCGTTCAGATAGGCAGATTTTACATCATAGAATCTTCTAACAGATTTTTTAATTACTGATAATGCTAGTAATGTTCTTACGGATTAACATTTTATTACTGGACTATATGATTCATTGTAATCAATTCCTAATTTTTGTCCTACTTCAACAGCAACTAATCTTGTTTTATAAGTTTTTATATTATTAATTAACTCATGTTTGATTCTGTAAACCCATTTACTTTTTATAATTTTCTTGTCGTTCGGTCTTTTAACTTTTTTCCATACTTGATACTGATTCATTGTTTTAATTTCTTCATTCATTGTATTTTTCCATTTATCAGCTTCTTTTGATTTACTATCATCTTCAAAATTCTTGGGTTCTTCATAATAGTTCTGAATTATTTCCTTATTTTCTTCTTGTGGAATAATTTCTTCTTCTGTGTTTTTATTCTCAAAGTTTTTTATAAAGTAACATTTTATTTTTTAAAAGATATGAACCTTGAGTTGTCTCTTCAAATTTTACATCAATCGATTCATCGATTTTACCTTCTTCTGGGACGAATATTCTGTATTCTTTGTTTTGAGTATCCAACAAAAATTCCTTCTTTTGTTTTTGATTCCAATTTTAATCTTCTTGGAATTTCGTATTTGTAAAAACACAAGCATCCATATATTTTTAAATTTTTTACAAAAGATTTTCTTTCTTTTCCTCTCCATAGTTCGTATGGTGTTTTAAATTGTCTAGTTTTCGTCGGTGTTCTGTTATGAAGATAAACTGCTGTCACCATTGCTTCGCCCCAAAATTCTAAAGGTAGATCACCATCTGCTAATAAACTTCTTGTCTTGTCTGATATTGTTCTAATTGCCCTCTTTGCTACACCATTACTTCTTGGAGATTAAAAAGTCGTTCTTTCATGTTTTATTTCTTTTTTGTTCAATATAATTTTTCAGTTCTTTATTAATAAATTTTCCGCCATTATCGCTTCGAAGAATTTTTACTTTTTATGTTTGTTCATTTTCTAATCTTTCTATAACGTCTTTAAGTTTTATTGTTGTTTCTTTCTTGGTTTTTATCAATTCGATAAATAAATATCTAGAAAAAGCATCTACGATTATAAGTGCATATTTATTGACACCTAATGTAGAACTGAATGGACCACATAAATCGACATGTATTCTTTCTAAAGGTGCAGTGGTAGTTTCGATGAATGTTTTTTCGTATTTGCTTTTTGTCATTTTACCTTGGATGCATGATTTACATAACATTAGATTTCCTTGCAATTTGCTTAAGTTTCTAAAAACTGTACACTATGAAATCCGGTCACATATAAACGTACACAACTTTTGCCATAATTAAAATAAAAAGCTCAAATTTGAATTAAAGTTACCTTAGGAATAGCTGTCAATGTTTACATGTTCATTTATTTCTTTGTACTTTAAAAATAAAAATGCCATCGAAAGAAGAAATTATTCGTAATAAAATAGTTTCCGAACATCTTTCAAATTTACAATTATCGCAACGAAAACTTGCAAGGAAGTTGAATATTTCAAAATTAATCGTCAACGAAGTTTTGAAGCGATTTAATGAACGTTTGACAACAACTAGGAAACCTGGTAGCGGAAAGAAACCTGGTCCAGCAAATATTAAAAAGGATAAGAATATTGTACAAATTTTTAAAAAGAATCCAAACAGATCAGTTCGAAATGCCGCTAAAAAAGTTAAAATGTCACCACCCTATATTCAAATAGTAAAAAAGCGGAATGAACTGAAAGTTTTCAAGGTTCAAGTGGCTCCAAATCGGAATGAAAAACAAAATTTAAGTGCAAAAACAAGATCTCGTAAACTTTATAAACAAATTTTGACTAAATACGATTGCATCGTTATGGATGATGAAACTTACGTAGTTGCATCTATTAAACAACTTCCTGGGAAAGAATTTTATACAGCGACTAATAAAACAGATGTTCCAGAAAAATTTAAAAGAAAAAAAGTATCAAAATTTCCCAAAAAATATTTAGTTTGGTAGGCCATTTGCTCCTGCGGCAGAAGAAGTCAAAGTTTTGTCAGTACAGGTACAATAAATCAAAAAAATTATACTGATGAATGTCTTAAGAAAAGACTTTTACTTTTTATAAGAAATCACAATATTTCAGTAGCATTTTTGGGCTCTAGTTAAAAAAAAAAAAATTAAAAAAGACAGGATATGAAGCTAAAAACGAAAAAGATTTTAAGAAAAAGTGGCAATTAGTGGCAAATAAGGTCAGTGCTGACACTGTACGAAGTTTAATGTCTAATCTAAAGAAAAAAGTCCGAGATTTTAGTCATTCTGCTTTAGATAAGTAAAATAACTTTTGTTGTTGTAACTTCAGACTTTATATATTTGCAATAAATTTTTGTTTTGGAAATAACTTTGTTTTTACTATTTCTAGAATTGAAATTTAGTGGCCAAATTTCATAGTGTACAGTCTTTAACTGCTTGATTTGTTTTTAATTTATTTAGATATTCTTAAGATAATGCTGTACATATTATTAGAAAATTTACCTTTACAAATTATTAATCTACATTTATCATAAATATCTTTATTTAATACTACGGTATTACCATTATTTACCAAATTTGGTATTGACAAAAGATTATTTTGAATTTTTGGTACATAAAGGACATTTTCTATTCTGACATTGCTTATTTCTTCATTTTCATTCTGAATAGATGCTCTAATAATTCCTCTTGTCGTAGCATCTATCTCTCTTCCTTCTTCAGCAACTTTATTTTCTTTTTCTTCTGGATAACAGCCCTCTAATCATTCTTTCGTTGAAGTCATATGTGACGTACATGGAGAATCTAAATACCATTTTTGTATATTTGTGATTTGATTCTCTTTATTAACTCTTAAAGCAAATTCATTCGTAGTATTGGCAATATTGGCTTGTTCTCATCGAAACCATTTTTTTTTGTCGGAATTATTTTTATTTCTGTCTGAATTACTTGAATTATTTATTAGCAACCAACAATATTTTTTAATATGACCAGGTTTTTGACAATGAAAACATACTTTTGTTTTTTTCCTTCATTTTATAATTTATTTTAATTGCATTTGTGTTTTTTGTGTTTTCTTCTTTTATTTTCTTTTCATATGCAAGTAAAGAATGTCTTAAATAATTGAAAGTAATATTTTTGTTAATTGATAATGATGTTATTATGCCTTCATATTGTTCAGAGAACCCTTCTATAATATATCTTATAAATTCCCTTTCAGTTATTATTTTTCCTAGAATTATTATTTGTCTTTGTAAACCTTGAGCTCTTGTGATATATTCTTCTATAGTTTCATTAACTTTCATTTTTAGTCTCGTTAATTCCAATGTTAAATCTATTGTTTTTTCTTGTTAGACCTTCAAATCTTTCTTTTATTTTGTTCCATAAAACTTCAGCTTTTTTTATTCCCTTGTACGCTATGGCTTGTTCGGGCGATAAATTCAGGGTAAGAAAACTGTAGCCTTCTTTATTCTTCTTCGACCATTCTTTATATTTCTTTATTCCTGATAACGAACTGTCCCCTTCATTTGGTTCTTCTGCCTCAATAACATCTTCTATAAGACCTTTTGAATCAAGAAAATCTTCCATCTTAATACTCCATATACCATAGTTTGACGAATTTAAAGATTCTATTTTTAAATTTAAATTGAAATTATCCATGCTCTTGAATAACCTTCGTGAACGCTCTGCTACCAATTGAGAGAGATAAAATTACATGAACTTCAAAAATATTTTTATTCTTTAATCCTTCATATTTATTTCATAATAACTGACTAGAAAAACATCGAATGCCTACTGAAATAATATTACATTATACAGGATATCTCTTAAATAGGGGGACATGGCTTAACCACAGATTCCTGAGGCTAAAATAAGACGATTTAACCAAACTTGCTTCTACCGGAAAGTGTACCATTTAGCCAGAAATCTACTTCAAAGTTCTTCGAAAAAAAATTAATTTTGCTTATAATAATCGGACGCTTTATTTGATTTGGATGAAATTTGATATGACAGTTTATATGGTTATAAGTCATCTTTTAAGGTGATACATGTTATTATTAGTGAACCACTAGTGTATGAAACTTAGGTCTCCCAACATTAATTAGACCGTAACTTTTTAATGGCAATGCCGAAAACGTGAAATTATTTTGCTTCAGAAAGATACATTCAATAGTAAACTTTTGTCTTTCTGTGTAATTTGTGATATCTGTTACGGTTCACACAGAAAAAAATAAATTCTGAGTGTCTGCACTGTCAAATTTTTAAAATAAATTTAATCTAGCAGTCTATCCAAATGTCAAACAAGTAATTCTTAATGACAGTAACGAGTTGTCAATCTTCACAACTTATTTAGGAGTTAAGCCTGAATTACATTACACTTTTTCTGGGTAAAATCTAGTACCTAAATTGGAACTAGATTTTAGTCAGAAAAATAGTGTAATGTAAATCAGGATTTAACGCGTCCAAGTTTCACACTAGAACTTTTTCTAACTTTTTTCCAAACTAGATCCGACGCTATTTTTCAACCAAGTTTCGCACTAGACCTGCGCAGTGAGTGCTTGCTTCAATGATGCCAATGTATATATAAACGTCAAAATATTTTGTTTGGATTTAAAAGTACATACCATATAATCACTTAAATTATTTATACTTTCATAATGTCATCTAAAAAGTGGACACCCGAAGTGGTTAAAAGTTTGGTAGCTCTTTTTGAATTACAACCCGTTTTATTTAAGGTAATTTATATTAAATAAATGAGTTAAAAGTACAAGATATTTGCCTGTTTTAGGTTAATACGCCAATATTCCAAGATATCTCAAAGTTACCATTAACCTATATCGTGCAGAAATACTTTGGCGAAATTGAATGACATTCTTTTTAATTCTGTATTCCACCACACCAAGCAGTTTCTCAAAATTCTCATTGTTCATTCGTAAATATTTTTCATAAGAACTTTTATCTTCTAAAAGAAGTTCATTTTCCACAAAAGCGCACGCACCTAAGCTTCTTCTATCGTAACAACCAATCACAAGATCAAATCCTACTGTTTGTCTTAAATATTCTGTTAAATAAATTATATATTTTATAAACTTTTAATAATTTCCGCAATTTCGCTTCCTTATCCATTTTTTCCACAAGTGTCAAGGTGTGAAAATAGTTGGTTACACTGATTTCATGCATCAGCTGTTTGGTTTAAACGACGCCATATTAACTTGGATGAAATCTAGTTTGCTTTCTAGTCGAAAAAAGTTTCTTAAATCTAGTTTCGAATTTAGCCAGAAAAAGTGTAATGTAATTCAGGCTTTAGCTGAGATATGTAATCGTCTTATTTATAATAATGGTAGTAAAATACTATTAGGCCGAACAAACGGATGTTACTAATTTTAGAATATTGCGAAGAAAATTTTTGACAACCCGTAAAACAATTGTTACTGTCATTAAAAATTACTTGTTTGACATTTGGATAGTCTGCTAGATTAAATTTATTTTAAAAATTTAGCAGTGCAGACACTCAGATTTTATTTTTTTCTGTGTGAACCGTAACAGATATCACAAATTACACAGAGAGACAAAAGTTTACTATTGAATGTATCTTTCTGAAGAAAAATAATTTCACGTTTTCGGCATTGCCATTAAAAAGTTACGGTCTAATTAATGTTGGGAGACCTAAGTTTCATACACTAGTGGTTCACTAATAATAAGAAGTATCACCTTAAAAGATGACATAACCATATAAACTGTCATACCAAATTTCATCCAAATCGAATAAAGCGTAGGATTATGCTAAGCAAAATTAATTTTTTTTTCGAAGAACTTTGAAGCAGATTTCTGGCTAAATGGTACACTTTCCGGTAGAAGCAAGTTTGGTTAAATCGTCTTATTTTAGCCTCAGGAATCTGTGGTTAAGCCATTTCCCCCTATTTAAGAGACACCCTGTATATGTCACATATCAAATCAATGTCAACGTCAAAAATAATAATTACATCCTTCATTCTGTACGTCTAAATTTAATTGAAACAGACCAAGGAGAATCAGGGACTTTGATACTATCCTCCAAATTGAAATAAAAATAAGTACGTGTCACTGCTATCCATACCAAATCTGTAACAAATTCACGACAAAATTTTATATGGATAACAAGAATTTAAAACGGCCATAATAAGCGTAGTTTTTCATGGTAGGACCACACCATTCGCACCATCTACTGGCGTTTAGCAAATTGCTATTCGTTGTTCACCGTACTGTGGTCGCGGTAACAGATTGTTAGTTTAAACAAGGTACAAAAAAATATTGTTTTCAACATACACTATTTTTTTTCAAAAAACTGTTATAATAAAAATGTTTTATTTTTTCATACATATAATTTTTCATAAATAACAAGAAGAAAACAATAATAAGCAATTGGGTTAGTTGCTTGTACCAATAACTTGCAAGACAGTTCCTAACCTAATGTAAACCCTATAGGACAGTACTTGTACCATTACTTGCTCAAGTAATCAGGCAAGGTAAGTGGATAGCCTCCCAGGCTGTATACTTACCACTTGCAAAGCACAGTCCTTCTCCCACCAGCGTATTTGACACTAACCTACCGGCTTGTATGTCTACAATACCAATGTAAACATTTGCTCGCTAGTGTATTTGTAAACTAGTGCCAGTAAATTTCTGGTTTGTACAGAGTTAAAGTATGTATAGTTGCCGGTGTTTTTGATTAAGAAATTAAAAAAAAAAAAATGAAAGATGGTCTAAACGGGAAACAATTAAGTTTGTGGAACTTTATCGGAATTTCCTGTTCCACACTCTTTTTAAATTACATTTTTTTCCTCAATCTCTCTAATGCGTTCTTCAATCACAATTTGTGTAATTCGCGCATATATTTCTTTTAACTTTTTGTTTCTAGTATGACGAAATAATGTATATACCCTCTCGATGTGATAGCCTTAGTAGTACAAGTGGACAATAATACTTTTTTAAGTGTAGACATCCACTGTCTTGTGTCGGAGACAGTAGGCTAGCCAGGTTAGCTACTAGTACAAGCAACTAAGCTTAACAAAATATTAGTGATTTATTGGTAGAAACTTTTATATTATCGAAATAACTTATGTTTTGTTTTGGAATTTGTTGCTCTATTTTCTGCAATGGGCTATTCCACCGTTTTATTTTATAAATTGGTCTGAAAGTAAAGACTATTGTTGAAAAAAGAGTGAACTTTTTTAACATTAATACAGTTATGGCCCCCAAAAGTTTGAAAAAATAAATTGGACGTCACGAATATGAGCTGTCATCTTGAACTGAATTCTAGTTCTAAAAACTAAATGAATATTTTAGCACTGTATCTCTACATACTGTATAAATGCCTAGTTTATTACAATTATTAAGTTCAATGAAAAATATATAATGTATTCAAAGTTTTTCAAAATGTCAGTGCCCTATTTCTAGTGATGGTCGCTTTTTCATTTGAAATTTTTTACTTGGTAGTAAAAACCTCCTCTCGTTATTATTACTTATCAACGGTCTTTCAATCGACAATCAAAATATATTCATATTTTAATTATATCATTCTAAATATTTATTAATATTTATTACTGGCCATATACTTTCGCTTTTTTAATAATTTCTCTTAATTAATTCGATAGAGCTGGAATAGCCTATTGAAAAAATATTTAATAATTTAGCTTCTTTCATTATTTATAAATATCATTATAAAAATCCTCAATTTTTTAAAATTAAATTCAACAATCAATATACAGTTTCAACTAGAGTTATTAATATGTAAGAAATAAGTATTATACCTTCATCAGTATTAAGGACTAGTATATTCACGTTCATGTGATCCTCTCCAAACAGATTCCAAACGGTAAAGCTGTACAATCCCTGGCTACTATCCAACACCAAGTTAATCGTCATCTCCGTCTTATTATTTGATAAGTCTACGCCTCTGCTTAAATTTAACTCCCTCGAATTCTAAAATTATAATTATCTTCTTTAAAACAACTTATTTAATGTGAAATTGCAGTATTTCGCCAATATTAAGCTGAAGCTTGAAGCTGAAAAATATTGTCCATGTAATCTAATAATAATAATAATTATAATAATAATAATAATAATAATAATAATAATAATAATAATAATAATCTTTATTGACCAATGTCAATGGCGGGGTTCACATATCGATATTTTAGTAAATAACCACGTTTTAAGGTCCCTAGAATCCAATTTTAACATTTTCACGAAGATGTCTCTCTCTCTCTCTCTCTCTGTGTGTGTGTGTGTGTGTGTGTGTGTGTGTGTGTGTGTGTGACTGTGTGTGTATGTATATATGTATTGTGTATGAATTTTGTCTTTGCTCTAACTCAAATTCAGAAAATTCTGAAACCTTGTATTTCTACCCTTTTCTAATATGAAAAGAAACCATTAGAATAGCACTTTACTTAAAGCTCATAATGGCTTTTCTTCAAAAATTCCATTAAATGACATTTTTTCACATTTTATGTCAATATTAAAAAGTAAAGATTATTGAATTTTCTACAGGTATGCATTAATACTTTTTTCTATATATTTTACACATAAATTTAATTTTTTTTTTAATCCCGAAGCCTAAGATGAACACAATTCCTTTGTTACACAGTTCATTTTTCAAATTAATGTAACTGACAGCTAAACGTTATTGTCAAAAAACTAATCATTTCAAATTAATGATAGTGACATTTTAAAAAGAAAATCGTAAATAAAGCAATAGTTATTAGTCCAGTCAATAGAAGTTTTTACCCTGCAAAAGGTGGGGAACAAACGATTTTAACATATGTTGTTTGGGTCGAGATGGGGATGAAAAATTCAAATTTGTGTCCTTGAGGAGGCCCGGCGTGAGCCACTATCTTGCATCAAACGTGCAAAAAATGAGTTTTTTGCTATTATCTCGAAAACAGTGGCCCGTATCAAAATGCCACGACAAATGTAAACTGTTACAAATAAGAAAATCTATTAGACTAAATATTCAAAAATTAATATTGTATATATTTTGAGTGATTGAATCTTCTTTCGTAAATTGTTTTTCTGGTTACCTATTTTTGAACATAACTCTTTGAGAGTTCATTTTAGGTAAAATGCAAGAACCCTTTTTGAACAAAAAGTTTCGATCTTTAATTTTGTATTCTTGTAAAATTTTGATACGGGCTACTGTTTTCGAGGTAATAGCAAAAATCTCATTTATTGCACCTTTGATCCAAGATTGCGGCTCACGCCGAGCCTTCCCAAGGTCACAAATTTGAATTTTTCATCCCCGTCTCGACCCAAACAACATATGTTAAAATCGTTTTTTCCCCACCTTTTGTAAGGCAAAGGTCTTTTTTGGTTTCCATTGACTGGACTATATATGCAATGGAACATATTACAGTTTGCAGCATTACTAAATACGTAGGTATGTATTTAAATTAATAAAAATTAAATAGTGGGAGGTTTTGTGTTTGACAAATCAGATTTTTATTTTATCCGAGAACACATTGATTTTTTTTACAAAATTTTGAACTATAACGTGATTTGTCAGTTTTGAGTGGTTCCAGATTTTAACGTGAAACATTGGGTTTGTCATATCCATGGTTACGACTTGATATTTGATTGACAGCAATGTATTTGCCCGTTCCATTTAAAATGAAACATAGGGAGCGAATCAGACAGAAGTATTATATTTAAATATTGTAAGTAATTTAGCAGAGTCAGAAAACCATTCGAGAACATTAAACACATTTCGGGCACAAGGTGCACACAGTATGTTTTCTATATCTAAATTTAATTTTCAGAAAACAGGTATAATTATTTAAAGAAAATTAACCTCTAATGACATCTTGTTAATATAACAGATAACCGTTGAATTTTCTTATAAGTTATGATTTGACATTTGATTCAGAGCAATGTATTTATCTGTCTCATTTAAAATGACACATGGGGAATGAATTTGACAGAAGTATTATATTTAAATATTGTAAGAAATTTAACCGAGTCAGAAAACCACTTGGGCACAACAACTATATTTTTTGTACAACTAATTTTATTTAGAATGCAGGTATAATTATTTAAACAAAATTAACCTCTATTGACGTCTTATCAAATGTCAAATTCGTTCTCTATGTTTCATTTTAAATGGAACGGGCAAATACATTGCTGTCAATCAAATGTCAAGTCGTAACCATGGATATGACAAACCCAATGTTTCACGTTAAAAAATACTCACGGTATAGTGTTTAACCCATTTTCCCTGGTGTGTTGTTGTTTTATACCGTAATTTATTTTAGTTGATTTTGAGAAAATATAAATAAATTTACCACACTTATCGGCGCTGTATTTGATATGTTCATTGAAACAAAATTTATTGTCAAATTTTATTCCTCGATATTTGATGACTGTAACCTGCTTTAATTCCTTGCAATTTACGTGAACATGTATGTCCTTTGTCCTTATCTAAGAATTCTTGTTCTTTTTGTTGCTATCACTACATACGATTTGCTGTCGTTAAAGGTGATTTTATTATTTCTCTTTAAGTTCAGTGCTTCTCGCAAGCTTTTTTTTCGAATGTACTATTCTTTTCAGAGAAAGTGTACTTGCAACAAGTTTCTGATTTTTCTAATGCGCCTGCGTGAAGATAAACTTGTTGCTGTCAAGTTGGAAACATGCGATGGTTGGAACGCACAAACAGTGATCTGACAGATAACTAACCTTAAAAATAAACATATATAATAACTTAAAATATGGATTTTATACAAACTTCATTTATTTTACTTTTAATCATAATTTATAATTATAAATATAAGTGGGACAATCAAATTTAACAGAAAAATTACATGTATATGTCACGTCATGTCAAATTTATCATAATTTGCTCAATATGGATATGAATAATATAAAATTATTGAAAGAATTGTATTAACACCACAAATAATTGTATTACTTGCTTATCAGGGGACAGTAAGTATGTACTTTTAAGTATGACATAGGCACAACACATTTTTTAAAATATAATTATCATTTCTAAGTATAATTTCAGTATTGGGAATGAGCCTTAATTCTAAAACGTCTAAAACTAAAAAGTACAAATTCATCTTACATTGACGTAAAGAAACAAATACTAAATTTGTATTCAATGCGCAGGCTCTGACTTCTAGTCAGCAGAAAAAGTTCTGACTGTTGCGATTGTCAGCAACTAGTTTGTGACAGTCCAACAATATGCGTTGAAACATCCAACTAGTAGTTGCAAACTTGTCAGTGATACGCCTGGAACAGTATTTTGGTACTGCGCATGTGTCTGACAGTCACAAACTATCAGCAGTGAGAGGCTGGAACAAACCGACTATATCACCTTTTATACTAAACATATCCATTCACTATCTATAGTATATCCACGGATAAAGTTCCAAAGAGCGAAAACTTTTTTATTTTTTATTTTACAAAAAAATGTATTCTTGATAAAAGTTTTTGCATGTCCCGAAACGGCCATTTCAGTTTTAACGTTTTCAAATTTTCTTTCAGTTTCAGATAAAAATCGAAAATTGGTCGTTTTATATTCTAAGTCCCAAAAAAATAAATTTGCGTTGTCATAGTACTATCTTGATATTTTTACATCCAGTATCGAACCAGTTGATAGGAATTTTTTGACCAATTTTCGTGCATCTCTATTTTAGATGTAAATATCCGGAAAATTTTGATTACCTAAATTCTTCGACAACTCGACGGATCGCTTTATTACCTTTGCCGTAACAATGAATTTGACAACAATTATGGTTGATTTTCTTCACTGACAGTTAATAATAATAAATAAATAACGGCAATTACTGTGACAACGCAAACTTATTTTTTATCTGAACTAAAAGAAAATTTGAAAATGATAAAACTGAATTGGCCGTTTCGGGACATGCAAAAACTTTTATCAAGAATATATTTTTTTTCCTGGTAATAGGTAATTTTTCGGTACGATGCATAGTTTTTGTGTAAAACATTATTAAAGGTGGAATTTTGGCTTTTTGAAACCAATTATCTGAGTACTGAATATATATTTTTTGTAAAATAAAAAAGTTTTTCCTCTTTAGAACTCGATCTGTGGACATACTGTATACAGTGTGTCCCATTTAGAGGTGCCATCATTGGGATCTCGAGAACTATAAGAGATACTATGTCGGTTAAATGGAACTTTTTGTGCGCCTTTGGGAATCCATTTCAGATGTGCTTTTGTTTTTCCAAAAATTCTCATATGGCACTAGATAATGACGAAAAACTGATTATTGTTGATTTTTTCTTTTTCAAATAACATCTAAACTATTGGTAATTGAGAAAAACGTTTCAAATATAAAAGATAAATATTTTTATTAACTAACCAGCGGCGTACGAAACAAATTTTTGTATCCGTAAATTTTCGAGATATAACACAAACTTATATTTTTTTAAATGGAACCCATATCTGATTTTAGTCTCTAAAAAATAACTATTTTTTTCTCTTTTCAATGTTGTAAGGGTTATTATGTTTTATATTTGTTTTGCCTTCAAAATTATGATTTTTTCCTTATTTTGTATTAAATTTACAATTATTTTGAAAATATTGGTAGATTTCTATTTAGAAATACTCCTTGTATGTGAATAATTTATTTCGTTAGAAAAATTTGCTCATAACTCGTATCAAATTAATTTTTATAATATTTTGTATCAGATCGCCCGTGGCACATTATAGTGTAATTTGTAATTATAAGTCTAGAATAAAAATATTAAGTAATAAAGGCATAAAATAAATTATATCGATCAAATACAATTTAATTAATCAAAATAATAATGTTTTTTTGGGAAATAATAAGAAAGTTTAGGAAAATAAAGAGAAAATTTAAATTTTAGGAGTAAAAAAAAAATATAAAACATAATAACCATTACATCATTGAAAAAATAAAAAAATATTGATTTTTTTGAGACTGAAATCAGATATGGGTTCCATTTAAAAAAATATAAATTTGTGTTATATCTTGAAAATTTACGGATATAAAAATTTATTTCGTACGCCACTGGTTAGCTAATAAAAATATCTATTTTTTATATTTGAAACGTTTTTCTCAATTACTAATAGTTTAGAAGTTATTTGAAAAAGAAAAAATCAACAATATTCAGTTTTTAGTCATTATCTAGTGCCCTATAAGAATTTTTGAAAAAACAAAAGCATATCTGAGGTGGCCTCCCAAAGGCGCACAAAAAGTTCCATTTAACCGACATCGTATCTCTTATAGTTCTCGAGATCCCAATGGTGGCACCTCTAAATGGGACAAACTGTATATACCGGTGTCCCATTTTAATATACCATCTGGAATATCTTCAGGATCATGCATCATACATAAAAAAATGTTTCAAATAAAAGTTTACCGATTTAGAGGGGACATCCAATCTTGTAAATAAATTCAACCCACCACCCCCAGGGGAGTCTGGAGAGGGGGTAGTTAAAAATTTTAAATTGTAACCCCTACTTTTTATAATAGAATCGGATAGAGTGTGAAAATATAAGTAGATTTTATCAAAAAAAAAATTTGTTACTCCATGAAAATTTTAAGACGAAGAACGTTTCCATGACTTGTCAATCAAAACATTTAAATGGAATTATTCATGAGATGAGAACTATTTGAAAGAAGTTAAATTCATAAACCTAAATTATGTTAATAGGCGGTTATTCCACCGTGGTTGAAAAGGCTTACAACATTATATTTAAAAATGATAATTTTTGAAGGTTCATGTCCGTGATTCATATGCATTTCGAAAGTGTTGCTAAACGTCCCATAAGTAACTAATAATAGAAAAAATATTCCAATGTCAAGAAATTGATCGGCTTTGGTTTTTTGCATAAAATTGTTGGAAATTTGTCGTGTTTGGTATCAAATAAGAGGTATCATTAAGCCATGCAGAAATATCAAAATTTTGATAGCTCGATCGGTTTTTCTTTTCTTCATAAAATTCTCAGAACGATGTCGTGTTTGGTATGAAATGAGACGTATCAACAAGGGCTGCCATGCAGAAATGTAAATAACGTGACAGTTCGGTCGGCTTTTGTTTTTTGCATAAAGTTGTGAGAACCATATCGTGTTTGCAATGAAATGAGACGTATCAACAAGGGCTGCCATGCAGAAATGTTAAAAATTGACAGTTCGATCGGCTTTTGTTTTTTTGCATAAAGTTGTCAGAACAATGTCGTGTTTGGTATCAAATGAGAGGTATCGTTAAGGCCTGCCATGCAGAAATGTCAAAAATTTGACAGCTCGATCGGCTTTAGTTTTTTGTTTAAAGTTTTCAGAACCATATCCGGTTTGGTATCAAATGAGAGGTTCGTCAAGGGCTGCTATGCAGAAATGTCAGAAATTTATCAGCATGATCGGCTTTCGTTTTTGTTTAAAGTTTTCAGACACGCCATGTCTTCTCAGATTTTCAAAAGATTTTATCTTTATACAGAAAACAAAAGCCAATCAACTTGTCAAAAACTGTAAACTGAGTAAATGCTTTATTTCAGAGATATTCATGTTTTTCTTGTTGGAGCAGCGCTACCTTAAAAATCAACCTTATAACGAGATATAAAATATTACCTTATTAAGTTATGACATAACAATTAAATTAATTATAGGTAAATGATTTGGCTATTACCTAATTTCAATACAAAATTTAGTTTGCTTGCCTACGGTCAGGGAAAAATTGAAAATTTTTGATGAATACAAACAAATTTATTATTTATGTACAATAAAATAATAACGACTTTTTATAACATTTGTTCAAAATGTTCACCTGTAGCAAGCAAACAGGCACGACAACGATCTGCCACTGCATTGGTCTCTGCGTGACAGCGTGACATTGCTCGGGAGGTATGGTTTCGCAAACTTGAATAATTTTTCTGCGTAGAGTGTCCAAATTATCTATCGGTTCATCATAAACCCTTTCCTTTATGTCACCCCAAGCAAAGAAATCTAAAGGTGTTAGATCGGACAAACGGGCTGACCATGGTGCACGCCCTGTGCAACCAATCCACCGTTGTGGATAGTGTAAATTTAACCACTCTCTTAGTTGTCTCCCATAATATGCAGGGTAGCCATCTAACTGTAGCCAAGAGTTTCTTCTTATTGCTAATGAAACTTCTTCCATTAAATCATTCAAATCATTATTTAGAAAATTGTAAAACCTCTCTGAATTTAATCGATGTGGCAAAAAGAAAGGGACTATTAACGTATTTTCAATAATACCTACCCAAACTTTACATTGAAATTTATAGTGGAAATTTTTCTCTTTAATTGCATGAGGATTTTTATGTAACCAAAGATGAGAATTTCTTTGATTCAAAACCATATCTCCCGAGCAATGTCACGTAGCGACCAATACGTGGCAGATCGTTGTCGTGCCTCTTTGCTTGCTACAGTTGAACATTTTGAACAAATGTTATAAAAAATAGATTTTTTATTGTACATAAATAATAAATTTGTTTGAATTCACCGATAATTTTCTTTTTTTTCCTGGCCTCGGTGCAAGCAAACTAAATTTTGTATTGAAATTAGGCAATAGCCAATTCATTTACCTATAATTAATTTAATTATTATGTCACAACTTAATAAGTTAATATTTGATATCTCGTTATAAAGTTGATTTTCTAAAGTAGCTCTGCTCCAATAAGAAAAACATGAATATCTTTGAAACAAAGCATTTACGGACATTTGCTCAAATGAACTTGTCACCTTATTTTTACGTATTTAATCCATGGTTCCAGTTATGCCGTTTAAATTTGGGATACCTTGCATTATATATTACATTTTCATAAATATGATGATACGTATTATATTCTTTTGGGTGCAGTTGGGTCAAAGTCATATCTTTAGGCCTGCTGGATTGACGTAGGTGTGAGTGCATGTGCTACATATTGTCGGGATAGCTGCTTTTTGTATCATTATTATATATTCTGGGTGGCATTTTTAATATCAGGGTATTGTGGGATTTCAACAATTACGACGCTGTTAACATCCTATAACTCTTATTTCTCTTCCAAGTGGTGTATATGGCTTGATTTTTATGCTCCTATAATAATGTCGATGTTTGTGACATTATTATTACTATTATTTTTATTAATTATTTCATTATTTCTCTTTTCAGGTATAATCATACAAAAACCACGAAGGGTAAATGTACAATAAATTGATAAGTATGTAAAATATGTTACAAATACATTCTATTTAATTAATAATTATTGTAATGGAAACTTTTGTTTTCAATGCTTCCTTATGCTACTGGATTCTCTGAAGAACATTAATTTTTGGCTGAACTTGTTATTGTATGTTCAAGACACTTCTCACGATATTACGTGATTCTAATATAACAGAAATATGTATCACTATATAAGAGTTTTTAGGCATGTTTAATATAGTTATTGCTTTATGAATTGTTTTGGTATGTCTCCTGTTGTGTCTAGCACTACTGGTACAATTTCAACTTTATCAACTTTCCGTAGTAGGCACTTCAATTTCCTTGGCTAGGTCCATGAATTTTTTCTTCTTTACTTTTAATATTTTCATTATTGTTACTACTATTATATTATTATTATTATTACTATTATTATTAATTTGTGAATGTAGGTAGGCCTTAATTATCCCAGAAAAGAATTTTTGATAAAAATATTTTTTTTTATTTCGGACGTTTCGAGCCCAAGTGGCTCATCATCAGCTATAATAAATTTTAATAAATTAAAATTCCATCAATTAAAAATTTCAAAAAACGGTAACACTCACCTTTAAAAAGTGATACAGTTAAACAAATTCATTAATACAATTTTATAATAAAGTCATCGTTGTACAATAATATAAAAATCAACATAATTTGTTTACAATAAACTTGTAAGTTCGTCAATGTAATGAATAAAAATTTTTTATTTAAACAATTTTTTAAAAAAAATATTTTTAAAAAGGTTTTGCACCTGCGCAAACGAAAATGGAAGGGAGAGGCAAAAAGAAGAAGAAAAGTTAATTTATTTTTCTAAATTGTTTAAAAAATGTTTAGCATAGTGTAAGTTATTTTTATAGTTGGTATGATTATTTACAATTCTATTTTTATTTATGTTAATATGTAAAGTTCCTTTTGACAATCTTTTGTTGTAATTACCAATCTTTTCTATTATTTCTACATTTTTAAAATCAAACTTGTGCCCGGTATTGTGGGTGTGTTCACATAATGCACTATGGGATGGATTCCCTCGTGAAGAGTGGTAATTATGTTGTTATATACGTTTCTTTAAATATTGTGAAGTTACTCCGATGTAAATTTGGTTACAATGTAGGCAATTGATTTTGTAAATGACATTTTTATTTATTTCCTTCGGAATACTGTCTTTGGTATTAGTGAACAGAATTTTTGTAGTATTGGGGTTAGAATTGGCTATTTTTACTTTAGAATCTTTAAAAATATTGTTCAAACCAGCGTTTATATGGTATTGTAAGGAATGGAGAAATAAACGTATTTTTGCTGGGGTACTTTCATTATTACCTCTGTTTTGAAACTTAAGTTTTTTAATTCTATTTTTAATCTTTTTATCAATGAAGATCTTATCGTATCCATTGTCAAGTAATAATTTCTTAACAACTTGTAGGTTTTCCTTATGAAATCTTGGGCTAGATAATAATATTGCCCTGTCAACTAAAGCCAAGATAATACTTATATCTAGATAGTTAATACTATTGTTAATTTCAGTTTCAATCGTGAAGCGTATTCTTGAATGGAAAGAATTAAATTTAGACAAAATGGTAGCAATCATATTTTCGGGTGCAATGAGAATAGAATAATCTACATACCGTTTGTAATATATTATTATTTTTTTTAAATTTTTAATTGATGGAATTTTAATGTATTAAAATTTATTGTAGCTGATGATGAGCCACTTGGGCTCGAAACGTCCGAAATAAAGAAAATATTTTTATCAAAAATTATTTTTTGGGATCATTAAGGCCTACCTACATTCACAAATGATTTAGTGTTGATCCTTCAACTACAACCAATATATTATTATTAATATTATTATTGTTAATATTATTATTATTTATAAAACTAAAATGGAGTCTTAAGGTAAAGTTATAACTAAAGAAAAAACCTCTTAACCTTAACAATAAATTTAAAAACTATATACGTATTTCGAGAACTAAGTTCTCATCATCAGTAGAAACTACAAAGTAAAAACAGAGAAGTTAAGATTACTCAGCATGTAAACCATGGCAGAGGTCAAAACAGCTCTGAGGAATAAGGGAGAGAACACGGCTTATATAGGGACAGGAGTCATAGGTGGGTGGATACCTAATTGGGTAACTAAGATTAAACAGAATAACTGTCTTATATTACCTCATATAATTTAGAATTTGGGATGGGACCTAGGTCCGCGTTCATCAATTTATCTTTAAATTTATATATTATCAAACTCTCATGTACGTCTAAATATCTATTATTATCAACTTGTTTCAATAATTTTATATTGAATTCTCAATTTTATGATTATTAATAAACATATGTTGTGCTACGCTAGATTTATCAGGATTACCGCTTTTTAAATGATAGAAATGTTCTTTAAACTGATTTTTTAAAGAATCTAAACTGTTTTGTATTCATCAAGTTATTTGTGTACATGTATTTTATAATTGTGTTTATTAATATTTTTTTTAGGACTTTTCCTCCCACTTTTAACTAATAAGCCTAAATTTGTTTACCTCATTTTAAAATTCTTTTCCTGGCTTTATAATTGGTATTATAGTACGCTCTTCTATTCTTTTGGGAAGTATAAACGTACCAGGCACTGATTGTATAGTTCCGAAAAAATAAAGGATCTAAGTTGAATGTCTTTAATAATATGTTACTTGTAATGCCGTCCATCCCAAGGGTTTTTAGGGTCATACTTTTGAATATTTGTTCAATTTCTTCTGGTGTAAATTGAGTGTCATTTTCTGAGGTAATCATTTTTTTCTTCTTTTACTTTTCTGTGATTTCATTGTCGTACTCTTCACTGTCTTCGGTACGAATTCATTCAACATTCTGTTTGGCAGGCTTTCTGTGTCTTTTGTATTCCTGCCGTTTTCTTTCTAATTGTGTTGATTGTGATTATATATTTACCAGCATCCATTTTGTACACAAAATTCCATTAGTTTGTCTTGATCGATATAGAATAATATTCTTTCCAAGACTTCGTTTTTTAGTTTTTTGTAGCTTGAGTGTATCACCGTTTTTCCCCAAATATATTTTCTTCCTTTCATCTCTCAAAGTTTGATTATTATTTGCCTGTTTTGCGAAGTGCATTATTTACATTTTTTCTCAATATAGTTAATTTGTGCGTCTACCATAGGACAGATTTTGTTTGTTAACCAATGTGCCTCACAGACAATTGAAAATCTTTTCTTCCTACATAAAACATTTATTTGCAAATTATTATAATTTTTGCTAATACATGTAATATTAATAAAGTAATTAATATTAAATAACGCAGAGTAGTTAATGTGCCATTATTATGTTCAATATAGTTGCTCAATTTTCTGCCGGACACCTTTTATTTACAAAAAAAAAAAAAACTGTTTTCCCATATCAAATGTTTACGTCAGGGTTTACTTGGGACACCCGGTATGGGACTAAAATAACTTACGGGACATGTAAATATTTATTACAGGCAGGGTTGTGCTTTTACGCGGAATGTAAACTTTGTATACCGGGTATCCACAGAAAGCAGAGTATCCCTATTAACTTTTTTATTTATAATTGAAAATTGATATGCGTCAACTTAATATACGTGGGATCATTTTTATTTATAAATGGTAAACATATCACTTCCAGTTTAAATCGGAAATGACATCAACTTTCTTATTTTAAATGATATATTATATTTTTCCATTTTTGATTTCTATGTTAAATTCTGAATATAAAGAAAAAGAAAAAGAAAATTATAAAAATTAAATAGTACATTGTTTGTTATAAATATATCTATAAGTAATATAGGAATTACTGCATTAGCGATAGCGCGAGATCTCGCATTTTCGAGATCTCGTCTCGACTGTCTAGAATTTTGGAGACGAGTGTAAAACCCTCGAGATTTGTACTATTTATTTATATTATATAAATATATCTAATAAAAATATAGAAAATATTATTCAGTATAAATAATTATGTTAACTTCATTTGCATTCATATTTACTCATTTTAGATTTATTTGGTTTTAGCAAAATGAAAATGCACAAAAAAGTGAGTCCTGTGGTATACTTAACTTTTCACACCAGGTTTAAGTGCTCGCACTACTCGTATATCAGTGATTTTCAACCGGTGTGCCGCGGGACAATGCTGTGCCGTGAGAGATTTGCAGGTGAGCAGTTCTGCTTTAAATTTTATGCGAGTTTCAACCCTTAACTTGCCGGCTTAGTCGCGTAAAATTACTACGCATTCAATTTTTGAAATATACCATTTTTAGTCGTAGTGCTGTTTAACTTTTCTAGTAAATTATTTTTGAGCTCATTATTTAAATTTTTGGTATGATAACTTTACAGTAGAGTTTTAAATTCTTCCTTGTGATAAAAATTTTTAACCACTGTTCCTTTTCTCCCTTCCCCTTGGATGAGTGCGGGTGAATGTTGAGTGGCGTGACTTGACTTGACAGGACCTGTGGACTCGTCAATTAGCGGCTCGGTTTTGTACCATTTTTATAGTCGGGGAATAGTGATCCACTTTTGCGTTTTTTTTTTAATTTTTTTTTATTCTCGTGGTTATTTTGTCTTGGTTGCGGCGCAATATTGTTGTGTAACGTTTAATTGTGCGCTACCGCTTGTGATCACTTTCTCAAATTGTCGAGTATTACTTTTGTCGTTAGTTACTTTTTTAATCGTTCAGTCGGTTTATTGTTTTTTAAATAAACGATTTAAAGTACGGTGGTAGTCAGTCAATTTACAATCTCAAATCTCTTCTGTTGTGCTATTTTCTTTCCACGGCCGTATCTAATTTTTTTAATTATTGTAAAGATTTTTGTACTTTGAATAGTATTCAGCACTTAATAATTTTTTTATCAATTATGGAACTGGAAGTTTTATTTTTTTGTATAAAAATTTTGCTAGCGTTTTGGGGGAAAACTAGGGACATTTTCTGTATAGTACCCAGCCCTTCAGGCCTCTTGTACATCTCTCAGGAGATAGAACTTTTTGCTGGTTTAGTTATTTTTTAGGGACGTTAGAAAGAGAACGAGTTGCCTTGTCCTTTTGGGATTGGATCTCGGAGGTTGCTGAGCTCTTTCTCCGCCCCAACTTTTTATTTGGAACACCATTACGACTACTCGCCACGGAGGAGCCGTTTTACGAAGCTAGGAGAGGTGCTGTCGGACTAAGAGTTCCCTAAGTTCTCTCTTGCCCAGGGTTGTATTCCGCCACCATCGACACGAGCGGTTTACTCCACGTATACCCGCCGAGCACCCTGTACCAGCGACAACACCGACGCTTAGAGTTTTCTCGCCAAGTTGCAGAAGGGCTGAGGGCTCAGCGCTTCCGAGGTGGGGCCTAGGAGGGCAAGACACTCCTCTGAGGGTAAATTTTAGCGAGTAGCGACCCCAACGTCGTGCAAAATTAAATTTTGAAAGTGTGATTTTTTAAACTTTTTATTAAACATTTATATTTTACTTTTCGGCTTGTTTCCTTGGAGTGGACCTTACTCCCTTTATTTCATCCTTATAAGGTCTGGCGCCCACGAAAATTTATTCGAGAAATCTAAATTTGAACTTTAGTTTTTTTTTTTTAAATGAATAGTGACCAATTGCGTAACTTGTACATTTTTGATTAATCTACCTGTTCTCGAAAAAGTTTCGAACCTCCACGCAGCCGCCGACATTTTTTTACAGCTAGCCGTGCCAAATTTATAAGTGTGATAGACAGGTAGGAGGAATTTTGTTTTTAGTTGTATTTAAAATTTTCGGATTCCTTGTTTACGTCACAATATATATATATATATATATATATATATATATATATATATATATATATATATATATATATATATATATGTAAAATAGGTTATTTCATATATTTATCTATAGAATATATAGAAAAAGTACGAATTCATGCCTGTAGAAAATTTAATTATCTTTAATTCTTATAATAACATAAATCGTGAAATAATACATATAAAGGTATATTTCGAAGAAAAACTATTTTGAGCTTCAATTAAAGTGCCATTTCCAGTTACCTGATTTACACCATAATCTAATGACATTTTTCCATGTTATAGTTACGTAAAAATGCAAGATTTCAAATTTTTTTGAATGATGTTATTTGAGTTAGAGCGTTGACAAAATCCATATAAACACATCATGAAAATGTTAAAATCGGATTCTAAGGACCTTAAAACGAGGTCATTTAATAAAATCATGATATGCGTTTTTTAGCATGATCCCCGTACCTCCCTTACCAAGGGTAGCGGGAGGTAAAAATTCAATAAAAAATTATTTTATTCATTAATAGGTTATTATGATTTTAGAATTTTACGTACTATGATTGGTGTAAGTTACATTGTAAAAATATGTGCTATGCATACGATGTCAATTTTAACCTGAATAGTAGTTCACAACCCAAGAGAACTGATGATTCTCATTCCAACTAGTGACCTCTATTGGTTAAATATAAAATACTAATTTGCGTTAATATTTCAATAAAATGACATCATATGCTATTTTCAACGGCTCATTCATATAGGTACCTCGTAAATGAAACAGTAATAGTTGTATTTTTGTCCCTTTTTAAAAATAAAATAATTCTAGTCTTTATGCGCGTAGACAAAGTATAAATATTAATCACGTAAAAAACACCATTTTTACGTAGCGTAGATTACAGGTACAACCCTTATTACAGGTACATACTCCCCAAAAAATGCAACTCCATGGAAAATTACAAAAAATCTAAGATTTTAGGGGTTAAACAAAATTAAAACACAATAAGCCTTGTACCAATCGAAAGATAAAAATGTAAGAATTTTTAAAATAAAAATTGAATATAAGTTCGATTCAATACAATGTAAATTTATATTATATCTCGAAAATTCACTGACAGAACATGTCTGAAACAGTTTTCTTCATTACTTATTGTTTAAGAGTTTGAAAAATGAAAACTTCGACCAAACTTCAATTTCATCCCTTTCCTCCTAAAGGCGCAATTGATATCCCATTTAACCAAAGTCGTATCTCTTATCTTAAAGTTGCTAACTTCCTAATGGTGGCTTTCGAAATCCGGAAACTCCGTATATACGGTGAGTAATTTTTTAAAGTGACACATTGGATTTGTCATATCTATGGTTACTTCTTGACATTTGATTGATAGGAATGTATTTGCCTGTCTTATATAAAATGAAACATAGGGAACGAATTTGACATTTGTTTACTACTCTATCAGTGTCATAAAAATTCTAACTTGCAATACAATGGTATATACTGCGGAGAAGAAAGTGTAAATTTGTTACGCAAGGATTTACTATAGTTGATTAATTTGTATGTGTATACGTAATACATTGTTTATATAGGTTGGAAATAATAATTTGGGAGTTAGTTGTATTTGATATGCGACAAGAGGAACGGTATTCAGAATATAGGGAGTGTTTAGTTTCATAGTTGGTTTTTCTTATTTTCCTATTTTCCTAGTAGTCCTAATAGTTCAGAAGTGGGATAAAGAATTCGGGTTTAACTCTATTAAAATAAAATGTCAAAAAGATTTAAACAGAGTGGTAGTAGTTCTGATCATTGGGATAGTGGTGGTGAAAGTGTTACACATGCAAAGAAATTTTAAAAAGAAAATCAATGCATGGGTTTACCTGAACAGCACCAAGGCAGGCGTTTATGAACAACCAGTAGATTCTGTCCAAATCATCATCAATTGAAATCCAAAGATGTAAAGTACGGCAATGTTTTGGTCACACTTCAGATAGATGTTGGATGGTCGACAAATGATATAAAAGGGAAGTATTATGCAATGTTTTATATTTTATTGATCTATTTGTAAATGGATATTTAGCTATAGAATATTTAGATACCTACCAAGAGTGAAGTAATTTAGGAATAAGCTCAGAAATCATATTTAAATTTAATTTAGACAGAATATGCAATAAAATGTTTTTCGGGGCAAGTAATGTTTCATGTAGGAAAAGGAAATTTAATTTTTAGTATTAATGATTTTGTTTTACCAATAAAAATTATGGTACCAGAAGCAAATTTTGGAAATATTGACATTTTACCCAGATTACTTTTAAAGTTAACGATACTAATGTAGAATTGGTTAAATCAAATGGAATATTTACAATTAATGCTATTTCATGTATTTATTTCAGCACTAAAGTTGACATTATTGTAACTGAAAATATTACAATAAATACGATGATAACTGGTTTTATATTTACGGCATTCGAAGATTACTCCAGGACGGGAAAGAAATGGTCGAGGGTACAACTATTGGAGAAGTTTCGGTAAACTAAACATAAGATAGCGACTTTCGAACAAAATGAACGAAATGAGGTATGCTATTTATTTTCTAATGCTTTGTTTTAAATACTATAGGATCAATCGGACAACTTAAAAGTCGTAATTATTAAGTTACCATTGCCAAATTTAGTAGTGCGGGCCATTAATTCGGATGATATAAGTAAATTACATAACCTACTTAGAAAACATCATAATTGTTTTGCAAAAAAATAGTTATGAGTTGGGTTCAAGTTCAACTGATCTTGAGCGTGAAATTGTATAAATCAAAATTTCTAATTTACTAAAAGCCGGTGTTATTCGTAAATCTAATTCAGAATTTGCAAGTCCCATAGTTTTACTATCTAAAAATAACGGTGACAATCGATTACACATTGATTATAGAGCTTTGAATGCAGTAACTATAAAAGAGATATCCTATACTCAATATTGAAGACCAGTTAGTAAAACTTTCAAGCAATTGTGTTAGGTTTGGGAGGGATATAGACCACATTAGTGAGGTTAAGATTTTCGATTGGCGCGAAACCCTAAATCAAATCAGAATGTATCTAGCTCTTATGGAAGCGCATTTTCAATTCATATTATTAAAGCTATTCTGTGTTTCTTAGGTACAATTTTGAGTTTCTTACTAACTGTTAACAATACTCTTTGCTTTCTGTATAGTAAGAGTATAAACAAAATAATAAGTTAAGCATAATTTCATTTTAAAGAAAGTAGGATTGCAAATAGTAACATAGTAACTGAATTTGTAGGTTAGTTTTAGAATTAACGCTGTTTGTCTTTAAAGTTGTAATATAAGGTGGTTATACGTTTTTCATTTTTGTTATTTGCGATGTCTGAAAGGGTTATTAAGTTGTCCGCAATAAATAATTTCTTTGCTGACGATTTAATTTATCAGGATTAAATAGAAAACAGCTACGACCTACGTTTTAATGAATTTGCACTTGTTGCTTTAATTACATATTATTCAATAATTTTGGGTGTTTTAGATGTCTTATACGACGATAGTAGATAGACAATACATTAGAGATTTGTATTTATAAAGTTTAATAGATAAGATTTGCATTTTAAAGTTCATTTGAACATTTTGAAAATAGCATATTTTTGTTCCCGTATGTATAACATTGGAGTATAAATCGGCAAAGGCGAGTTAGGGGTTTTAGTTTGAATTTGCCGCCACAAATTGACCGTGACTCTAACGTGGTCTATTGCCAGTGGTGTAATTTAGTAGGGTAACATCTAATGACGAGCGTGTTAACCATAGTTATGAATTGGAAACATTAGCTGTTGTTGAATCAATTAAGCGTTTTAGAATGTACGTCTCAGGTACAAAATTTAAAATTGTGACTGACTGGTCAGGAGTTCGTGCCACGTTCATTAAACGCGACTTACTACGTATTGCATGATGATGGCTCCAAATACAAGAATTCGATTTATTCAAGATGGAACATATTACGTAAGTTCCATGACGACATTGGTCACCCCAGAATTAGAAAAAATTGTGAAAAATTAATTAAGTCTGAATTTTGTTTTCCACAAATGACGCATTTTATATGAAAAAATATATGTATAAAGTCTTGTTTAAATTATGCGTACAAAAGGGTAATTATGGTAGACAGGAGGGTATGTTACATGCGATTAGAAAACCAAATGAACCAATGCGTACCGTACATATTGACCATTTAGATCCTTTCGTGAAAAGTAAAAGCGGTAAGTCATATTTACTCGTAGTTATAGATTCGTTAACAAAGTAAAAAAGTATACCGTTACTAAACCTACTCGTACCCTTAGTTCACGCGAAACAATTTTGCATTTAAGAGTTTTGTAACTAATAAATAAATAAATAAATAAATAAAACATGCCCAAAATGCGATTGCTTCCCCCGAGTAAACGGTCAAGGTGAAAGGGTAAACAGAACTATTTTAAATGCATTGCGTATGACTAATGTTGATGAACATGCTTGGGATGAGACTGTTCGTGATATAACATGGGGTGTAAACAATACAGTAAACGAAAGTACCAAATTTACTCCGTATGAGTTCATGTTTTTATTTAACGGTAACCCAATTTTAAATGAGGATGCTATAAATTATAGTAGGAATAATAGCAACGACGTAAAGTAAATAGGAAACAAGCAATATTACATAGGAAAGGTGACTTAGTATTATGGAAAAATTGTAATTGTGGGGCCACAGGACCTTTGATTTGTGGGTAATATTATTGTCAAAGGGTTTAGTGATGCACAAATGGATATAGAAACACCATTTTAAATGGTAAAGTTACTTCAGAAATCTATATAAAACAGGCTAGAGGTTATGAAGACGTTACAGAGTTTGTAAACTAGACAAACCATTGTATGGTTTGAGAGAAAGCCCTCGAGTATAGAATGATTGTTTTGATGACCTTTTGATAAAGTTAGGCTTTGAAAGAAGTAAATAAGATTTATTATTTGTAGATAATTTATTGATTTGTTGTAGAAATAAGAGAAAGAGTGAAGGCTTCATAGAAGTACAATGAGCGATGGCAGTAGTATCGATAGTGAGCAAATTGTAAGAGATTTTTATTGCTTAGCGCGGGATGTCGCTATGAACAATGTCGTTCGCAGTGAGTTTATTTTTGTGATAAAGGCAAAGTTGTCAGTTACTTGTTGAAGTAGTCCCTGAGTCTGTTTTTGCAGAACATACTACAAGTGGTTGAACTTGCACATAATCACAGTTGCGTTACAGTTTTCTGTATAAACATGATGCGGTGTGCAAGAATTTAAAAGAGCTGAGTTTACATACGACGAAAATTTTAGTGTTGTGGTATGAGCCAAGTGCGGGCCATACAAACACGCCATGAGATAATCTCATTTCTTTTCAGACAATCTTGGATGCAGTGAGGACACTGCATAATGCAGGATGGCCGAATGTTACGCAAGGATTTACTGTAGTTGATTAATTTGTATGTGTATACGTAATACATTGTTTATGTAGGTTGGAAATAATAATTTGGGAGTTAGTTGTATTTGATATGCGACAAGAGGAACGGTATTCAGAATAAAGGGAGTGTTTAGTTTCATAGTTGGTTTTTCTTATTTTCCTATTTTCCTAGTAGTCCTAATAAATTATTTAGTGCTACTACTATGCACAAATTAATCGAAGTAAGGCAAATGTTGGACTTGTTCCGCGCATCATTTCCGGAAAGGCTTACACCAAAGGCAGCAACAATTTTAATAATCGTTAATTTAATGGAAATGCTTGCGTCCAGTTTGAACATAATATAAGGAAAAGATCCTGTAATAACTGCATAGAAAAAACATGAAATTATGAATTTATTATTCTATAACAATGAATTAATATTAAAAGAGATTAGGCAAGCTAACTGTGTAAGCAAAGCTACTACTGTGCATAGATTTGTTGTAAAATATACTTTTTACAGAGGAATCAACTTATGTTTACTCATTTGTTAGTTGGTTTATTTGTTCGTTACCTATTTTGTAATTCCTTACAATATTTAAATATACTATGTTTCATTTTAAATGATCCAGGCAAATACGGTATTATAATATTTAAAATATTTTTATTGTATGAAAAAAAAAAAATATATAAGTATAAGGAAAAATATCTGCAATTTAATTTGACAATTATACCTGTTTCCATATTACGTCAGGCTTTGGATCTCCATCGACAGAACAATTTAATATTAGTATACTGTAACGCTTAACTTTTATTACCGTACGATTACTGAAATTGCACTTTCGTATTTTGGGTTCCTTCCCAACTACAACAGAATTGGTGATAATCACTAAATAAATTTTTACGATTTCAGTTGTTACTTTTTGTTAGAACTTCCTTAGTTGCGTATCTTTTTCGGTTGAAGAAATCGTTTACTATACATGTGTAGTTTCCAGTATGTCCACGAGTTACATTATTTATATGCAAATTACTTGTTGTATTTACATATTTGATTCCATTAACATGACTCATATTTATAATGCCTTGACCCTATAACGAATAAACATTAATGGCCATTTGCACCAATGTAATTTTAAGTTCTCCTTTGCTAAATTATACTTAAAGTTACGGTTCACCTTAAGTTTTATTCTACTGCACATAGCATTTGCAAACTTCAGTTCTACTTATCTAAGAATACTATTTGGTTAAAAAGTCAACGTTTTTGATTTATTTAATACAGGAACGCAGTTAGTTTGGAGTTTCATTTTTTTGACAGTTTTTGAAATTAAAAAATTTAAAAAAAATTATCGTAGTTTATTATGAAATATTACGAGTGATAACATCTAAATTTATTGTGGTGTTAATATTAATGCTTGTTTTATTAATGAATAATGAGTCGGTTTCATTTTTAAAAGTACTTTAAATGGAAGTTATTGCAATATTTATCACAGTGATAATAATAATAATAATAATAATAATAATAATAATAATAATAATAATAATAATAATAATAATTTAGAGTTATTTTATGGGACCCCATGGCCGGGTGCCTGAGTGTATGGTCGCGAACCTGGGGAACCGGATTCGATGCCGACCGACGCCAAATAGTTTACGTTCAGACAAAAATCAATTGACTGAGAACACGAAAACTCTGTGGTGGTGGGGCAACTGAGCCCGAGAGAGCAATCTCGCATTGACTGTTTAACATCAATAATCGCCTAAACTGTAAGACAACTAGTGTCCGACGGGTGACTACTAGATAGAGCACTGACGTACGACCAATCATCAGAGTCTAATGTAGCGGGAGACTGATACTGGTGTTACCGACCAATCATCAGAGACTACTGTAGCGGGAGACTGATACTGGTGTTACCGACCAATCATCAGAGACTACTGTAGCGGGAGACTGATACTGGTGTTACCGACCAATTATCAGAGACTACTGTATCCGATCCGAATCAGTACACTGAACTTCACTAAAAGCACTAGATTGCATATGCACGTGTTATCACTATGATAGCCAGAAACAGACTGACTGTCGTGACCAAGTCACACTTATCTCAGAGAGAGAGATTTCATAATAAGAGACATTAATTTATAAATAATTACCCGTTTATATTATTTAAGAAATAGCTTATAATTAAATACATGGAAAAATAAAACAATTTGAAATTAATGAATTACGAGACGATGACAGTTCGGCCATCATGCGCTGATTCTCACCCTCGAGAACCGAAATCTACCCGCTGTAAATTTCACGCATTTTATACCTCACTTCCGCTATTAACATCTGAGTCCGAAATTCCGCCTGGTGGTATCCACGATTTCATGCGGTCGACTGCGATCACATTTTCGTACGACTTCCGTTTGGATCATTCGGATCCTTTTATGTCTTTAACTAAGTACCGATCATTTGGTAGAATCTGTTTAATTTCGAACGTTTTTACTGCCTCCAGTGGTATGTTGTTTCTCAATTAAAATCATATCGCCGACTTTGTAACTACGAAGTGGTCTATGTCTCAGATTATAACGCGCTTCCTGTTTCTTTTGGTCTGTTGACATTTTATCTGAGACATTCTCGCGTACTGCAACGATATCATTTATGTGGGGCAGACTGTCTTGGACTGTATTGGAGAACGATGCGCCCGCAACCGCTCGCGGACGAAATCCGAATAGTAATTCGCTCGGCGTTTTTCCAGTAGTCTTAAAAATCGAGTTATTTAATGAAAACTGTAGAAAGTTTAATTTAGAATCCCAAAATTTATCATGTTCGCAGGACGCGGCTAGAGAGGTTACTATAGTTTGATTGAAACGCTCCACTTGGCCGTTTGCGCGTGGAGTGGCGACTGCGTTTAGAACGTGTTTGATACCGTGCTCGGTGCAGAAATCAGCAAACGCTTTCGAGGTGAAACTCGTACCTCGATCCGAAACGATCCGAGTAGGTGTACCGAAAAGTTTAAAGGATTCGATAAACATCTCAATTACGTATTTCGTTTTTGTGTTCTTTACCGACTTTAACAATGTATACTTTATAAAAGCGTCTGTAATTACTACTATGTGTGTATTCCCGCGTAAGCTGCATATGAATGGACCGACGTGGTCAGTGTGCAAAGTATAGAAAGGTACCGCGACTTTGTGAATTGGGTGGAGCATACCCTCTTTCTTACCTTTGTGGTGCTTGAAATACAAGCACTGTGGACAAAACTTGATATAGTTTGGCACGTAGTTGTGTAAATTTGGAAACCAGTATGTTTCCAAAATCTTATCAGTAGTCTTGTCCGTACCGAAATGTCCGAATTCGTCATGACACCACTTCAGTATCATACTTCGCTGTCCCACTGGTATATAAAGACGTGGGTGGTCCTGTGTCGGTATTTTTGTAAACTCGATTATCCTTGATACAGAATTGTTTTCGGACTACGTCATTCCCGTTATGTGGTGTTGTTTGCATTAGGGTAGATCTGATTTCTTTCACTGCATTGTCCGTTAGCTGTGCGGCCAATATTCAATTACATATTTCTAACCGGTATACCTCTGTGCATTTTGGAGGGTTCCTACTTAAGGCATCAGCGTGTTGCATTAATCTTCCCGGACGATATTCTATGGTAAAATCGTATTTGGCCGGCTCTAACCACCATCTAGCAATTCTTGGGATTATATCTCGCTTTGTCTGAGCCGTTCTCAACGCATTACAATCTGTTATGATTTTAAACTTCAAATCTAGTACATACATTCTAAACTCGTAAGAGTGATAGCGCTGCTCGACATGCGTGGTTCGCCTGCTGTAATATGCAATTGGGTGAAGTTTATTATCTGACTGTGTTTGTAATAGGATTCCAGCTATGCCGTGCTTACTAGCGTCTGTATGAATCTCCGTCTCTGCATTTGGATCATAAAGTGCAAGCAGGGGTCGTGTTGATAAGATTCGTTTTAGCTCATCGAAGGCCGTTACTTGTGCAGCTCCCCATGTCTAACCTTGATCCTTCTTCGTGAGGACTGTAAGTGGACGCGCTATGGTTGCGTAATTCGATATAAATTGACGAAAGTATGACATCAAACATAGAAATTGCCGTATTGTATGTGCGTCCGTGGGCGTCGGGAAAGCGGCAACGGATTTCAACTTGTCTTCGCCGGGCTTTATACCATCCGCTGATATTTTGAATCCCAAATATTTTATGGACTGTTGTAGAAAGGTGCTTTTCTTTAGATTTAGTGTTAACCCTTCGACTCGTAATGCTTTAAATACGTCTTCCAGCCGTTCCAATCCATCATCAACTGATTTACTGGGAATTAGGACGTCGTCCAAATAAACCGAAACGGAGTCATATCTTACTTTCCCTAATATCTTTTCCATCAGTCGACAGAAAACACTGGGTGAATTCGCTAAGCCGAATGGAACTCTTGTAAACTCAAACTGGCCATCGGGTGTTATGAATGATGTCAAAAATCTACTGTTAGCCGCTACCGGTATTTGGTAGTATCCTGCACAAAGATCTAATGGAGTAAAATATTGGCATCCATGAAGTCGGTCTAATTAATCCTCGATGCGCGGTAATGGAAAATGATCCTTGACTGTGTGCGCGTTTAATTTTCTGTAGTCAACACAGAGTCTGAACTCACCGTTCTTCTTCTTGACTAATGGAACTGGTGATGAGTATGGAGATTGAGATTCTTGAATAATTCCGTTATCTAACAACTCACCGACTATCCCTCTGACAGTTTCGCGCTCTTGCATGGACATTCGATACTGCCTGTATGTGATTGGTGTATCTGATGTCAATTTAATTTCCATTTCCGTGAATTTTGCTTGTCTTAACTCCTGCATGTTTTGTGCAAAACAGTCTCGGTATTCGTTAAGTAGCGAAATTAGTTTTTCTCGTGTGTCATTATTGATTGTGCCGGTGATTATGTCCTCAACTGGTAATGGTGGCAAGTCACACGTATCTATACGCAAAACATTGATTCCCGTTTCAGTTTCAAGTTCTTTATGGCATATCGACCCTTTTGCAGCCGTCGCCCTCTTTGGGATGATTAGTTCCTTGTTAGACAAATTAATTATTGGTAATATACCTATTTCTTCCTTACTGACTCGAATAAAACCCTGGGATACAATTCAAAACACATTGTTCTCGTATGGCCCGTTCTACAAATAAGTCTCCCTTGAAATTTTTATCTCGAGACTGCACTGTTACGTGTCCAAAATGATGGGGTGGTATTACTGTAGCGTTCTTCGCCCAGAGGCATATTTCAGATGTCTGTGGCAGTTTAAGATCTTTGATGTTTGCGGCTCCCTTGTTTAAAATCCCAAGTTCACGGTTAGTTTTCACAACTAGTGTGTCGGCTGATTCTGTGAATTGTTGACCTATTAGCAGCGGAATGCTCTCTATAGAGTCAGGAACTATTTCAGCTTGCACCTCTGTCTCTGCTTGGTCCACCTTCAATCGAAACTTGGTACGTCCTAGTGATCGTACTATTCCACCTCCGAACCTTTTGATTAGTATAATGTCATCTCTATTTATGTGGAGTCCCAGACCCGGGCGCTCTTGACACTTGTTTTCTGTATGACCGGCTTTGCTTCAATACTTACATTTCTTTGGGCACTTTGAAACAATATGTCAGACTTCTTTACATCTGTAACAAGTGACAGTTGATTTCTCCGCTTTTGGTTGGTATTCCTTCCGTGGTTCTTTCCCTTTATCGCGTAATTCATCGATTTTATCTAACCATTTTATATCACTATTCGCATCCTCTGGATAAAATGGAACAATGGCGTCTCCACGAAAAGTGGACTTATTGGCAGTATCCGGCGCTTGACGCCCAACGGTCTCAGCTAATTGCTGCACGATTGATGCAAGTTGACAAATCTGACCATCCGTTTGGGAGGGAGAACTTGAATACCGATATCGCTTGTTGCGCCTATATGGCGAAATCAGGTTGGTCTCTTGCGACTCTGCATGACACTTTCTGGATCGTCCTCCGCATTTGCTCTCGTATCGGTCGGGGCAGTCGAGGTTCACGTAACTCTCAAAACTGCCGGGACGTCTGTAGTGTATGCGTCTGACTGTTGGACCGTTCCTCTTGTTCTTCGTCCGGATAGGAATATTCACTACGAGTTGGTGTCCTGCTCATAATTAGCGCGTTGTCCAGATCCTACTTCTGATATGTTATCGACACTGAACTTCACTAAAAGCACTAGATTGCATATGCACGTGTTATCACTACGATAGCCAGAAACAGACTGACTGTCGTGACCAAGTCACACTTATCTCAGAGAGAAGGATTTCATAATAAGAGACATTAATTAATAAATAATTACCCATTTATATTATTTAAGAAATAGCTTATAATTAAATACATAGAAAACTAAAACAATTTGAAATTAAAGAATTACGAGACGATGACAGATATATCGTGATATTTTCAAATTTGTCTCTTTAAAGCACAATATCTTTTAAAAAGTGGTACTTAGAAGTCATATAAAAATTCTTGCAACAGCCCTTTTAATTGAAATAAGAATAAAAATAACAAATAAATGGGAGCAGGCGCGTAACAGCAGTGTAACTGTAGAACCATTTTGAGCATAGGCATGTATTTTCTAGAACTATGTAATAAAATTTGTACACTTTGGTAGATGCACGCTATCGCGAAGTATTTATAATGGAATAATCTGGTATTAAAAGTGACAGTTTAATATTTGGATTCTTATTATACTGATCTTGCTTGTGATAAACTATAGTTAGCAAACTTCAATTAAAATTAAAACTCATCATCACAGAAATCGATCATATCTATTGTCAAAGTTGATCTTAAAGGTTAAGAGCACCTTATGCAACATAAACCAAGGCTTAAAGTTAGTGTATCTTAAGTATAACTTAGTAAGCGGAGTAATACATATTTAAAATTTAAGTTCGAATATAGGTTATACTTACGAGGATACGGTGCAAACGGTCTTAATTGTAAATAAAAACGAGGAAATACTTACATTTATAATCTGTATTTCATTCGGAATATTCCAAGATATATTAAATGCATCATTATGTGAAGTATTAATACTACATTTCAAATGCATTTTCTCTCCAATGTACGCAAAACTAAATTGCACGATTTCCAATAGCGGCTCTATGTTGAATGGGTCTGAAAATTATTTCTAGAACATATTTATGTATTTTAAACAAAAATTTTGTTTACCTATCACAGTAATAAACTTTTCTGCTACCAAATCACTATTAGGTATATAACATTTATATATTCCCTCATGGTCTCTTGTCACATTGTGCATTATTAATTTACTAATAATCACCACATATGCAGAAGTATTAAAACTTGATAGATTATCTATAATTTTCTCCTAAAAATTAATAAAATACATACTTTATGCTGCTGCAGAAGTGAAAAGAAAATGAGTAATATGTAACATGTAGTGGAAAAATTGAACAAGTGTGGTAACATGGAAAATAAATTCATACATATTTTGTTCGAACACTCTCTTTGTCATTCGATTCTAATACAAAATGGTCTCTTTCTCAGAAACAGATGATCAGACATGTTTATTCAACTTTTTTTACTATATGCCCTTAATGTTGTAGTACACCATGTATACGTAAATTTCAATCAAAAGTTATTTAAATTTGTGAATAAATATCCACAATTTAAGTTCAAAATATTAAAAAAAATAAACACAATATAGATTTCATATAACAAGCATATAACTATGACTCCTGTCGCCGGTGTGTAACTGATTATGTAATCCATAATTAATTCAGCCAATGGCATTGAAAAATTTTACTTAGTTACCATGTATTTATAAGCCAACATACCCTTGACGTCGTGCTATAATCACTTTTGTATATTTGCTGGGCCCCAAATGTAATTTCATAGTGACCACCAGTAAATACGTTATTTTATTTATCAATAAACGACAAAAAATTTAATTTATAGTTGTCATCAAATTGATTTATTATATAAACATAACAAAAATACCGATGCACCCTTAGGCTAAAATATTCGTGGTTCTGAAAATTAACCAACTCCTAAATGCTGAAACACCAAACATACGGCACATACATAAACAAATGACAAATTAAACATAAAACATATGCTGTAAATACATAAACATAAAGCACATAAACACAAATCAAAGACAAATGAAAATACAAAACATATTGCAAACATGTAACTTAATATTTCTAAAACCTTATCTACCGCCACAAACTAAACACTAACAAAAAAAGTCACATAACCTTCATAAAAAAGAAGGGTCACTGCAACATAACTAAAGGGGACGGAGATTCCTCGCATCTCAAAAGTTTTTTTTTTTATTTCGGAATTAAAGAATCACTCGGCACTGAGATATAGGCGATAACGTCACTGGAATATAATGCGGTATCACCAATGGCGTACCTTTCAAGGATGCGGCGTGTCTTGCACAAATGAGCAGGCTATGTTTTCCAAGCCGAAATCCATTTCCAGGTCAACATTATCATACGCTATATCCCTACCTATAATAATATGTTTCTCAGCTACGTCACTGTATTCGTCTGCTGCGCCGTTATCGAGTTCATCCTCATTCCTACAATCAGCTGTTTCCTCCGGCAAGCAATTCTCTTCAGTCATTTTTCCTTCCTATACGCCCTCTTCGTCACTAGCTGTGACGGCTGTTGTCACACCTTGTCTACTTTGTGGACGCAGAATATCGATTCTCTACTGTTAAACTGATCTTTGCTATTGGCAACTCTGGTACTCTATGTCTAGTCGAAGCATGGCCATGTATCACCGATGCATCTAGTGCGTCCACGCTGGACCATAAAAACTTGGTGTACACGACAGGAAAATAATGTGTCCTACATAGATTACTTCTAACCAACGCATCATATCTCTGCAAGAAGAACGCCGCTTATATAATTCCTTTGCCTTACCACTAAGCCTAAACCTTGTTGAACTGCCAAGATATCCCAGCCGTATCTTTTGCACGCTGAAACCATTATGCGTATGTATTCTTCCACGCTGCCATCACCACAAAATGTATTTATGGAAAGCAATACGTTGAGTATAACTGGCGACGGCTGATACGGCTGTGTCATCTTTGGCGTCGAAAACGGATACATTCCGTTCCGATGGTTGACTTACTCCTTTACTGAACGATGACTTAAGTGAGAAAAGTGTCCGAATTCATGCAAACAAAAGAAATTTTTGTTGCATGACAATTGCAAGGTTCACAAAGCGCGTAAAGTTCAAGACATTATCAAAAACTGCGGTTTTATAGAACTACGCCATTTACTTTATAGCCTCGATTTAGCATCATGTGACTTCTCTTTATTCAGAAATATGAAAAAACTTATTAGGCTAAGACGATTTTAATCCGACGAGGAGTTAATGTATGTTGTTGACACTTATTTTGCAGATATTCCAAAAATGACGAAATGACACACTTGAAGGAACGTTGGGAAAAGTGAGTTGGTGTTGAAGGAATTTATGATGAAACATAATATATTGTTCAAGTTCTATGTTTCTTCTTTCATAGCTAGGTAGATTTCTGCCCTCTAGACCAAGAGCCTACAACGGCTATGCTTGTCATGATCTATCTAACGTGAAAATCACCAGTCTGCCGGTTCATACCGGTCACAATAAAAAGTTACAATCTACATAAAATGCATTTTGGTCACAAAAACTTACGTCACAATATGTAAGAACAATGAAAGGTGCAAATTATAGCCGATAATGCCAGAAATTACAGACCATAAGTCTCCAAAGGATTTATGGGCACAAAAGGCTCGGCAGACTAATTTCAAAATTGAAAATTTTCACACTTACATCGTTTACGTCATTTTCAGCAAAAACAAATTAAGCGCGGAAACAAAGAGTTTACTAAACTAACTCTAAATTCATCCATCTGTCGCGCCCTGTGAGTCACAGAACCCACAACAGACTAAATTATTTTTTATATGAAAATTACCTGCAACCTTCAATACAAATGTGCTAAAAGCAATTTTGGTCAGACTGGTTTATTTGATAAAAAAAAATGGGGGTAGTTTACACATCGCCCAATCTAAGAACTCATCTGGGTAGTGCAGAGCTCTACCCATGCGCATACGATAGCTCGATGAAACGAGATGCGCTCGCGACCTTGAAATTCCTAGAATTGGCGACTAAGAGTTCATTTCAGCTTCTCAATACTTATGCTCATAAAGCATTACTCGAAATTCGATAGTAAAAGTGACGCAAAAATATTAATAATTTAAAAATGGAGACTGTGTACTTCAAACGATGTTTTTTTGCGGTAAAAGTAAATCGAGTGTGGCTCCGTTTCGCGAAGGAACAATAAGTCAGTATGTTTTGGTTTTAAACTGTCGAGTACTGTACAATTATAAATTTAAAGACGTTAGAGCCACAGATTACAGTGACATTGGACCAAGTACAACATCTGCCTCTGTTAGTAGAAAGGAGAGACTATCAAAATACAAGAAATGAGTACAAAGTCTTATGTAAAGAACAAAAACAACTGAACCAAAGACAAGAGGAGGAGAAAATAAAACGAATACAAAAGAAACCGGAAGTATGAAAATATATCCAGCAAGAACAAGGGAATAACAGAACAAAAAATAGCAATCGGATAACGAACGAACAATGGAGATCTCATTTTATGGAGCTACTACAGGGAAGTAATCAAAAAATAATAAGAACACCTACTGTAAAGATTGGAGAAAAAAAAGTAAATATTTCGGAAGAAGACGTACAACAACAAATAAACAAATTAAAAAAGAAAACAGCACCTGGCGAAGACGGAATCAATAATGAAATTTGGATATACGCGCAACACTTAGTACCAAAAATAACGAGCATTTTCAATAAACTGTTAGGTGGAGAAAATATACCGAAAATATGGACGCAAGGAATTATAATGCCAATCCATAAACAAGGAAGTAAACACGAAGTTAAAAATTATAGAGGCATTACTTTAATGAACTCTTTATATAAACCGTATGCGATGGTAATCAACGAAAAACTTGCAGTAGAAATACATGAAAAAGGACTATTACCAGATACCCAAAATGGATTCCGAAAAAAAAAGATCCGCAATTGACAACATATATATACAGTATGTCCCCGGATTGAGTTTTAGGAAAAAAAAAAATTATTTTTGATTTTACGAAAATATGCCAAAGGAAGAAAAATTTTTGCTTGAATTAGAATGCATGTTTCAGTTATTAAAACTTTTAATTAATGTAAGGTTCTTTTATTATAACGTTTTTTTTTGTATTTTGTCCTCCTAATAATACAGTTATTACATTGAATCTAACATGATTTTAGTTAGCTTTGAAATATTGACAAATGATTAGTAATTCTAATTTCAAATAAAAAAGAGAGTTAATTGAATAAACTACAAGTATTTTGATTTTCGCCGTTTATTTTTTTCTGAAATTATTATTAATAATCAGTTGTCAATATTTCAAAGCTAACTAAAATCATGTTAGATTCAATGTAACAACTGTATTATTAGGAGGACAAACAGGAGGTACGGTAATGGGAAATGTTAAATTCTGGACACTAGCATATGCGGACGACATAGCATTATTAGCATAGATATGAAATCTATGATGAAAGGACTACAGAAATACCTACAGAGAAAAATACTCCAACTGAATCCAGATAAGTCAAAAATAATGATTTTTAAAAAGGGAGGAAGAGAGACGAAAGAACATTGGGAATGGAATGGAGAAAAAATCGAAAAAGTAAAGACTTTTAAATATTTGGGCTATTACTTTCAAAGAAATAACAGCGAGGAAGAACATATAAGGCAAATAACTAAAAAAGCATCGATTATAATGGCACAAATATGGGGCATAGGAGAAAGAAAATTCAAAGAAAGATTTAAAACTAGAGTAATGATGTTTGACTCCATGGTAAAAAGCGTGATGTTCTACGGAGTTGAGATATGGGGCTGGAAAGAACAACAGAAAATAGAAAACATGCATGAAAAGTACCTACGATGGATACTGGGTTTGGACATGCAAACACTGAAGTACATTATACGAGAGGAGACAAAAAGAAACAAAATGAGAGCTGACGCGGGAAGCAGAGCAATGAGATAAGAAGAAAAAATAAGGAGAAAAGATGATCAATCAGTCCTAGCGCAATGTTGGAGAGAACTAAGAAAAAAGGAGCGCAATAACCAAGAATCAACAAAGTGGCAAGAAAAGAGACGAAGATTTTACGAAAGAAATGGATATTCCCCACGAGAAGTAGAAAGACTGAGACAAGAAGTAACTAATATAAACAAAGAATTAATTAACAGAGACGAAGTAAATCAGAAACAAGAGCAAGAGAACAGAATAAAGAACTCAACATATAACTCTTTTTACAAATATATAAAAACATGTGATTTGCCAAAGTAAATGAGCAGAGAGAGGCGAGCGGGAGCGATAAAAATAATAGCGCGCTTCAGATGCGGCAATGAAGAAAATGCAAACAAGAAGTGGATGTCAAAAGAAAATAAATTAAGTAGAATGTGTAAAAGGAAAGAAGAGACAATGTGGCATATAATGTACAAATGTGAGGAAGCAAAAAAAGAAAAAAAAAGAATGGAGGTTATCCTACAAGAGTCGGGCCAAGGAGAAGAATAGATGAAATTTACTTTAGCTAAGAGGGAAGAAAAAACAAATGACATGTAAATATTAACACACGTGTACTATTTTTGTAGATTCTAAGCCTTCGGGCAAGAATAATAAACAATATATATATATATATATATATATATATATATATATATATATATATATATATACAGCAAATTGGAACAACAGAAACAAGATTTACCAGCAGAATTATCTAGAGCCACAGATTACAGTGACATTGGACCGAGTACAACATCTGCCTTTGTTGAAGAAAATGTATCATCTAGATCACTAACGTCTTCATCTTCCAACATTGTAGCAAAATTTTCTGGAGTTCTCAAGAAGGTATATTTTTTTTGTCTGAAAATTAAAAAATTCAGTATGTTTCGATCATCTAGCACGCACACAGTTGCTTTAGCAAGCAGATATAGACATGCGGGCATAAAATGTCGCTTATGAATTGCGTAGGGATATCCTAAACATAAAAAAGTAATGTACCAGATATATTACTAGTTGATTATATTACTGAGAGGGAGTGTGATATACCAGAACTTTTAACGCGTGAAAGGCCAGAACATATTTTAATACATCATTCCCAACACGCCGCGTGTACCGCCGGCGACATTTTGGCTTATTCCCACCACGCCGTATGTACCGCCGACTGTCATTTTTCCTGTATTACTTATGTATGATTGAATTTTTGTGCGTTGTATGAAAGGCTTCTAATTCTGCGCCTGGCGTGCCAAGAATAGCTTTTATTTAACCAGAAAAAACTCAGACAGCCGTATTCATAGTGCTTCTGTTCGAGTCTAAACCTAGTCTATCTCTAGTCTAACTTAGACCGGCGAAAAAGCTATTCATAGAGGCAGTTTACGGCTAGTACAGGTCTAACTCTGGACTAAAATTTAGACCTGCGTGTATCCTAGTTTAATGAGGTATTAAGTCAGTTGACAGAACTATGAAAATATAATTTTGTATGTTTAATGCAAATTAAATACATTATTACTTAATATAATATTTTTGGTAAGTTGTATGTTATAAATATTATGATATTAATGTTTATAATATTATTTTGCTATGTATTCGTAACTTGCATTATTTCATTTTTAGGAAGTTCATGATGGATAATGATCTTCAAAAATTTTTGAGCATATTAACTATGTTGAAGATATAAAAACAAAACATAGTTGAATATAGGAGGAGGAATCAAAAGGTTTATTTTAAATTATATGAATCTAAGAAATTAATTATAGGTTAAGTAGTATTTCAGGAAATGTTCAGTTGAGTTGTTTTTTTTTATAAACTAAAGTGATTTAAATTTGCAGATCTAAGAAAGAAAACTACAGAATTTAATCGACAGAATAATACCAATATTAGAAAATGCAAACAGCAATAAAAAGCGATCAGTTTCAGTTGATATACAAGTTTTGAGAATTATATCTTTGAATAGAGAATTATTAAAGTAAATCTGGTAATAATTTATTAAATAAAATATTAAATTGTAACTACTTATTTAAGTTAAACAATTTGTTTCAGCAAATTTACAGTTTTCCCAAAGTACAATGTTTCGAATTGGATTTGGAGTTGTCAAGAGCTATCGCTTCTCTTTTTAAAATAATTATGATCACACCATAATTTATATTGATTGTTGTGCTTCATCCAGCTAAAGCTGCTACATCAAAGCTCATATTCGGACAATAATAATACTGCATAATATACCAGTGGACAAAAGAGTGAACTATATTAAGGAATTTTAATATATAAAATATTGTAACATTATGTATTATATTATGTAAGCGACAGTGTTATGTATTACTGTTAAATGTATTCAATTTTTGAACACTTTTTAAGAAGTCTCATCTGAAGAAGTTGCATGTGTTGTACGAAACTATTTGATTAAAATAAAGGAATATTTGACTGCAATCCAGTAATTTTATCAGAAAAAATTCATATTCTTTATTTCATGTAATTTATTTTTCATCATTTTATATTCCAGTTTAATTATTAAATTGGATCTATTAGTTCTGATACTAATATTTTATTTTTGGAAGTAGTTTGAGCGTTATTTTTGGGGAACTGCATATTATGTTCGTCGAAATTTTCATCATATCCAGAAGAATTTCATTTTTATTACTATATTCCCTTGCAAATCTTGATGTACTAAAACCATCAATGTGTGTTACCGCAATCAATGTAAAAATTAATTGTATTAATGTCGTTGTTAACGGTAATGAAAAGTTTTAGTTGTAAGAAATCAGCCCAGTCAACAACAGCTGTGATCACAAATGTCAAAATTGTATTCACTACGCATGAGCAATGTAATGTATGGGCATAGCCGTCTAAATGATTTAACTTTGATTTACTTAAACCAGGTTTAAATCAGGTCTAAGTTTGACTATGAATAACCATTTTTAGATCTGGTTTAAATCTAAGTAAATCGAAGTTAAACCACGTCTATCTCAGTTACTATGAATACGGCTGAGAATGTATGTTTGATTTTAGGTCCTGAATCTACCTGTTAATTAGGGTGTATAAATTTTAAATTTTTTTATGTAAATCTTTATTTTATTAACTAAAAAGGACGTAACAAATCACAGAGTAAAACATATACTAACTATAGAAGTACGAAATACGCTAAGTAAACATTATAATTTGCAAATGCGTGTGTCATAAATATGACAACCGGCGGTCAAATTGGCTTGGAACAAAATAATGTATTACTACCACACTAAATGACAGCCGGAGGTCAAACGTATTGTGACGATAGGCCCTTTCGTCCAGTGAGGGTCTTCCCTCCTTTTGTAAACCTGTAGTTGTACCGTCACAGTTAGAATGTTGAGAAACGTGTATTTGACAATATAAGTTGTTTATTTATTGTTTTATCTGAAAAGTAAGATGTATTGGTAATATTGGTTAAAATATGTAATGAAATACATACCTGTAAAAGACAATATCCGATCGTCATGACGTAGAAAGACAATAAACACAAGTGCACAAGTGTTTATAACCGCACTATTGTTGTTTCAGCTACAAGTAAATGTATTTTATGTAAAAATAGCATTGTGTATATTTGTAATTTAACTTACTATAGTGTTGTGAAACAAAGTAACTCTCGTTTACATATTTGATTGCATTATTGTGTTTGTTTACTTCTGCAACTTTCTGACAATTGCAACCTTGTAAATTTTGACGTGTCGTGACCCACAACATGCTCGCGCGTGGCGCATCGCACATGAGAACAAAATTGTGTTTTATTTGAAACAATGTTTATAAATTATTTCATGTTGTAAAATGGAATTATGGTAAAGAAATGTGACCAGAGAATTTGTGTAAATTTTATAAAAATATTATTTATCACTTGAGACAGTAACGACCCCTGTGTACTAAGTAAAATTACTCCCTCCGATGCTTTAATGAGAAGTACCGTTAGATTGGATTTATAAGCCGTTGCAGAGCTCCGTGAAGGCAGAGCGGGCTTCGCCCGTTCGAAAGAGTCGAGCAGTCAAGGATTCTGGTTAGGTCCTTCTGCATAGGGAGAAGTTGAGTTCTGGGAACAGGCTCCTTCGAACCGCCGAGAAGTTGAGTAATATATGTCAGACAGCCGTGTGTAGGCTGAGTATGTCCGTACGTCTCGCCGCCGTCCGTCACAGGAATCTGCCGTGTGTAAAGATTGAGTCTGACGTTGTTTGTCCGCTGGAGAAATTATTAGTATTTCGAAAGTAGTAAATTTCAATAAGTGTACTTACCGTGGTAACTCTGGTTACAGTTCACAAAGAAGGGTGATGTATTTATGTATTTATAAATTGTGTGTCTTTGTTGTACATGGATTCGTGTGTTACAATATATTTATTTAAACTACACCAGTCTTTCTCTGTTGTTATCAACCAACCCTGCGCCCTAACCTCCACTAGGCTATCCGAGACAAGCTCCTTTCGTACCGCTGTAAAAATGGCGCTCGAGCAAACCGTTCAGACCCAGGAATTAAGGAGCAATAATGACGTCATCCACCGAACCGACCTCCGTGGTGAGGTGGCGTCGTTACAGTATTTAATCATATTAGTGAAGAGAACGCAATGAGGATAATAAAATAACCAATTTTTATAAATTTTGGATTAAAAATACAAAAGTTACTAAGAAAACAGTTTTAGAAATGACTAGTAAATATTAGCTTGGTGTACTGCAAAATACGATTTATGTACCGCGGGCGGTACGTATGGCGGGTAACGTGTTAATGAATTTCTTATTTCATTTGATGGCAGATATAAGGCGCCGAAAATCTGAGGAAACTTTGGCAATGGTAAATTCTGTAGCTCTAGATTTGATTTATTCCGTAACTTGTGGCCGTATAAAGACAACTTCAATTGAAATTAGCTGCTCTTAAAAGCTTAACGGATAGTACAAACAGAATTGAGATGATAAATAAATTAAACCAATGTGTTAGATACTGTACTGTAGAAGAGCTAGAAACAGAGTTCTCGTATTCCTATATTGTTGAAAATCGCATAACACCCTATTGCTTAATATTGTCTCAACATCTCTCTACTGGTGTGGCATTTAACTTCGATCGATACGTAGAAACTCGAACATGAAAGGACACTCTTCACGATACGGTTGGTTTTGTATGTCAAAATGTTCTTAACGAAGAACATCCACCATCTCATTTGGCCTCAGAGTGTATTATAAACCCGAATAAAAAAAGAAAAAAATTGTTCGATGGTTATAGCGCAAAAATTGAATCTTATCATAAGAAGCCGAAAGCAGTTGAAACATTGTCAAAAATATCTGCATCTGAAACCACCTTATCAACGCTTATAGATAAAAACATACTCGACACAATTTGGATGGTATCACTTGCTATGAAAATTGAAAACACGCCTATTTGGATAGTTTATAATTCCAAATTACTTCATGAATAGGGATCACAATAAAAGTTTCTTTATTTACTACGGTCAAACGTATCACCAACATATTATTCTGCAGTTGTGTTGACGATGAATGTAACCTTAAAATTAGCGCATGAATGCCAACAGAAAAATATAATTGTTACTTGTGATTTGGCCATTGCCAAATGGCCATGCAATTACAGATATCTAAGAAACCTAGGTTTGATACATTATTTATAAAACTTGGAGCATTTCATATTACTATGGCTTATTTTAAAGCTGTGGGAAAATATAGTGACGAAGGAATACATTACAACAAGCGCAAAAGGTCACATAATTTAATATCAGTTGCACTACAGATATTACACTTTCAGTTTTTCCTTTCACAAAATAATATAGGTAACACTGATGTTCCCAATGAGGAACTGTTATCTGCATTGAATCGACAAGAAAACTGTGATGAACTTATTAACCCTCCAACTCTAATTTCAAATTATCATCAATTCATGGAATGTACTTTACAAGGCGATCATGAAAAAACTGCGCAATTTCATGCAACATATATCAAATTAATAAAGAACCACCTAATATTTTCCCGCAGTATACGCACAGGAGATTTTGACCTGCATACGCAAGTTTTAAATGAGATGAATGCAATATTTTTCATATTTAACCAGCCAAATTATTCGCGATGGCTAGTAAACTATTCTAACAATATAAGACGTATAATAACGGTGGCTTCAGCATAAAGCGAATGCCGAAGAGCGTTGCCCGTCCTAACGTTAGAGCAAACATTTAATGCAGATGCAGGAAGGAAATTGACAGGAATATCTCATTTTACCAATTCTATACCAGCTCGACAAAGATGGGCTCGAAGCAGTGGTATTATAATAAGAATAATATCACATTTTCTAAATGAAATCGGCTTGAATAAAAGAGAGGATGCATCAGCTGAACTAGAAAAGTACAGAATAGAGAAAAATAGAAAGTCATTAAACGAATTAATATCGACCTTAGGAAACTTTATGAACTCTTTTGACTCAGGACTCAACTCTGATCAGATTTTTAATTTAGCAAGCAGACGCGCGGCATCTGAGGATATATCAGTATTTTTACTGAGTGTTTTCGAATCCGGCAAATCCCTCCAATAGAAATTTATTAAGGAATGCTCGCAGGACCTAACTGGATTTGAGAAACCAATTCGTAGGAACAAACTTAGAACATGTGCAGATCAGAACTTAGTTGTAAGGAAGACATTTCAAAATAAGGTACTGGACATCCGCATGGAAAGAGATCTCTTTGGGCGGATGCTTGCTATATCAAGTTACCTATTGACACCAATACCTACTGCACATTTTCACACTGATGGATCTATAAATAAAACTGATAAATCTACTCTATTCCGTTTATTAGAAAAAAAAGTTGACAAGACTTCAGCGTCTAGTTTAGAATATACTATTGTAGACGAAATATTCTTCTTACTCACCCTTGGAGAGGCCCCTCGCACATTTGGTAGATTATATGAGCACATACTGCATAGATTATGCAGAATAAAATCGGCAGAAATACATTTCGTACTCGATAAGATTTTGATTCCTTCTACAAAAGATCAGGAAAGAGATAGGAGAGCTGCATATTCTGATCGAGAAACTTCATATTCTATTAGTGGACCCGATCAGCAAAGGCCTTCTGACTTTTTAAATGCATTATGAAACAATACTTTTAAAGAGTCACTAGTACAATTTCTAGTCAATCACTGGACTGACAGTTGTAGAGTGATACCTTAGAATAAAGTGAAATATGCCGCATACAATAACGATTGTTTCTCTTTTAAAAACATCAATGACAAAATAATGAAACAAGTCGTACCATCATTAATTTGATTCCACGAAGAAGCAGACACCCAGATGATATATCATTTCTCAAAGCTACAACATCCCACATCAAATGTGGCAATCCGTACTTCCGATACCAATGTGTTGATTATTCTCCTGAAAAATATTCATAAACTACCTAAACATCTGAATATATGGATGGAAGTGGGCAATGTTGCTCAAAATACTTTACGTTATATAAAATGCTCTCTATTAGTAAATGTTTTAGGAGAATCATTATCGAAGTCGTTACCTAGTTTCCACACTGAGTGTCTGGTCGTGAACCTGGAGAACCAGGGTCGATCCCGATCGACAAAAAATATTTCCAATTTTAAATGGCACAAAAGCAGAGCTGGGCAAGTTACTTTTAAAATGTAACTAGTTACAGTTACAGTTACCTCCAAAATAAAGTAACTAAGTTACTTAAGTTCCAGTTACTTTGGTGAAAGAACTAAGTTATTTACTAAGTTATTTAAAAGTAACTTAGTTACTTTGAGTTACTTTCTAACTACTTTTAATGGCGTGAAGTGTAGACTTAGACTGTTGACTTAGTTATTGTCTAGGATACATATCAGGGAGTTTTTGCACTAACTACGTTAACCTAAATTTTAACGTTATTGCTTGGCAACACCCAATCAGATTATTATTGTTAATGTCAACGGACCTACAGGGCCTTATTACCGCCTAGGTCCACGAGGCTACGGCCTAGGGCCCGCTTTGACAAGGGGCCCGCAGGGCCCGGTTGCTGTGTTTTTTTTAAATGTATTAATTTATTTTTCAATTTTGATTTCTTATACCAAGATATAAAGAATCTACTTTCTTTCTAACATGACATGACCATTATAATGTATAAAACATGCAGACATTATTTCCTACCTAGACTTATTAGTGGATAATGATTAAGTAATTTATTGGAAACCTCGGATCAGACGTCGATTTACAATCTGAGGCCCCGCGCTCACATATATAAGAAATTTTGATGAAAAAGTATCTTTTTATAAATATTTGGGGCCCCGCTACGCTAATAACATATTCCCGAGAACCGGCAAAATCGCCAACCGTCCCTAGAAAGGAGTAACAAAATATTACGCTAAAATTTCACCTCAAACTAGAATCGAGCATGCGGTACTGTATAATTGATCAGCTTTTCTCTCAGCAGGCAATTTCATTTTTTTCTTTAATAAATAAACTTACATTATAATTATACAAATATTTGTACGTACTTGTTTTTTACTATAAAGAGGGAGGGGGGCCCGAAAAAAAATTTGGCCTAGGGCCCAAAAATCTGATAAAAAGGCCCTGCGGACCTACATTATAATATAACATAAAAATTAAATGTGACATTTTATCTTGTGAGAAGGGTATTTGCAAAAATAAGACGAATTCAACTCTTGCAACCCTTAGAACAACGAACAAAATACACTATATTTTGTATAACCTGAAAATCGGAATAATTTTGATGATTTAGTGGCAGCTTAATTATAATTTATTAAAACGTATCATTTGTAAGCGAGGAAAATATTTGAAAATAATATATTTTATAAGTCAAATTTAACATTTAGTGACTTTATAATTCTAGAATTAAAAGTTAAAATAATGTGTTATTTTTAGTTTTTCTGTTTACCGTACAAAAACTCTATTATTTATGAATGTAATTATTTTATTATCTATTATGACTTGAAATCAATCAACAATAATATTGAATTTAATTATTACATACATTTATTTAAAACAAAACAGTTTTAGTTAGTGTTTCTAAAAAAGGCATCAGCCTCAACAAAATATTTCTTAGAAATTTAAATCCCCCCGTTACTTTTTATGACTAAGTTACATTCCACTTTTTAAGTTACTTTGACTAACTTAAGTTACATTCTAGTAACTTAAGTTACTCAAGTAACTAGTAACTAAAAACCGGAAAGTTACCAACTACTTTACCGCAGCAAGTTAAGTTACAGTTACAGTTACCATATTTTAAAAAGTAACTAAGTTAAGTTACAAGTTACGTAAAAGTAACTAGTTAGTAACTAAGTTACTAAAGTAACTAGTTACTGCCCAGCTCTGCACAAAAGTAACCCCTGTGGTGCACTCTTCACGCCAGCGATAAGTTCCCGTGAGGTGACGCCTGGTAAACGCTCCCACGGTAGAAATATGTCATCATTATTACCGAAATATGTGTACAACACAGATTAGCACACTCAGATATGGATAATATGCCGTGATGATATATTTATATATTTATTTTATATTTACGGGATGCGATTTCACTGCTGCATTTTTTTGAATAGGCAAAATATAACCTTTGAAACTTTTGGAAACAAATGTTAATTTTCAATAAACCTGCTCTTCACTTGATGGGTGACAAATAATGGTAAATTTGGAAAAATACATTGAAACATTTGTAACTCGCATGTATGGATTAAAGGGCTCTAAAAGCGTAAATGAAGTTAGACTCATAGTATTTATTGAAGTGTGCCGACCAAAAACGTATAAAGAACATTTATGAATAAAATGAAAAACTTTGATGCCAGCAATTTACCATCTTGCAAATCTGTGTTGAATAAGAAAATAGCTAGAACAAATTACATCGGCTCAATATGGAACAACGCAGTAAGCTAAAAAAATGACAATCTTAGTTTCTATCATATTTTATTTTGTTTGAATATTTAGACCTCCAGCATTCTAACCGCAAATACTTTTTTAGAGAGTGGCTGGCTATTACAACAAAATAAGAACCAACCATAATGGGTCGATGTTGATTACATGCCATTCGATATTAATGAGGTATTTTATATATCATATTGTATGTACTGTTTAGCATGTATGTTCGGAATTTTTTAGATAACTATAACAGAGAACGAACCAAAACAAACCGATTGTCCTGATGATTACTATTTTTCGCCATCTCCTGAAGATGAGGAAGATTAAATAATTACAAACAATAAATTTGTTTTACTTTGAATTTGTGTTTTGAAATAAAAAATCACACATCTTAATCAAATATTTTAATTGTGATAGTTAACCCAATCAAAACAACCACTTGCAAATTTTACTTGTCTTTTGCGGGCACAGTGACTCAGAGGGCGCGGCAGACGGATGTTTTTAAAGTTAGTTTCGTAAACTCTTTGTTTCCGCGTTTAATTTGTTTTTCTTGAAAATAACGTAAGGGGGAGTGAATAATTTATTTAGTACTTTAAAGATAGTCTGCCAATGATTTGGTGACCCCAAGGGACGGCAGACTGGCGAATTATGAGTCAGCTTACAAACCCCTATGTATTTGTGATGTAACTATGTGTGAAAATTTTTAATTTTGAAATCAGTCCGCCGAACCTTTTGTGCCCGTAAACCTTTGACAGATTTGTGGTCTGTAATTTCTGAAATTCTCGGCTATCATTTGCACCTTACATTGTTCTTGCATTCTGTGACGTAAGTTTTTGTGACCAAAATGCATTTTTTTTAGCTTGTAGGTAACTTTTTATTGTGTTTGGTATGATATCCGGGTTAAAGTTTTTGGTTATCATGACGTAAACATAAACGTTGTGGGCTCTCCGTCTACTCGTATTTATACTAGTTTATTGACAACTTATTTACACTTAAACATATTTATTATTCCGATAAAACTAAACATGACTAAATCCGAAAGAGGCCGATGCACCTTGAGACCAAAATACTCGCGCAACATAAAATACGAGCCTAATATGAAATTCTACATTTCTTCTCGATATGAGTCTCAAACACCGACTGACTTACAGGAATCATCTTTTATTTTTAAATATTTTGAAAATATAATGCTTGTATCAACATCGGTTCGATTTTTATTAACAATTACGACTACTAATAGACATTATTTAATTGTACAATTGTTAAAGGCTTTGACAAGTTATTTTCGATATTTTGCAAATTAATAATTAAAATATAAAATCAGAAATGCATTATTTTCTGTTTAGTCTTTGCGATTATTTGTTCCAAAGTTATAGCTGTTTCAAAGGACCATTAACAGCTACAGTGACGTCACTTGCATCGAGTGCCGCAGCAGGTACAGGGCCGGACAAACGTTTGGAAACTTTTAAATATATCATTTTTACCTCTCGCTAAGAGAGGTATTGGAATCATGCTAAAAATCGCATATCCAGATTTTAGTGGATAAGCACAATTTAAAGTCCCTACAATCCAATTATAACATTTTTACGATGATGTCCGTATGTGTGTGTGTGTGTGCGCGCGTGTGTGTGTGTGTGTGCGTGTGTGTGTGTGTGTGGATGTTGGAGCCACGATTTCTCAAATACTATATAGACTTAAAAAATATTTAACTGCAGTTTCCTCAAACTAACATTCCTGGGAAGAGCTGATTAGATTTTAGTAATAATTGGACAACAGGAAGTAATAGTTTAAAAAGAAAAATATTCTAAATATTATTTTTTGAAAACTTATAATATAAAATATGAAAGAATATATAATTCTCACATTGGACATTTTCATTAGGTCTTCTATAGATTTAGTGATAGACTGAATTATAATTATATAAAATAATCCATTCTACATATAATTAATTAATTAGCCCATGACACCAGTTGAAAAATTAAAATGTTTATAATTGACAAATGTCGATGTGAAAAATCCAGATATTACTGAAGACTTTTTCTGTGAAGTACTTTTAATATTTCTTATTTTATCATTAATTAAATAAATATAAATAAATAAATAAATATATCATCACGGCATATAACCCATTTCTGGGTGTGCCAGAAATAAATAAATTAAATATTTAAAATTATAGTTAGATATAGAATTCGTACATGGACAAGTGGAAATGTAATAGAAATATAATATGCTGTTGTTATAACGAGGAGAAGACTCAGTCAACATCTGATATTGGTATAAAAAGAAAGGGGATTCACTTATAAGCCAAAGTATGTAGTATCAGTGTCAACTAAATACGCGCTTACAATACATGTAATTCATCATATACCCTTCAGAAATACCACCAACCTCGTCAATGAATTGGAAGAATCTCGAACATTTAAAAGAGTAGGAGGAAACTTGTTCATAGAATGAATTAAAAAATAAAGAGTAAATGTAATTAGAATTTTTTGTGTGTACCAGAAATGTTAAACTTATACAGCCCGATTCACAAAAAAAGTTTAGGCTAATCCTTATTTTTGGATTAGCGAATTCTACTCTAATTTTGACAGTTTGTATCTCAAAATATAGTCTAATCTATTCCTAGTATCTACCTTTATTGATAATATCACGAAAATTTAATTTTAAATACAGGAATAGAATAGAATTCACTAATCCAAAAATTAGGATTAGCTTAAACTTTTTTGTGAATCGGGCTGATATAGTCTAATATGAAAATGGCGAGAGGTGTTGTGCTGGCCACAACAGATTTTTTTAAATATGTTTATAGTTCTCGCAAATTCACTAGAAATCTTTTCATTTTGGCTGTACGATTTAAGGAGTGATTCACGTTGTAGCTGTCGAGCTGAACGGACGTGCTTGCGAGCGTTGAGTCTCCGCAAGTTGGTTTAGTCTTGTCAGTCGAGCACGTGGTTTTCTGAGCGTTTGTGATATAGTTTTTTGAGTGTATCTCGCGAGTGGATCGGGTGAACTGGTGCGTTCAACGTAGTTCGGAGAGTGCTTAACTGTGTGGTGAGTGTGTGTGGTTCACCAAGCGTTTGGATAGCTGTTTTCCGAAGGTAGGTGGCTTTCCCACATTTTCTTGGGTTTCCGAGTCCGGTTTTTCTGCTGAGTGTCTCGAGGGGGGCAAGTTTAGCGAGGCGCAGGTGTTTTTTTTGCCGATAACGTTACCGCGATAGCGGTATAACCACTCACAGTTTTTTGAACACGTGGGAGTGTGAGCGGTAGTTCGGCTAGCGGCCACACGCCAGGCTCCGCTTCTGCCCGCTAGAGGGCAGAGCGGCCAGCTTCGCGGCGATGGCGACAGGCGGCGCGACGATGGCGGTAGATGGCGCGGAAGGTGCGGCGGCGGGTTTAAACCCAAGCGTGGCGCTGGTGCGCATCGATGACGACGTAGGGCGTCCCAGTGGTTCCGCGGGAGAGGGAAAAAAGCGAAAGAGGAACAAGTCCTACAAAGAGGACATTTTGACGGAATATACTTCCATGATGGGGGCGGTGATGGACATGTTTAATGTGGGCAGCCTGAAAAATAAGGCAACCAAGGACGAGGTGGGGGAGGTTAACCGAAGGCTGAGGGGGCTTGAACAAATATTTGTAGGGGCGGTAGTAGAGCTGGAGAGCCTCAGGGGGCGACTGGATGAGCAGGATAAATTCAGGGAAATTATAAGGGAATACGAGGAGAGGGTAATGGTCCTGGACAGGGGAGAATGGCCAGCCTTGGGGGGTAAGGGACAAAGGGTGGGACATCGGGGGGGAACCTCGGGGGGGACTTCGGGGGGGCCCTCAGGGGGGACCTCGGGGGGGCCCTCAGGGGGGACCTCGGGGGGACCTCGGAAGGGCCCTCAGGGGGGACCTCAAGGGGGCCCTCAGGGGGACCTTGGGGGGCCCTCAGGGGGACCTTGGGGGCCCTCAGGGGGCCCTCAGGGGGACCTTGAAGGGCCATCAGGGGGGACCTTGGGGAAGCTCTCAGGGGGACCTTGGGGGGGCCCTCAGGGGGGACCTTGGGGGCTCCTTGGGGGGACTCTCGGGGGGGCCCTCAGGGGGGACCTCAGGGGGGGCTTCAGGGGGGACTTCGGGGGAAACATTAGAGGGGGGACCTTGGGAGGTACAAAAGAAGCAGGGTAGGAGGGTTAAGGCACCGCGCAGCACTAGCTACGCGGTGATAGTGAGGTCGGATGCGGAGCCACTGGAAGCCGACGCCATAAAGGCCAGGGTCCTAGAGAACATCAGCCAAGAGGTGAATGTGCGGGTCAGCGCTGTGCGCCGTGTCCACCAAGGGGTAGCTATCGAGGTAGCGACAGAGGGTGATCTCCAAAAGATTAAGGGAGTTAAGAAGTTCGGCGAGTTAGGGCTCAAGCTAGATCCGCCGCGAAAGATCGGGCCGAAGTTAGTTATATATGACGTGCCAAATATGGAAGAGGAGGTCCTCTTAAAGGACCTGTTCGAAAAGAATCTGAAGGGAGAGATTGGGCTGCCTGAGTACGTAGCTAGGACGAGGGTAGTGAGTAAGAACAACGGGAGGCTGGTAGTCGAGTTCTCGAGCGCCGTCGCCGAGAAGCTCTTAGTGGAAGGCCGGGTGTATCTAGGGTGGAGCCGGTGTAGGTTGCACGAGGTGGATGCGGTGCAGCGTTGTTTCCGCTGCTACGCGTATGGGACATGGCGAAGATGTGCAAGGTTGCGAATGGTGTGTGTCGCAGGTGTGGAGAGGAAGGACACCTTGCGAAGGATTGCACGAAGGATGTACGCTGTAGAAACTGTGTAGTAGCTAGGAGGGGTAACACGTCGCATGAGGTGTTATCTAGGGAGTGTCCGGAGTATTTGAGAGCGGCGGCGAGAACGAGGGCGCGAATCACGGCTGACTAATGGGCTGCATGCGCATTATTCAGCTTAACTGTGGAAGGGGTAGGGAGCACATGTCTGACGCGGGCCAGGGGTTGTTGGCCGACCGCATTGGGGTAGCCCTCTTCCAGGAGCCCTATGCGGTCGGATCCCGTGTTTGTGGCTTGCCAACCTCTATGCGGGTTTACTCGCATAGGGGTGGGGGATTACCTAAGTCGGCAGTGGTCGTTATTGACGACTCACTGGACGTCATGGAGATCCCCGAGCTGGCCACAACCACGGGGGTTTGCGTTGCCATTGTTGGGCCATTAGGTAGATTTTTAGTTTGCTCCGTATATTGTCAATTTGGGGGGGATATCAGACATGAGCTAGACTACATCCGTAGAGTGGTTGAGTGTGCGAATGATACTCCGTTGGTAGTGGGGTTAGACGGGAACGCCGTTTCGCCGTTGTGGTTCAGCAAGGGGGACGTTCGGTACGGAGATAGGGTGGAGCGCGGTCGCCTGATCGAGGATTTAATCGGGGAGAAGGGGCTCGTGGTGCTGAACCAGCCGAGTGAACGTTTCACTTACTGTGGGCCGGGCGGAACGAGCGACATTGACTTGGCGGTTGTCAATAGGGCGGGGGATCGATTCCGATGGACGTGGGAGGTTTTAGATGGCTGGGGCATCTCAGACCATAACGCGTGCCTATTAACTGTTTCGGGTAGGGGCGACGATGCACGCGACGCGGTGAATCGCCCAGGGTGGGTGACAAAGAATGTGGACTGGGACTCGTACGAGACGGAACTGAAGAGTTTCGTTAACGTCGCGGAGGTCGACTTTGTCGAGTTGCCTGTAGAGAGGCAATCAGAAGTCTTGGTGGATTGGGTGACCAGGGCTAATGATTGCCTCCTGCGAAGGAGACCGAGAGGTCAACGGCGAAGGCAGGTCCAGTGGTGGACAGACGACCTGGCGGCGTTGCGAAGCGACTCCAGGCGCAAGCGCAGGCAATTCCAGCGAGCCAGACGAGACCGGTTGCAGACTTTGCCACAGAGGGAGGTAGAGTACCGAGTTGCTGTGCGAGCCTACCGTCGAATGCTTAGGGACGAGAAGGATAAGCATTGGCGGAAGTTCGTGCAGGAACAAGGTCGGGACGATCCGTGGGGGGCGTTGTATCGCATTTGCAGGGGGTTGCGAGGGGATGCGGACATCCCAAGGATTAGGCAGGGGGATAGGGTTGCCGAGTCGTGGGATGAAAGCGCGGACCTTTTGCTCTCGTCTTTTTTTCCCGTGGATGAAGAGCCTACGAGGGTCGTGGAAGTCAGGGAGGAAGAGAGGGAGTTTAGCTGGGATGAGGTGGAGTCGGCAGTCTTTGCCATGGCTGTCGGCAAGTCACCTGGCTTAGACGGGGTCGATGCTGTTACCCTGCGTCACGTTTGGTTGGCGCTAGGGTTCTACGTGAAGTCGATGTTTGACGCCTGTCTGTCGAGAAATCGCTTTCCACCGTTGTGGAAACAAGGTCGTGTGGTGGTGCTCCTCAAGTCGGAAGACAGAGTGAGGGACGATCCTAGCTCGTACCGCCCGATCACCTTGCTGAGTGTCTTCGGCAAGGTGCTCGAGCGGCTGCTTGTGGGGAGACTCGCTCCTCTGTTGGATGGCTTGCATGGGCACCAGTTTGGCTTCCGGGCAGGAAGGTCGGTCGAGGACGTGTGGCACCTGGTCAAGGAGACAGTGTCGGCCTGCGCGGGGAAGTACGTGTTGGGGGTTTTCGTCGACTTTAAAGGCGCGTTCGACCATCTTTCGTAGGACACGATCCTGGACCGATTCCAGGAGTTGGGTTGCGCGGAGATGGGACTGTGGGCGGATTTTTTCCGGGAGAGGCGCGTTTGCATGACGGGTAGAAGGGGAATTGCATGGAGGGATGTAGAGCGTGGTTGTCCGCAGGGGAGCATAAGTGGGCCTGTATGTTGGAATGTCTGTATGGATGTGTTGCTATGGGAGCTGGAGGTCGCAGGCTGCAAGTTTGTAGCCTATGCCGATGATCTGCTCCTTCTTGTGGAGGGTGGGAGCCGGCTGGTTCTGGAGAGGGAGGCCTCTCGTTTCCTCTCACTCGTCATCGGGTGGGGAGAGCGAGCTGGCGTTCCCGTATCTGGAACCAAGTCGGTAACCATGCTCCTGAAGGGTAGGTTGTCGGTAAACCGGCCTCCAGTGGTGCGAGCGGGAGGGATGAGTCTGCGTCATGTGCCCAAGGTGAGATATCTGGGAGTGAGTGTGAGTACGGGAATGAACTTTCGAGTGCATCTGGAGGAGCTGCATGGGAAGATTGCGAGAGTAGTAGGAATGATGCGACGGGTTTTGAGGAAGGACTGGGGTCTGAGTAGGAATGCATGCAGGATTTTGTTTAAAGGGTTGTTTGTCAACAGTGTTTTGTATGCATGCAGTGTATGGTACAGTGTTTTGCAGCATGACTATGGTAGGGAGCTAGTCAATCGTTGTGAGCGTGTTGCGTTGTATGCATGTATTCGGGTATGTAGGACTGTTAGTACGGAGGCGATGCAGGTGCTAATGGGCGAGTTGCCGTGGTGGTTAGAGGCAAAGCGTAGGGCTTGCATGTACAGGGTGAAGCATGGAGTTGCGCTGACACCAATGGACCTGGCAGCGGATGGGGAAGTTAGGGGTCTGAGCCTACCCCAGGTGAAGACCCTGTTGGTGGGAAAAGCCGTCGAGGCTTGGCAGCGGGAGTGGGACGTGTCGGAGAAGGGTAGGGTAACCTACTCCTTTATCCGGGACGTCTCATTTGCCGGCCGGTCACGGTGGTTTGACCCTAGCCTGAAGCTGAACTTTCTGCTGACAGGCCATGGTAGCATGAGGGCGTTCTTGCATGCTAGGGGGTTGGAGGATGAAAGTGTGTGCGATTGCGGTAGAGCGGATGAGGATTGGCTGCATGTTCTCTGCGGCTGTGTCCTTTTGGAGGATGTTAGGGACTTGGGAGCCATGGGAGTCGTGCGGAGGGGCAGAGGGGTTGACGTGTCGGGGGTCCTTCAGACCGAAGAACGATACCACGCGGCCGAGAGATTTGCACTCGAGGCATTTAGCAGAAGGACGAGGAGGCTGGAAGCCCGGGACGCCGGAGGGGGGTAGCTGCCCAACGTTGGTGGATGGTGTGAAAGTTGTGTGAAAGGAACTAGTTGAGCGACGGGGTGGAAGAGTGTGTGTATGGTTTGAGTGGGCGTGTGCAGGAGTGGATGGGGGTGTGCAGCATACCACTACGCTGCAGTGGTGGGTACTGCACACTCAAAGGGCCAAGGGTGCGGAACCCGGGTGGCACCGGACGGATTAGCATGCCTTTTCCTAAGGGCTGCCTGGTGGAAGCAAGGAAGTGGCGACTCCCCCACCTTGGAGCTGGCGATACTTATGCCTGGCTTGCACGAGCCTAATTAAGGAGCTGTTGGGGTTGGTGGGGCGGCACTGCCGTGCGTCGCCAGAGATGGTGGCGTCGGTGCTGCTGCACCACCGCCCTGTATCAGCGAAGCCACCACCAGAAGGCTAATTTGGTACTCCGTGGGGCTGACCGTACCCGGGGTATTTATACCCGGTCAGAGTTTGGGATGGTGCGCTGTGGTCTGCAGCATGCGCTATGGCGGAGGGTTTTGGTTTCAATAGGCATATGCTGCTTAGGGATGCTACGCTATCTCCACGGGTGAGCTGCGTGACAATACAGCTCGGGCGCTAGCCTGCACAGCTAGTAGGGTCTTGGATAGTGACCTGCCCCCACCAGTGGGCCTTAACCGGGCTTGCACCCGGGGACAGGGATCGCTCGGCAGCGAACTGGTAGTCTTAGCCTCGGCTCTGACGCGCGTGATTGGACGTACTCAATCCCTGTTTTTATGGTTTGCCGAGTGTAGTGCCGAGAGGCGGAACACTATCGACTTTGTTGTACGATTTAAGAGAAATAACATATACTTTTTTTCGGCGGACAAAAGTATGAAAATAATATGATTTTAATCGTCTTATTTTCAGTTGTATTTTGTCATTTATTTAGTGAGTTGAAATTAAGATGGGTAAAAATAAATAAATGTTTTTCGGACGATTTACGAAAAAAGGTAGTACAGTTCTAAAAAGATGGTGTGAAAGAGTGCAATATTTCAAAAAAAAATTAAAATCACTAAAAGGAGCGCATCAAAGATTTTAATAAAACATTCTTAATATGGACAAAAACCATTCGGCGACTATCCGTAAGTGATCCTACTTTATCAGCAAGTGAACTTTGTTTAAAAATTCAGGAACAAATGATCTAGATTTGAGTGATCGCACTATGATACGACGACTATGTAGATTACTAGGCAAAATAGCCGTTAAGATACCTCTACTATCAAAGAAAAACAGAAAGGCACGAATTGCATACGCTGAGGAACATATTAAAATTGGTTTCAAATATTTATTTATGAATAAAAAACTACTTTTATTTTGATAGATATGAAATACACACACACGCTTACATCACAAATAACAAATTTTATGTATATTGCCAAGAAAAATTACAGTGTATCGTCTGGACAACAACGTTCAGAAACTACATTAATCCAAACAAATATATATTTTAATAGATGGCGCTACTTGCATCAACGAAACAATATTTTGAACTATCTATAACATCCTCACTAGATCAAAATATCCGTTTTTATTTTATTCATTTTCTACTTTGAGACCTAACCTATTAATAAATTTACTATGCTTTACGTTACAAAAGCTTTCCGTAAAAACATCTGCAGGCATATCTGCAGTCGATAAATGTTTAAGTATAATAATATTATTAAATACATCTTTAATAAAATGTAGGCGCATCTATGTGCTTGGAGCGTATGTGATACCCAGGATTGGTAGCGAGTTTCTGTGCTCCTTGATTATCATTAAATATTGCTTACTTACTTAATCCTGCACCTTTCTACCCTCAAGGGTGTAAGGCGTTCCTTCGGCTTGCGGGGGAGGGGGTTGAGTTCTGGTTCGTTGGTCTTCTCCATATTTCTTTTCACTCTGCTCTATATTGTGTTGCTGTCTTCGTTTCTTCCCAAGTTAGACCTCTTCTTTGCGCTGCATCATTTACTTCTTCCAGCCACGTTCTTCTTGGACGTCCGCGTGGTTTCTTTCATCCAATTTTTGCTTCAAACACCTTTTTAACTATTCTCTCCTCTCCTATACTTTCTACATGACCATACCATCTTAGCTGTCCTTCTGCTATCTTATCTTCTATTGATTTTACTTTTAAGTTTTGTCTGTAGGTTGTGTTTTCAATTCTGTCCAGTCTTGTTTTCCCCTCTATTTTTTTCAAGAATTTCATTTCGATGGCCGTAATTTTTACTTTTTGTCTTTGCGTTAATGTCCATGTTTCAGCTCCGTGTGTGAGTATAGGTGTCACTACTTTCTTAAATATTTGTACTCTGGTCTCTTTCGGTATTTCTTTCTTTCCTGAGAAGCTGTGTTTGATGCTATTGAATATTTTGTCTCCTGTTGTTATTCTTTCTTTTATTTCTTCATCAAATCTTCCATCTTCTGAGATCATTGACCCCAGGTATTTAAATTTTTGGACTTGCTGTAGATTTTCATTTTTTAGTTGTATCGTGTGGTGTTGTTTATTTCTTCCTAGTATCATAGTTTTCGTTTTTTCTTTATTAAACTTCATGTTTAATTTTTATAGCGCTTTATCATATATATCTATATTCCTTGTTAACGTTTTTTCGTCTTCTGCTATGATGACCATATCATCTGCATAGCATAGTTCTGCTATTTCCACTCTTCTCAATTTCCAATGTCCTATGTAGTATTTCTTTACTTCTTTCTTTATCTCTTTTATTATTTCGTCAAGAATTAGCGTAAACAGAAGCGGGCTCAAAATGCATCCTTGTCTTACTTCGACTGTAGTTTCAAATGTATTGGAGGTCTTTTGTTTCACTCTTACATAGCTCTTAGTCTTTGAATATAGGCTCTGAATTCCTGTTATTAACGTATTTGATATTTCCCTGTTTCTTAGCGTTTTCCATATGTCTTCTCTATTGATTGTGACGATGGTCACTAGATTTAAATTTATTCTTCATGTTTAACTTTGTAGCCTTGTGGTTAGCATGTCAGTTTTTTACTAAAGTTTGATTATTTTAATCAAAGTTCAAATCCCACAAGTAAAAATATTGTTTTCATTCTTTATTGGTTTGTATTGTTTTGATTTACGCATACAATATAATTGTGTGGTTATATTGTATGTCGTTTGTTGTAAAATGTATTGTTGTATTTTGGTTATAGCTGCTAATGTTCATAAAATTGTTGTTTATTTGTCAGCTATTGTGTGGTCGAGTGGCTAGTGCCCTTGACCAGCACGCTAGAGATCGTCGGTTCGATCCTACATTAAATTGTATTTTTTATATTTTTTTTTCTAACTTGGCGAGAATTTGCAGGATGAGTAAAAACGTGTTTGAACCTTTTTTTGATATTTTTAACGGTTTTTCTGGGTATAAATAAGAGCTCGAGCATTAGTTTCAAGCAGAGAGAGTATGCTCTCTCAAGGGAGCGTTAGCTCTCCAACGAGGCTAAGATGGGGTGTGCCGTCTTCTGCGAACCTGGTGAGGGCCAGGTGAGCGAGTTGTGGATGACCTTGGCTGCCTCTGACTCAGTGCTGTTGGTGTGTGCCGGCAGCTCGTGAGAGAATGCAGAAGGTGGACCGTACCGGTATAGCCGGTTGTTTTGTGCAGTGGTGTTGGCCGCTGTTCGCCGTAATCGCGATTGTCAATGAGTGTTGGTGTGTGCCAACATTGTCTTAGATTGAAATCGCGATTGTTAATGAGTGTTATCAAAGTGACAACGCTGTAACCGTACCGTGTTCCCGTAACTTTGGTGTGTGCCATTGGTACTCGTTCATAGCGTGTTCCCGCAACCTTGGTGTGTGCCATTGTTGCCCGTTCATTGCTGATCGTGCGTAGTAGAGAAAATATCCTGCAAGTATCGCTGGTTCATTGTTACTTTGCTTTGTTATATTTATTACTTTCTCGTTTTAATATATTTTAATAAAATATTAAAAATGATTACAATTGATTTCATTGTCAAAAGCCGAACTCTGTCTCCACTAAGCTACCCGAGCACTTTTTGGCGTTCCAGCCATTTTCAGCGACGCTTTGAGAGCGTCCTTTACAGGATCGACCATTACTCCTTGTGCTGTGTTTCCGACTAATTGGCGCCCGAGCAAACCCTTTGACAGCATGAAGAATGACCAGAGACGTCATTACAAAATGGCGACGGAATAGGGACGAAGCGTCGTCCGTCGTCGTCGCCGTTACATGATTCTATTAAACGCTTTCTCTAGATCAATGAAGCACACATGTACGTTTCTCCCTTCTTTTATTGCCTTTTCCTTTATTTGTCTTAGTATGAATATCGCATCATTTACTCCCCTATTTGGTCTAAAACAAAATTGATTTTCCTCTAACGTTTCTTCCAGGTCTGTTCTTAATATACTCTCCAGGATTCTTGCATATATTTTGGCCACTGTGCTTATTAGGGTAATTCCCCTATAGTTCTGGCACTCTCTGATATCTTCTTTTTTAAATATTGGTGTTATAATATCTATTTGCCATTCTGTTGGTGTTATTCCTTTTAGCGCTTCATTCATTATGTCTTTAAGTTCCTGTAGTGCTGATTCGTGTAGTGCTTTCAGCAGGTCTGCTGTTATTTTGTTATGTCCGGGAGCCTCTCATCTTTTGGTTTTTCTTATTGCTTCTATTATTTCCTTCAAGCTTATTTCTTCTTCTTGTATTATTTCTGTTTCCTTTGTTCGTGTGCGAAGGCGTTCTTGTTGTTCTTCATGTTTAGTACCCTTTCCCTCTGGTAGGTATATGAAATACTGTCTCCATCTGTTCATTGTTCATTATTCTGTCTTCTTCTGCTATCGTCTTTCATTCCTTGTCTTTAATGTTCGTAATTGTTGCTGTCTTCTTTTGCCTTATATTTTTAAGTGTTCCAAAAAATAATTTCTGGTTTTGATTGTATGCGTTTTTAATTTTTTCACCAAATTCTCTCCATGCTTTATCTTTTTCTTCCTTTATTACTCTTTTTACATTTTTCCTTTGTTCTTTATATTTTTCATAGTCAATAGGTTCTTTCGTTTGTAGATATTTATTCCACTTGTTCTTTTTTTCTTTCACTGCAACTTTTACCCTTTCCGACCACCATCTAATTTTATTTGTGTTTCTGTTCACTATTCTAGTCGTGCCGCAGCTCTTTTCTGCTGCCTTTAGTATTGTCTTTTTGAAATTCTTCCATTTCTCTTCTAAGTTTCATTCTCTTTCTTTTGCTTTTTTCTTAAACTCTTCGTTGACGTTCTTTTGAAATTTTTCTTCTATCTCTTGTCTTCTAAGTTCATGGCATTTTATTTTCTTATTTACTATCTTTCTTTTGGTTTCGTTTTTTGTGATTACTTTTTGATTTAGTATCATTGTTACAAGGAAATGGTCGCTTCCAATCTCTCGTCCTCTTTTTACTTTAATGTCTTTTACTCTATTCCAGCTGTCTATGTTAATTAGGAAATAATATATAATCGATTTTTCATTTCTGCTTATAACTTGTCTTGTTATTTTATGTATTTCTTTGTGCTTGAAGTGTGTTTTTCCGATTTTGAACTCATTCTCTAGGCAAAAGTCTATTATTCTTTCCCCGTTTGTATTCATCACATTCTCTCCATTCCTTCCTAAGCACCACTCTATTCCATCATTCTTATTTCTTACCCTCCCATTAAGGTCTCCCATTATTATTACTCCCTTTTCACTTCTGTCTACTATTTCTTGTAGTTCTTTAAAGAAGTTATCATTTTCTTCTTTTCTTGCGTCTTCGTTTGGTCCATAGCCCACAATTAGAGTTTATTCTTCGTTTTCGTCTCCTTCCTTAACATTTATTGATAGTAGTCTTTCGTTCATTAGGTTTTCTTTCGAAACATATTTCATCTTATCCTCTTTAATTAAAATTACCACCCCTGCCTTGGCGTTTTCTTTTTCCGATACTCCTACCCACTACATCCAGTATCCATTTTGTGTCTTTGTGATTCCTTTACCTTTCCTTGGTTTATTTACTCTATTTTTTATTTTGCCCTTCCCGTACTTAATTATATGTGTTTTGTTGTTCCTTATCGTATTCTTTTCTTTTGCTTGCGACGTGTTTCCTTTTTGTTGCAGTTTTCCTCGTTTCCCCTTAGTTTTTTGACGCAGTTCCTCCTTCTTCTTTGACCTCTGTCAGCTTCTTTTCTGTTTTGTACCTGTCTTCTCTCCTATCTTTAGTGCTACCTTCACTTGTACATTAACTTCAATTTTTTGTGTATGAAGTCTTCCACGGTGTTTCTAAGGTCGTTTCTGCTGACTGAGTCTGTTCTTAGCCCTACAATCACGAAATTATTTTTCCTTCTCTAATCTCTCGATTCTCTCTTTTATGTCGTCTTTTGATCTCTATGTTTTCTTTCTTCAGCTGTTCATTTTCCTGTGTCATTCGTAGTAGTTCTTCTTGATATTCTTTCTGATCCTGTTTTATCTCTTTTGTATCATTCTTTGTTACTTTTGTCCGGTGTCCTCATGGTCTTTTTGCTTCCTTTTGTTATATCTTGGCCATCTTTACTCTCTCTCTCTCTCTTTTACTGTCATCCGACGTGTAATCTTCTCTATCCGTTGACATATTTGCACAACTTTCCTGAGTACGGGCCTGACTATATTTTATCTTGGTATGCACGTTCTAACTTCTCGTACACCACTACGCTATGCTCGCTTACCGTTGTTTGTGTGTCCTCGGCTACTGTCTCGCCACTGTATACACTTTTACTCTAATTTAGAGCTTCTAAATACTTTTCACTTCACTTTCTTTTACTCACAACACTAACTTGTTTTACCAGAGTTTATTTATATCATATGAACCTCGAATTAAAGCGTGATACCTTTCGTATACCGAGTTGGGCTATCGCCGAATATTCGACAGGTCCGTACTCCTCTAAATATTGCTACACTACCAAATTTGTGTGATTATTTCACCTATTCTTTGTTATATAATTTTTGCTCATTTTTTACTAATTTTTGCTGTATAAAACAATTTTTTAGATGTTTACCAAAAGAAGTTAGAAACAAAAGAATAATACCTGCTAACTTCACTCAGCAGATCTTTTATGTAAAAAGTAAAGTTTTTTGCTGTATAATTTTTTGCAATTTTTTTGCTATTTACCAATAAAAGTTATAAACAAAATCCTGCTAACTACACGTAGCAGATCCCTTATGTAAAATGTAAAGTTTTTTTGTGCTATAATTTTTTGCTAATTTTTGCCGTATAAAACCATATTTTGGCTGTTTGCCAAAAAAAGTTGTAAATAAAAACAATAATACCTGCTAAGTTCACGAAGCAGACACCTTATGTAAAATGTGCAGTTTTTTTAGGCTATAATTTTTTGCTCATTTTTTGCTAATTTTTGCTGCATAAATCACTTTTTTCCTGTTTACCAATAAAAGTTATAAACAAAATCAATAATACCTGCTATCTTTACGTAGCAGACCCCTTATGTAAAATATAATTTTTTTTGCGCTATAATTGTTTGCTCATTTGTACTGTATAATACAAATATTTTGCTGTTTACCAAAAAAGCTATAAACAAAAACAGTAATACCTGCTAACTTCACGTAGCAGATCCCTCATATAAAATGTAAAGTTTTTTGGGACTATAATTTTTTGCTCATTTCTTGCTAATTTTTGCTGTACAAAACAAGTTTTTTGCTGTTTACTAAAAAAAGTTATAAACAAGAAACAAAAAAACCTGCTAACTTCACGTAGCAGATCCCTTATGTAAAATGTAAAATTTTTTGCGCTATTATTTTTGGCACTTTTGTTTAATTTTTGCTGTATAAATCAAATTTTTTGCTTTTAACATAAAGAGTTATAGACAAAAACAATGGTACCTATCTGCTTACTTTATGTACCAGTCCCCTTGTGTAAAATGTGAAGTTCTTTGCGTTATAATTTTTTGCTCATTGTTTGTTAGTTTTTGCTGTATAAATCAATTATTTTGCTGTATATCAAAAAAGGTTATAAGCAAAAACAATAATACCCACCAACTTCACGTAGCAGATCCCTTATATAAAATGTAAAATTATTTTGCGCTATTATTTTTGGCACATATTTTTTTTATTTTTGCTGTATAAATCAATTTTTTTGCTGTTTACCAGAAAAAGTTACAACCAAAAACAGTAGTACCTACCTGCTAACTTCACGTAGCAGTCCCCTTATTTAAAATGTGGAGTTTTTTTGCGCTATAATTTTTTGCTCATTTGCTAATTTTTGCTGTATAAACCAAAATTTTTGCTGTTTACTAAAAAAAAGTTATAAACAAAAACAATAATAACTGAGTATATATAGAAGACGGGTTCTGGCGCAGATAACGATCTATTACAGATAAGATAAGATTATAAGATAAGAGATTTTAAAGATAAGATAAGATTATAAGATAAGAGATTTTAAAGATAAGATAAGAGATTTTAAAGATAAGATAAGAGATTTTAAAGATAAGATATTTTAAAGATAAGATATTAAGATAAGAGATTTTAAAGATAAGATAAGAGATGAGGTGACGGCTGCTTGTGAGGTGACGCCTGCTTGTGAGGTGACGGCTGCTTGTGAGGTGACGGCTGCTTGTGAGGTGACGACTGCTTGTGAGGTGACGGCTGCTTGTGAGGTGACGACGTCACAAGAGATGGCGTCACAAACCTTGAGATTTTAAGAATATCTTGAAGATGGTTCTCAAGAGTTCTTAAGATTTCTTTAAGATGTTCTTATCAGTTTCTAAGATTTTTCCAAGACGTTGTTATCAGTTCTTAAGATTTCTTTAAGACGTTGTTATCAATTCTTAAGATTTCTTCAAGACGTTCTTATCAGTTTGTAAGATTTTTCCAAGACGTTGTTATCATTTCTTAAGATTTCTTCAAGACGTTTTTATTAGTTCTTAAGATTCTCTATAAGATGTTTTTTATTATTTTTTGAAGGGTATTAAGTTTGGTGTCTTTTCCCATTAATTCGGGGTCGTAGAATACGATGGTGGTGTTATTTTTACAATAAATTTATAATTTTATAAAATTAATTAATTATTATTACATAAAGAGATAGCATTTCCTGCTAGAGATAAGATTTATTTATTTTGCATGCTACGTTTTCTTTATTATTTCTTAAAAGGTGTTGAGTTGGATGTCTATTTCCACTAATTTGGGTACGTACAATACGATGGTGCAGTTATTTTTACAATAAATTTATAGTTTTATAAAATTGATTTATTATTAATGCATAAAGAGATAACATTTCCTGTTACAGATAAATGAGTAATATTTTTATACATTTTTTATTTGAATATGTTACAAGTTTGCTTGAAGATTAATTTTAAAGAGATAACATTTCCTGTTACAGATAAATGAGTAATATTTTTATACATTTTTTATTTGAATATGTTGTATAAGTACCTAAAGAAAAACAAACAAGTTAAAACACGTCTAATACAATCTAATTTAATTTATACATAACCTATTTTTATTTAGGATACTATATAGTACTGGTTGCATACACATTTATTTCACATTAAAGTAATACAGGTTGCACAAACACACAATTTTACACTTTACACTAGTGTAGTACTAGTTGCATACGCACTTATTTTACATTAAAGTAATACAGGTTGTATACCTTATTTATATAATTATTAAATTAATGGAAACATTAAGAAATACACAATATTAGAGTATAAATAGAGCTTTTATTATTAAGTGTAATATATTAACAAAAATGTTGATTACAAATTGAATTCAATACAATTATTACTAAACTAATTGAAACATTAAAAATATACAGTTATTAAAGTACAAATAAGACTTATTACTAAATACAACATATTAAAAAAACTCCAATTACAAATTAAATTCATTACAATAACAACATGTAACTGACGAATGCCAGTGGAATGCACATGGTACAATAGTCATTATTTTTATCGCATAAAAATTATACATATTATTGTTACTTAAAATTATATGTTTTTTTAATATTAGCATAATACCATTTTTCTGATAATAAATTATTAATACACAAAAAAGAATGAAATAAATTTGGGTATTATTGTAAAAGATTTATTTTGCATTTACATACTACTAACAATATTTGTTAATGGATTATAGTTAATTATTTTATCATGTATAATTAAACAATATACAGCTGTATTTTCTGGAACATTTTCATTTGTTTCAAATTCCAATCTTATATCAACTTTACCCGATTTTAATGTTTCACTCTGATGCGAACAACCTATGACTACCAGTGGTGCTGTATTGATAAATTCATGAGGTGTGAATATAGGCTCACATGATCGTTCATAGTGAGACAACTGAAATTGAGTAAACATTTCATATAACATAGCCCAATGATTATTTTTAATATTTAAATTTAAATTATCATATGGGTACATATCAGAATTTAAATGCAACTTAATATTACTCAAATTACAGTGATCAAATTTACTCATGTCCTTATTAGGCTTGTTTTTGCGATCTGTCTGAAATCCAACAATGATGAAGCGAGGTGTTTCCATTTGTGTTGTAGCTTTGATTGGCCAGGAGTGACGTTGTGTTTTTTGTAGGAGTGGATATTCATGAAGTTCCCAGCTACGAAAAGCTATCTCCAAATTAATGCTCTCCTCTATATACTTCATAAGCATTAGTCTCTCAGCATCGGCTACCGATATATGTGGAATTTTCCAGTGAACTTTACTTAATTCAATTTTTATATTTTCATTGGCGGCGCTGTTTTCAATTGCATTCACATCAGTACTGCTTCGTATGAGAACTAATTCTTGTTGTAAATTTAGGATAATTTTTTTAAAATCTTCGCAAAATCCTAAAAGCATATTGAGAGGAATGCATACATTGAAATTACCGTGACTATCAACTATTTGTTTAGTATCAACCAAAGGTGACCAACCAGCATTTTGTAAACGTTTACTTTCATTTATATTGTAGGAGACGTAACCTTTCATAGTTGAAGTAATTCCTGGATTTCGAACCCTATCTATTACTATCCCTCCAATTTCATATCGAATTTCACTAAATAAAAATGCAAATGCATTGTTAATTAATTCAGCTGTGGTCGATACTTTATTATCATTCGTGAGAAGTTTACCCTCAATATAAAGTATACTATTCCATGGTAGAGTATACAAGTCTTGTTGCTGTATTGGAATTCGAATTTCATCATTATTGTTTAAAGTTGTGGAAGCATACGGTTGGTGCGTGTGCTTTTCAGCATGACTGATTGAATCATCAAATAAGGCCTTGTCTGATACGTTTACATTACAGTTCATTTTGATGAATGCAGAGAATATTTTTTAGATTTTTTATAATGAACTTCAATCCAAATAATAAATGTTTTTATTCACTTTCTTTGTTTATTGTTGTCCCGATTGAACTTTAAACCCAAGTGATTTTAGAAACTGATAATTGATGGATGTTAACCCTTCAACAGTCTTCTTTTGAGTGATGTAATTATAGTTTCGAGCAGTATTTGTATGCTTGCGAGCAGTATGATTAAAATTAATCCCCATTTTGTTTTTTAAGATGTAGTCTTACCGTTATGTCTTCTCCTCTGAAATTAATTAACTTTCCGTCTTGGTCAACTATTTTAAGGGTTAAAGAATTTATTACACGCGTGCTAATTGGTAAATAGATTATTTGATTTGGAGCCTCTATAATTTTGAATCCTGGCGGGACGCGCGGGAAAAATTCATGAATTATATGCACATTTTTACTATTTGAATAAGAATTTATAGTTATGCTACACTCAATACACACTGCATTTACTTTAATTATAGAAACTGGGTTGTCAGATTCATGTGATTTATTAGCCTCTAATCGACGAGGTTTAAACCCTAGAATATTACCAATTGAATCCTCCGGTACAAAATTTATCTCCTTATTGCTTTTAATTTCACACTTAAGAGTATTGTTATTTGCTACAATGTTTAATTTGGTATTTGTATCTAACTTTTTGGTTAAAAATTTATTTATATCTTCAATTTCGTAAGAACCTTCTGGAATAGTAATTACATGACTACCAATATAAAATTTATCATTTTCAATATTTGGTATAGCATTATAAACTTCAAAACTTATTAAACCAAGAACATATTCCGATTTATCGTCAAGTACAATCGGCGGATAAAAGGTTTTATTTATAATTGATTCATTATGAAAAAGCGTAAATGTGTATGGCATGATGGTTCAATTAATACTGAAGGGTAATTATAATTATTTTTATGAAAATGCTAAACATAAAAGATAATATTTTAGTTTGTTTGGTGGCGCTAGGTTTTCATAACTGTCAAAACAGTTTTTAGTATATTCATAATATTTATAATAATTTTATTATGGAAAAGTAAAGTTACCCATCAGTATACCGAAACATTGAATTTATATTTATAGGAATATCAGGAAACTAATTTTGTACAAATTCATAATTAATTGTATTAAACTCACATTTAGATATTTCTACTAAACTACAGTAACTATTAACTGTTTTGAATTGTCATTCAACATTAATTTTACTTATCCAACTATTGTGTTTATTATCAAATCCAAGCCATTTAACAAGTACCATATCACCCTTCCTTTTTAAAATTTTTTCAACAAGATATACATTAGGATACTTTACTCTTTGTAATTCATATTCATAAAATCCCCCTTTTATAATTTGTCCCGACTGGTCTTTAAGAATATAAGTAATAGGATTTGTTACTTGAATCGAATGTATATTAAAAATTTCATTAGACCAATTAGGAGTATAACCTTTCACAAAAGCCCCTCTATATTTGCTTATACGCACAAAATCACCCAATTTAAATTTTCCTTTTCCAACCATTTTAATATTACTGTAAACACTGTTAAGAAGTAATTTTTCATTCTTTTTACTAACATCAATAGGTTTCATATTAATAATTCTGTGCTTTGTATTATTATACTTTTTTGTAAGTTTAGGTAATAGACTCAACCACTTATATGTACCCTGTAAACTAAACTCTTTCCACATCATTGATTTTATGGTACGATTAACTCGCTCAACAACAGATGCTTTTTTAGTACTATAGCTTGAATAATGATTAATATTATATTTACTCATTAAATTTTGAAAATTTTGATTATAAATTTCTTTTCCGAGATCAGTTTGTAAATTTTGAGGAATTCGATTACTACCAAGCAAAATACTTTTCATAGCATCTGAAATTTCAGACCCTGTTTTGTTTTTCACAGGTTTGGTCCACAAAAATTTGGAAAATACATCAATTACAACTAAAATGTATCGATATCCTTTATTTATTCTAGCATAAGGACTTGTGGCGACCAGCAAGCCATGAAATATAGGTGGCGACCAGCAAGCCATGAAATATAGGTGGCGACCAGCAAGCCATGCAAAAAATATTTTATTTGAGGTTTCTATGTACAGTATGATGTTTTGTATTTTTGAGAATAGAATAAACATGTATTTCTTTGTGCCTTTCGTTTATGTTAATTATTCGATACTGAAATATATTTGTAATCAATCACATTGGTGATAGATACTGAATGTGGAATAGTTTTAGCTATCTCTACAATTGGTGACCCCGACTTAAAAAGTAACTCCCTTTATTTTCATTCTCATGGAAGAAATTCAAAACCAGCTTCTTCAACTGCAACAGCAAAATCAGGAGCTGCAGGAATTACTCCAACAACAACTGAACCATGATCAAGCAGCACCGGCACCTCCAGTACCAGAAGCGCATGTAAATAGAATTTCTGTCAAACTGCCACCTTTCTGGAGAGACAGGCCAACACTATGGTTCGCTCAGGTGGAAGCGCAATTCACCTTAGCTAATATTACGCAGGAAAATACGAAATATTATTACGTCGTCTCCCATCTTGATGAACGTTATGCTAATGAAGTGGAGGACATCATTAGTTCACCACCCGTCATAAACCCGTACACTAAATTAAAAACTGAATTAATTCAGCGTCTTTCAGTGTCTGAAGAAAAACGTGTACGACAGTTGTTAATGGAAGAAGAACTCGGAGATCGCACTCCGTCTCAGTTTTTACGTCATATGCGATCTTTAGCCGGCTCAACACCAGTCCAAGACAACCTCCTTCGCACCCTGTGGCTCCAACGTCTTCCACCTCACATCCAAGCCATTTTGCAAACTCAAACTGATTTGACACTTGACAGGTTGTCAATCATTTCTGACAAGATCATGGAAGTTCAACCAACTGTCATTCCTTCTCTTCAATCTCCTGCAGTTAATGCTACGGCAGCACCATCAGGTAACGTAGATTTAATTAATCAACGTCTAGATGATATCTGCCGTCAGCTCGTTACTTTACGCACGCAGATTAAAAGTATGCAGCAACAAAAATACAGATCTCGAAGCCGAACTAATGACAATAAAACCCAGCCATGTAGTTCGTCAGACAGTCCTTCAACGGATAAAATATGTTGGTACCACAATCGCTTTGGTGACAAAGCAAAGAGTTGTATCCATCCCTGCTTTTACAAGTCAACAAACTTACCCGGCAGCCAGTAGTGGCGGCATCTGGTTGCCAAGAATCAAGAAACCGTCTATTTATTTACGACCGTACCACCAAATTCAAATTCTTAATTGACACTGGTTCAGACTTATGCTGCTTTCCTCGACATCTTGTCAAAGACCGAAGACACCGCGTCAACTACGAACTGAAGGCCGCGAACAATTCTACAGTTCACACTTATGGCCCCTTACACCTTCGCCTAAATTTTGCCCTTCATCGCGACTTCAGTTGGACATTTGTGGTAGCTGACGTCACAGTTCCCATTATCGGTACGGATTTCATGGCTCATTACAATCTTCTTCCCGATTGCCGCAACCAGCGCCTAATTGATGGAACTACCGGCCTCACAGTTTCTTGCCAAACTGTCTACTCTTCTCAACCTTGTATAAAGACAGTTAACAAAGACTCAGTATTCCATACCATACTGACAGAATTTCCAGAACTAATTCGACCTGCAGGGACAATTCGTGAGGTACGTCATTCTACACTTCATTTTATTAAGACAACGCCAGGGCCTCCTGTGTCTTGCCGCCCCCGCCGACTCGCTCCAGACCGCCTGATAATCGCCAAGGCTGAATTCGAATCAATGCTCCGCGAAGGAATAACTCGTCGCTCAGACGGACCCTGGGCTTCCCCACTCCATATGGTCCCGAAAAAGACTGGAGATTGGCGACCTTGTGGAGATTACCGTGCCTTGAACGCGCGAACTATCCCAGATAAGTATCCTGTTCGCCACATTCACGATTTCGCATATCGACTTCGAGGATGTACTATATTTTCTGTCATTGATTTGGTTAAAGCTTACACCCAAATTCCAGTAAACCCAGAAGACATACCCAAAACAGCTATCACCACTCCCTTTGGTCTTTTTGAATTTCCATTTATGTCCTTCGGCCTAAGAAACGCTGGTCAAACTTTTCAACGCTTCATTGATGAGGTCGTTTCAGGTTTAGACTTCTGTTTCCCTTACGTCGATGACATTTTAATATTTTCTTCAAATGTCAACGAGCACAAGACTCATCTTCGCACTCTATTTACACGACTTAATAATTATGGAATTCTAGTAAACGTGAACAAGAGCGTTCTAGGATCTTCCAATGTACATTTCTTGGGCTACGATGTATCTGCTGCAGGAACTCAACCCATACCTGAACGCATCGCCGCTCTTCAGGATTTCCCGCCCCCTTCATCTGCAAAAGGCCTCCGTCGATTCTTGGGTATGCTAAATTTTTACAGGCGTTTCATTCCTTCCGCGGCTCAGAATCAAGCACCGCTCAATGCCGCTCTTGCCGGCTTTCGCGGAAATCAAACTATATCCTGGACCCCAGACCTGGAGCAAGCTTTCACTGCTTGCAAAGAAAGCCTCTCCAAAGCCACCCTACTGAATCATCCAGAACCAAATGCACACTTAGGTCTCTTCACAGACGCCTCTAACGTCGCTATTGGTGCAGCCCTGCAGCAGTTAACGGACAAGACCTGGCAACCACTAGCATTCTTCTCCAAGAAGCTAACACCACGTCAGATGGAATGGCCAACTTACTACCGAGAACTTTTTGCTGTCTACTCTGCCGTTCAACACTTTCGACACATCTTAGAGGCCCAACACTGTACAATTTACACAGACCACAAACCACTAACCTACGCATTCCTGCAACATCGTGAAAAACTTCCTCCTGTCCAACTAAATCAACTTTCCTTCATTTCGCAATTCACAACAGACATAAAACATGTCAATGGGTCAGACAACATAGTCGCAGATGCCTTTTCTCGAGTCGACGCACTCACAGATGTTTCTTCAGTAAATTTACAAGAACTTGCACGCTGCCAAGAAGATGATGCTGAACTTCGCGGATTATTAACCAGCGACTCAGCCCTTCAGCTCCAGCGTGTAAAGGTGCCTGGTACTACTATAAACCTCTACTGTGACACAGCATCAGCATCTCCTCGACCGTATGTTCCTGCACCCATGCGACGCCAAGTATTCGACAGTTTACATGGACTCAGTCATCCCGGAATCAAGGCATCGTCTCAACTTGTTTCACAACGTTTCGTTTGGCCACAAGTACAGAAAGACTGCCGCACCTGGGCCCGCTCCTGTCATCACTGTCAAAAATCAAAAATCACCCGTCATGTGCATGCACCATTAGGAACCTTCATGTCTTCCTCATCTCGCTTCCAACACGTTCATTTGGACATTATAGGCCCTCTTCCTCTTGCTAGAACTTATCGTTATTGTCTCACAGCCGTAGACAGATTTACAAGATGGCCAGAAGTTTGGCCACTACGGACTATCGAAACGGAAGAAGTTGCCGAAGCCTTTATGAATTGCTGGATCTCACGCTTTGGTCCCCCAGTCAAAATAACGACTGACCAAGGTCGCCAGTTCGAATCAGCTTTATTTCGAGATCTCGGAATGATACTTGGCACCGCCCGGTCACGAACCTGCAGTTGGCATCCTAGTTCAAATGGAATGGTGGAAAGATTCCACAGACAATTAAAAGCAGCCCTTATGTGTCATCCTAGCATGTCATGGCTACAAGCTTTGCCCCTCGTACTTCTCGGCATACGAAGCGCATATAAATCAGACCTGAATGCGTCGTCTGCCGAACTGGTATACGGCGAACCCATTCGTCTACCTGGTGAATTACTGGATCCTTCTGAATTCAAAAGACATGAAGACACAACAAACTTCGTCGTGCGACTCCGCCAGCAAATATCACAACTTCGCCCAGTTCCTGCGTCTCGTCATTGCACCACTAATAACTTTGTTTTCCAAAACTTAGCTTCCTGCACTCATGTCTACCTACGAGACGATTCAGTGCGAGGCGCATTGAAACCTCCATATAGTGGCCCTCATCCAGTGATTCGGCGCGATGACAAGACCTTCACCATCAACATAAATGGACGTGACGCACGGGTTAGCATCGACCGAATAAAACCGGCGTACACCGAAGCAGAGAACTTCGCACTTAATCCAGCGCCTGTAAAGGCAATAGATGCAACAACCAATTCAGCTGAGCAGCCCTACACAGCAAGATCTCATCGCTGAGTAAGATTTCTCTTACCCTTACCTCCGGTTTTCGTGGGGGGCTGATGTGGCGACCAGCAAGCCATGAAATATAGGTGGCGACCAGCAAGCCATGAAATATAGGTGGCGACCAGCAAGCCATGCAAAAAATATTTTATTTGAGGTTTCTATGTACAGTATGATGTTTTGTATTTTTGAGAATAAACATGTATTTCTTTGTGCCTTTCGTTTATGTTAATTATTCGATACTGAAATATATTTGTAATCAATCACATTGGTGATAGATACTGAATGTGGAATAGTTTTAGCTATCTCTACAGACTCATTTCAACTAAATCCGCTTGAAATAAGTCATCTATTTCTTTTGTAATAACACGCCTTCTGGGAAAATGCACTCGCGCTGGTCTATGTAATTCTTCCACAATTTCGCGTTTAATTTTGGACATAATTAACAGATGTTTCCAGTATAATTTCCATATATAATTCACTAGTTTTTAAGCTAACAGGGCTGGGATATATTGTCAATTTATCTCCTTTTACAACATCTTTATTAACTATTATTGAAATACGGGGATTCTCATTAATTCGATAGTTTAGTCGTTCGTTTGGAATATTTAAATTAATTTGAATTATTTAACCAGTACAAGGTAAATTGTAAAAAGACAAATTAGGGCTATTTATTATATTATAAATATCACCTTGTAGTTTTAATTTTAAATTAATAACAATGGTGGATTTTAAATTATTTTTCACTTTAACCAATTCCACTTTAAATTTATTTTCTAGTATATTTATTTTATTTATACAGCCAAATTCTAATTCCTTAATTTGTTTTGAAACAAGAGATAATAAATTATTAGAATATTTTTTAGTTTTATAATGCTCAATATGACGACCGAACTTGTCAAGAGTCATTATAGCACTGTCGCTATTTTATAACACCCGCTTCTTTTAATTCCTCAATTATTGATATAATTTCATTATTATGACCTGTATGACCGGCATCACGTGACGCAATTAAAAGACGCAGTCTATCAACCAATTCATTCACATTATCCCAGTATACATACTCCACTCGTTTTTTAGTTAATTTTTTTAAATAACTTCCACCTGACGTGGAACTTGGTTTTTTAGATATTGAACTTATATATCTTAAAGCTGGACTCCCTCCTGACGTAGAACTTGATTTTTTAGAAATTGAACTTATTTTTTTAGAAATTGGGGCAACTTTCTTCCGAGGGTCTAACATTGGGGCAATAATGGAAGTATACTTCTGAGATCTGTTCCCCGCAACTTGCTCACTGTCACTATAATTTCGACGGGCAGCGTTTGTTCTTTTTACAATATCAACATCATTTTTACGATCAGTCTCCGTATATCCTATCGGCTGTTTTTTAAATAACAGCTCATATAAACCTGGTGTTCCAATATACTTTAGATCTTGTATAACTATATCCTTACCCACAATTTTTAACTCAGAATCGCCTATAGAAAATTTATCAGTATTTACATCATGACGCACGCCATATTTGAAATCATATGAATCTTTGTTATCTGTTATCATTTCTTCAACATATTGTCGAGGTAATGGATCGTACTGATCTAAATACTCCCTAAATGAGGGCTCCTGAGTTAAATTCAAAATATCCTCTCTAGTTAATGATGGACGACTTTCAATCATGGATGACTGATTTTCAATAAATACGTCATCATCATCTCCACCCTCATCCATTGATTCTGCCACTACACTTGTTTCTAAAAATTTAGGACCCAATAAAGTTTCATTTTTGTTAGATATTTTCTCCTCCTCCTCATCCTCCTCCTTTACTTCTTCTTTTGGTTCACTTTTAACTTCTTGTTTTATATTGGCCATTGGTAAATGAACTGCAATATCTTTTAAAGATTTAATTATTGGTTTATACTGCGATTCTAACTCAAATTTTCTATGTAATGCACCAAGCCTAAGGTTTTTAAGCTTCTGTTTAATAATATTCCGGGTATTAATTATATCCTTTGTTAATTTTTCATTCATTTTTAATAACAATAACAGTTAAAAACAGATCCAATAGCAGATAATCAGCTCACAACCAGATAAAAAACAGATCTAACAGCTGTATAAACAAATAAAAAACAGATCCAATAGCAGATAATCAGCTCACAACCAGTTAAAAACAAATCTAATAGCTGTATAAACAACCAGATAAAAAACAGATCTAACAGCTGAATAAACAAGTAAAAAACAGATCCAATAGCAGATAATCAGCTCACAACCAGTTAAAAACAAATCTAATAGCTGTATAAACAAGTCAAAAAACAGGTATGATTTAAATTTAATCTGACGTTGTTCTATTTACCCTGTTTTAGATGTTTACAAAACAACAACTAACTGTTATCTGAAGCTCTTGAGCTTGAGGCACTATTATTTATTATAATATACTGATCAAAGCCTTTACGGTAACGCCCTACATTTAAACCACTTTCTTTATTAATAACCAGAAAACCATACTTGTCTTGCCAGCAAAAAGAACAAATATTCTTAAACTTTTCATATGGTAAATCTGTATTCACGTGATCAGTATATACATGTTTTAAATGCATATCATCTTGTTTAAATAATATTAGCAGGTTAACATTATCCCGTATAAGATGTTTGGGAATTCTGGCATACGTCTGACATAAATAAAAACAATCTATAGCCTTATGGCGACCCATACAAAAGTATTCTCTAATTACATCATGTTTATCGCACGCTACATCATCAAATATAAACACAGAGTTGCATTGCGCATTACACGGCTTCTCAATATCTACGTTTTCATTATATGCAAAGCAACCTATTCCTTCAATAGGTTTTAGCAACATTTCTAAATACTTATATTTGGGTTGGAATAATGATTTTGAGTATATATAGACATTCGAAAAACATAGACCATTTTCATGCTCCAAAAGTGCAATCATAACATTTGTTTTGCCGCATCCAGAAGGACCTGCTATAATACATCTAACTATACCCGGTAACAACGAACTATGACGCGGTTTACTACTAGCATTCATAAAATCATAATTCTTAACCTCAAGATTATTACTTTGCTTTACGGTCTGCATTTTCATATAAATAAGTGTGCAGCGTTAATTTAGCTCTGTTCGTCACTGACTGCGGAAAAGGTGAAACGTGTGCTGCTTAAATAGTCATAATGAGGGTGCAAAACAAGAAATCTGACAAAAGTTTGTCATTCCCCCATGTAGTTAATCGCGCGCGAAAAGCAATAAAAACATAAAATAACTCAGACATAAATAAGTCTGCAAAAATTGCTTTTCGTACGATTAAAAAAATAAAGCAAAAAATAAAAAAACCAAGAGTTGTATCTGTACCGAAAACTGGAGGGTTCCTACCGTTAATTCCAATTTTTGCCGGCTTGAGTGCTCTAGGTGCACTTGGGGGTGGAGCTGCGGGTATTGCAAAAGGTGTTCACGACGCGCAAGCTGACACAGAACAATTAAAAGAAGCTCAACGCCATAATAAAATAATTGAAGCCATCGCCATGGGTAAAGGTCTCTATTTAAAACCATATCGAAAAGGACTTGGACTCTATTTAAAAAAAAAAACTCCTCATAAAATTACCATCGCGGGCATTAAGTAATATTGATCTTCAAAAATATGCAAAAGAACCAAAAATTCCATTTTTTAGAGGGGTATTTATGAGAAATAATTTGCCTATAAAAGTAAATCGTAACGAATGCGCCATTGTTAATTTGGATAACAGTAACGGATTGGGGTCGCACTGGGTAGCTTATAAAAAACGTAATAATTTAGTTATATATTTTGACAGTTATGGAAACCTAGCGCCACCAAAGGAACTAGTTAGTTATTTTGGAAACAGGTGTTCAGTACACTACAATTACAGTAGATATCAACCTGATAATAGTGTAAAATGTGGTCATTTATGTTTAGCATTTTTATATGAAAAAATATAATTATCCCTCAGTATTAAATATTATCTAGCTAATGTTAAAAAAGAACATGTAATTTTAAGTAACAATGATGTTTATACATAAATGTTTTACAGTAATACTCAAATTTATTTCATTCTTTTTTGTGTATTAATAATTTATTATCAGAAAAATAGTATTATGCTAATATTAAAAAAACATATAATTTTAAGTAACAATAATATGTATAATTTTTATGCGATAAAAATAATAACTATTGTACCATGTGCATTCCACTGGCATTCGTCAGTTACATGTTGTTATTGTAATGAATTTAATTTGTAATTGGAGTTTTTTTAATATGTTGTATTTAGTAATAAGTCTTATTTGTACTTTAATAACTGTATATTTTTAATGTTTCAATTAGTTTAGTAATAATTGTATTGAATTCAATTTGTAATCAACATTTTTGTTAATATATTACACTTAATAATAAAAGCTCTATTTATACTCTAATATTGTGTATTTCTTAATGTTTCCATTAATTTAATAATTATGTAAATAAGGTATACAACCTGTATTACTTTAATGTAAAATAAGTGCGTATGCAACTAGTACTACACTAGTGTAAAGTGTAAAATTGAGTGTTTGTGCAACCTGTATTACTTTAATGTGAAATAAATGAGTATGCAACCAGTACTATATAGTATCCTAAATAAAAATAGGTTATGTATAAATTAAATTAGATTGTATTAGACGTGTTTTAACTTGTTTGTTTTTCTTTAGGTACTTATACAACATATTCAAATAAAAAATGTATAAAAATATTACTCATTTATCTGTAACAGGAAATGTTATCTCTTTAAAATTAATCTTCAAGCAAACTTGTAACATATTCAAATAAAAAATGTATAAAAATATTACTCATTTATCTGTAACAGGAAATGTTATCTCTTTATGCATTAATAATAAATCAATTTTATAAAACTATAAATTTATTGTAAAAATAACTGCACCATCGTATTGTACGTACCCAAATTAGTGGAAATAGACATCCAACTCAACACCTTTTAAGAAATAATAAAGAAAACGTAGCATGCAAAATAAATAAATCTTATCTCTAGCAGGAAATGCTATCTCTTTATGTAATAATAATTAATTAATTTTATAAAATTATAAATTTATTGTAAAAATAACACCACCATCGTATTCTACGACCCCGAATTAATGGGAAAAGACACCAAACTTAATACCCTTCAAAAAATAATAAAAAACATCTTATAGAGAATCTTAAGAACTAATAAAAACGTCTTGAAGAAATCTTAAGAAATGATAACAACGTCTTGGAAAAATCTTACAAACTGATAAGAACGTCTTGAAGAAATCTTAAGAATTGATAACAACGTCTTAAAGAAATCTTAAGAACTGATAACAACGTCTTGGAAAAATCTTACAAACTGATAAGAACATCTTGAAGAAATCTTAAGAACTCTTGAGAACCATCTTCAAGATATTCTTAAAATCTCAAGGTTTGTGAAGCCATCTCTTGTGACGTCGTCACCTCACAAGCAGCCGTCACCTCACAAGCAGTCGTTACCTCACAAGCAGCCGTCACCTCACAAGCAGTCGTCACCTCACAAGCAGCTGTCGCCTCACAAGCAGTCGTCACCTCACAAGCAGCCGTCACCTCATCTCTTATCTTATCTTTAAAATCTCTTATCTTAATATCTTATCTTTAAAATCTCTTATCTTATCTTTAAAATCTCTTATCTTATAATCTTATCTTATCTTTAAAATCTCTTATCTTATAATCTTATCTTATCTGTAATAGATCGTTATCTGCGCCAGAACCCGTCTTCTATATCTACTTAACGGCATACTTCACGTAGCAGACCCCTTATGTAAAATGGAAAGTTTTTTTGGGCTATTATTTTTTGCTATATAAAACAAATTTTTTGCAGTTTACTAAATAAAATTCTAAACAAAAACAATAGTACCTACCTGCTAACTTCACATAGCACACCACTTATGTGAAATGTAAAGTTTTTTTGCGTTATAATTTGTTGCTAATTTTTGTTGTATAAAACAATTTTTTTGCTGTTTACCAAAAAAAGTTATAAACAAAAACAGTATACCTGCTAACTTCACGTAGCAGACCCCCTAAGTAAAGTGTAAAGTTTTTTTTGCGCTATAATTTTTTGCTCTTTTTTTGCTAATTTTTGCTGTATACATAAATTTTTTTGCTGTTTACCAAAAAAAGTTATAAACAAAAACAATAATACCTACTAACTTCAAGTAGCAGATACCTCATATAAAATGTAAAGTTTTTTTGCGCTTCAATTTTTTGCTCATTTTTTGCTAATTTTTGCTGTATAAAACAAACTTTTTGCTGTTTATTGAAAAAGTTATAAAAAAAACAATAGTACCGACCTGCTAATTTCACGTAACGGAGCCCTTATGTAAAATGTAAAGTTTTTTTGCGCTATAATTTTTTTCTCATTTTTTGCTAATTTTTGCTGTATAAATCAAATTTTTTGCTGTTTACCAAAAAAGTTATAAACAAAAACAATAATACCTGCTATCTTCAAGTAGCAGACCTCTTACGTCAAATGTAAAGTTTTTTTGGGCTATAATTTTTTGCTCACTTTTTGCTAATATTTGCTGTATAAAACAATTTTTTTGCTGTTTATCAAAGAAGTTATAAACTAAAACAATAATACCTGCTAACTTCACGTAGTAGATCTCTTATGTAAAATGTAAAGTTTGTTTTTGTGCTATTATTTTTGGCACCTTTTTGGTTAATTTTTGCTGTATAAATAAATTTTTTTGCTGTTTACCAAAAAAAGTTATAAAGAAAAACAGTAATACCTGCTAATTTCACTTAGCAAAGTAAGTAGCTATAATTTTTTGCTAATTTTTGCTGTATGCATCAATTTTTTTGCTGTTTACTAAAAAAAGTTGTAAACAAAAACAATAATACCTGCTAACTTCATGTAGCAGATCTCTTATACAGGTAAGAAACGAACTTATTGTCATAAATTTAAGGGTGAGTAGTATGACATGTGTAGAGTACGAAACAGAAAGAATTATTTAAAAATTCGCATATTTAAGGGTAGTTCAAGTTAAACTAACATTTTTAGTACCACTGGACCACTGACAACTTTAATACTTGAAATTAATTTAATTAATTTACGTAATGTTTCTGTGTAATCAAATCTTAATTATTTCTAACGTAATTTATTTTGAAAGTTCACTGAACCATATCAAAGATTAATATTAATACTTCGCAGAATTATTTTTATTAAAAAAAAAAGAATGGATTAACTGATAAAATACAATAATACTAGAAACTTTTCATGTAACAATATTAATTTGAAAAAAGCTTATCTTAAAAATCAATTAAATATTAAACACAAAAGTCATAAATATTGTTAAAAATTGTCACCTCCCACAGCTACACACAATGCACTACGTTGAATTAATGAGACACTACATGCCACTACAAGTTTTTTTTTTTGGGCTTTAATTTTTCGCTCATTATTTGCTAATTTTTGCTGTATAAAACAAATATTTTGCTGTTTACCAAAAAAAAGTTATAAACAAAAACAATAATACCTGCTAACTTCACTTAGCAGACCCTTTATGTAAAATGTGAAGTTTTTTGCGCTATAATTTTTTGCTCATTTTTTACTAATTTTTGCTGTTTACCAAAAAAATGTTATAAAAAAATAATAATACCTGCTAACTTCGCGTAGCAGACCCCGTATGTAAAATGTAAAGTTTTTGCGCTATAATTTTATGCTTATTTTTTGTTGTAAAAATCTATTTTTTTGCTGTTTACCATAAAAAGTTATAAACAATACAATAGTACCTGCTAAATTCACGTAGTAGACCCTTAGGGTAAAACGCAAATTTTCAATTTCTATAACATTTAACGTGATCTAACCAAATATTGAAAATTATAAAAAAAAAATGTTTGCTGGGTAATTGCATGTTAAGTAATATTGCTTATTTTTAATTGAATTCTTGAAGTGTACATTTTTAATGCCACTGGTCCACACAATATATTTATTAAAAATAACTACGAATTAATTTACTTCCTATTCAACGTCAGTTACCTTATTATTCATTATTTTTAATATAAATTTCAAGTCAGGAGTGGCGCTCTAAATAATAATAAGAAATAATTTTCCGATTATTGGAAAAGAAAAGTTTGATCGAAATGTATAAACCATCAAACGAAATTACCCTTTTTTAACCCCCTGTATAAGTAATGGAACTTAAAATTATTGTTATTGTGGTTGATATTATTCATAATAATAACATTATTACGAGTATTGTCTACCCAACTATTTTAAATTGAAAACTCAATTTAGCGCCAACTTAGCAGGTATTATTGTTTTTGTTTATAACTTTTATTGGTAAATAGCAAAAAATTTGATTTATACAGCAAAAATGAGCAAAAAATGAGCAAAAAATTATAGCGCAAAAACATTACATTTTACACAAAGGGTCAACTACGTGAATTTAGCACGTACTATTTTTTTGGTAAACAGAAATTAAATTAAGTAAATGAGTAACGTGAAGATATATAAAATATTAACAATAAATAACCTTTCTTCACAAAATATTTTTTTATTAATATGTACATTTCAACTGCAAAGCAGTCATCATCAGTTGTACTAAAAATAAAAACATAATTATTTTAAATGTCAAAATTATTTCAAATTTTGATAATTTAATTATAAATATAAAAATAAGTAATAAAAATAGTTAACTTTGGGATAATAATTATATGGGGTATGAATTTAAACAATTGGGTTTACAAATTTTAGTAGTCGATTCTGTAATGGTGATAAATCAGTATTTAATAAATTTTGTGAATATTTTTTTATCTCAATAGCATCCAACGTGTTAAGATTTTTGTTATAATTAACTTTTAAACATTTAACTTTATTAGAAGAGAAGTTAAGACCTGTTTCATGATGGTGTAGGGCTATGGCTGAATTAAAAATGTTTTTGTTTTTAAGAAGATAAATGTGCTCTTTAAATCTTTTACTAACTTTCCGTTTACTTGGCCTATATATAATTTATCACATTGGTTACATTTTATTGATTAAATTCCCGGACAGTCATATTTGTTACTATATAAAATGTTATTATTTAAAAGATTTTTTAATGTATATTTGGTATACGTTAGAATGCCAAAGTGATTTTGTGTTTTTTAAAAAAGTTAAAAAAATATTGGTGGCAATTTTCAGAATATGTAAATTTTCGGTAAATGGTTTGTTTAGGTAAATTTGAGATAGTTCTATTGTTTTTAACGAAAAGTCTTCGTTGTTCAATTGATTTTTACAACAAAAATTAGCAAAAAATAAGCAAAAAATTATAGCGCAAAAAACTTTACATTTTACATAAGGGGTGTGCTACGTGAAGTTAGCAGGTAGGTAATATTGTTATTGCTTATAACTTTTTATGTTAAACAGCAAAAAATTTGATTTATACAGCAAAAATTAGCAAAAAATGAGCAAAAAATTATAGCGCGAAAAAACATTACATTTTATACAAGGGTTCTGCTACGTGAAGTTAGCAGGTATTAATGTTTTTGTTTATAACTTTTTTTGGTAAACAGCAAAAAAAATTGTTTTATACACCAAAAATTAGTTAAAAATGAGCAAAAATTATAGCGCAAAAAAACTTTACATTTTACATAAGGAGTGTGTTACGTGAAGTTAGCAGGTATTAATGTTTTTGTTTACAACTTTTTTGGTAAACAGCAAAAAATTTGATTTATACAGCAAAAATTAGCAAAATATGAGCAAAAAATTACAGCCCAAATAAACCTTACGTTTTGCATAAGTGGTCTGTAACTTGAAGCTAGCAGATAGGTACTAATATATTTGTTTATAACTTTTTTTAATAAACAGCAAAAACTTTGATTTATACAGCAAAAATTAGCAAAAAATTATAGCCCGAAAAAACTTTACATTTTATATAAGGGAGAAGTTAGCAGGTATTATTGTTTTTGTTTACAACTTTTGTTGGTAAACAGCAAAAAATTTGATGTATACAGCAAAACTTAGCAAAAAATTAGCAAAAAATTATAGCGCAAAAAAACTTTATACTTTAATAGGGGATCTGCTACGTGAAGTTAGCAGGTATTACTGTTTTTGTTTATACCTTTTTTTGGTAAACAGCAAAATAATTGATTTATACAGCAAAATCTAACAAAAAAATGAGCAAAAATTTATAATGCAAAAAACTTTACATTTTCCAGAAGGGGTCTGGTACATAAAGTTTGCAGATATGTACCATTCTTTTTGTCTATAACTTTTTATGTTAAACAGCAAAATATTTGATTTATACAGCAAAAATTAAAGATGCTAAAAATAATAGCGCAACATAATTTTACATAAGGGGACTGTTACGTGAAGTTAGCAGGTCGGTATTATTATGTTTCTTTATAACTTTTTTTAGAAAAACAGCAAAAAATGTATTTTATACAGCAAAAATTAGCAAAAAATGAGCAAAAAATTATAGCCCAAAAAAACTTTACATTTTATTTAAGGGATCTGCTACGTGAAGTTAGCAGGTATTATTGATTTTGTTTATACCTTTTTTTGGTAAATAGCACAAAATTTGATGTATACAGCAAAAAATAGCAAAAAATTTTATAGCAAAAAAACTTTTCCCTTTACATAGGGGGTCTGCTACGTGAAGTTAGCAGGTATTACTGTTTTTGTATATTACTTTTTTTGGTAAACAGCAAAAATTTGTTTTATAGGGAGACTAAAGTTTCACAGTTTAAATGTCTTTCTTTTCATTTTACAGGTAAAGGGGTTATGAATGCACACCATGTAATTATGTGTGGAATTATAAACAAAACAGGTCGTGTGGGCTAAAAAATATTCGCAAACAACAAACAAACAAGCGAACTGAATACCAAGCCGCATAAAGTTTATATTTGGTTTGAAGAGAAAGTGTTTTTTACCTCCCGCTACCCTAGGTAACGGAGGTATACGGATCGTGCTGAAAATCGGATATAGAGATTTTAGTGAATAAGCACATTTTGATGTCCCCAGAATCCGATTTTAACATTTTTACAATGATGTCTGTAGGTCTGGATGTGTGTGTGTCTGTCTGTGTATGTGTGTGTGTGTGTGTGTGTGTGTGTGTGTGTGTGTGTCTGTGTGTGTGTGTGTGTGTGTCTGTGTGTGTGTCTGTGTATGTGCCTGTGTGTGTCTGTGTGTGTGTGGATCTTGTGGACACGATTACTCAAATACTATCAATCAGAAAAAATTTAAATTTTGTATAACCATTCTATACTAATGTGGGAAGAGCTCATTAGTTTTTAGCAACTTTTACCAATACAAATTGAACATAATGGCACAATCTTCAATTCTACGACAATAACATTTAGTAAATAACTTGTAATAACTTTATATTATATTATAAAATAATTTATTTTTGTACATCACTTTGCCTCTGCGTCAAACAAAAACAATATTTTAGTAACAAATTTGACATATTTACACATATGTCACTGTCACGAAGCAATTTTCATTAAAATTAATAATAAAGCCGTGTTAAGAAGAATTTAGTAGTTTAAATATGATTCTAATGAAATTAAGGTTTGTAAAAATAATATATTTTCCATCATACATAAATATTAGATATACAGGATAATTTGATTTAAGTTTGATGTTTGCAGCATTATATATCCAACAGCTCTCAATAAGAACGTGATTTCAAAGTGTCAAATAATAGTTTGCAACTACGCATTTACGAAATGGATAATGTACGGCGAAGGATTTACTCAGATTGCTTTTTAGAGCATAAGGAAGTTAGTGATGATTTTGACAATGTGTGTGTGACGATTTTTCCTTAAAATATATTAATGATCCAAAACTTCGCAAAGTTGGTATTTAATACTCTTATATAATTTGAAATAACATATTAGATTTTGACTATATATAATAAACCGGATGTAGTACTTAATTTAAAGCTCTAACAGATTTTTCAGGAAAAACATAATAAAACATAATCCAAAATTTCGTATTACAAACTTTTCTATTTATTGGAATAACAAAGTAGATTTTGTTTACAAACAATCAATCGGAAGTGAAACTTTACTTAAAGCTAATTGCTATTTTAAACATGTCATGTGCTGGCCACATCAAATTTAAAAAAAAAATGGATACAGAACATTCTTGCAAAGCCGGGCATAGTAAATCTAGCAAGCTGGAGAACTTTTTCTGCAGTAGGTTGTATAGAATGTAGTTGTAAAATATTTTATTAAACAATTGACATGATTAAGGTAATATGGACGTAGTTTTAATTGTTTTGTATGTGAAACACATATACTTGCTGTTTTTGTTTATTGTAAAAATAAGTTTATGGATGAATACTTTGCTTTTATTATTTATTTTCTTTCCACTCCTGATAACATATTCCCAAGCTTGGTTCTGTCCTCTCGTTGTTCAACACCTTGATTTGTTGTCATTGTTGTTATTACAACAAAAATATATAATCTCTTTTGAGGAAACTATGAAATCCTAAACTTCTCTTTGCCTCTCCTTAAGTGACAACCAAGAACAGTTATTTGCGCAAGATTTATATGCTTTTTTAGAAGATTTATTTAAATCGCTCATGTTGACATAAACAAAGAGTACTTTTCCGAAAAGTTCTGATTTTCGCCGCTAGTTGTCGTGTCGCATCTTGTCATTTCTCAATAGCGCAATAAAACTTTACATTTTACATAAGGGGTCTACTACGTGAAGTTAGCAGGTATTATTGTTTTTGTTTACAACTTTTTTTGGTAAACAGCACAAAATTGTTTTATACAGGAAAAATTAGCAAATAATGAGCAAAAAATCATAACCCAAAAAAAAAATTATATTTTATACAAGGGATCTGCTACGTGAAGTTAGCACGTATTATTGTTTTTGTTTAAAAATTTTTTTTGGTAAACAGCAAAAAAATTGTTTTTATACAGCAAAAATTAGCAAAAAATTATAGCCCAAAAATATTTTTCATTATACATAAAAGGTCTGCTACGTGAAGTTAGCAGGTAGGTACTATTGTTTTGTTTATAACTTTCTTTGGTAAACAGCAAAAAAAGTTGATTTATACAGCAAAAATTAGCATAAAATGGGCAAAAAATTATAGCACAAAAAAACTTTACATTTTATGTAAGGTATCTGCTACGTGAAGTTAGCAGGTATTATTGTTTTTGTTTATAACTTGTTTTGGTAAACAGCAAAATTATTGGTTTATATAGCAAAAACTAATAAAAAAATGAGCAAAAAAATATAACGCAAAAAACTTTGCTTTTTACACAAGGTGTCTGGTACATAAAGTTAGCAGATAGGTATCATTCTTTTTATCTATAACTTTTTATGTTAAATAGCAAAAAAATTGATTTATACAGCAAAAAGGTGCCAAAAATAATAGCGCAAAATAATTTTACATAAGCGGTCTGTTACGTGAAGTTAGCAGGTGGGTACTATTTTTTTTTGTATATAACTTTTTTTGGTAAACAACAAAAAAATTGTCTTATACAGCAAAAATTAGCAAATAATGAGCAAAAAATTATAGCCCAAAAAAACTTTACCCTTTACATAGGGGGTCTGCTACGTAAAGTTAGCAGGTATTACTGTTTTTGTTTATTACTTTTTTTGGTAAACAGCAAAAAGTTTGTTTTATACAGCAAAAATTAGCAAATAATGAGCAAAAAATTATAGCCCAAAAAACTTTACACTTTACAAAGAGGGTCTGGTACGTAAAGTTAACAGGTGTTACTGTTTTTGGTAATCAGCAAAAAATTTGTTTTAAACAGCAAAAAATGAGTAAAAAATTATAGCCCAAAAAACTTTACATTTTATATAAGGGGTCCGTTACTTGAAGTTAGCAGGTAGGTACTATTGTTTTTGTTTATAACTTTTTTTTAGTAAACAGCAAAGATTTTGATTTATACAGCAAAAATTAGAAAAAAATGATCAAAAAATTATAGCGCAAAAAAACTGCACATTTTGCATAAGGGGTCTGCTACGTGAAGTTAGCAGGTAGGTACTATTGTTTTTATTTATAACTTTGATGAACAGCAAAAAAATTGTTTTATACAACAAAAATTTGTAAAAAATAATCAAAAAATTACACCAAAAAACCTTTACATTTTACATAGGGGGTCTGCTATGTGAAGTTAGCAGGTATTATTGTTTTTGCTTATAACTTTTTTTAGTAAACAGCAAAATAATTGATGTATACAGCAAAAATTAACAAAAAATGAGCAAAAATTACAACGCAAAAAACATTACATTTAACATAAGGGGTCTGCTACAAAAAATGAGCAAAACATTATAGCGCAAAAATACTTTACATTTTACATGAGGGTCCTGCTACACGAAGTTAGCAGCTATTATTGTTTTTGTTTATAACTTCTTTTGGTAAACAGCAAAAAATTTGTTTTATACAGCAAAAATTAGCAAAAAATGAGCAAAAAATTATAGCCCAAAAAAACTTTACATTTTACATAAGTGGTCTGTTATGTGAAGTTAGCAGGTAGGTACTATTGTTTTTGTTTGTAACTTTCTTTAGTAAACAGAAAAAAATTGAATTATACAGCAAAAATGAGCAAAAAGTTATAGCACAAAAAACATTACATTTTACATAAGGGGTCTGATGCTACTTGAAGTAAGCAGGTATGATTGTTTTTGTTAAATAGCAAAAAAATTGATTTATACAGCAAAATTTAGCAAAAAATTATGGCGCAAAAAAACATTACATTTTACATAAAGGGTCTGCTACGTGAAGTTAGCAGCTGTTATTGTTTTTGTTTATAACTTCTTATGGTAAACAGCAAAAAAATTTGTTTTATACAGCATAAATTAGCAAAAACTGAGCAAAAAATTATAGCCCAAAAAAACTTTACATTTGACATAAGGGGTCTGCTACGTGAAGTTGGCAGGTATTATTGTTATTCTTTATAATTTTTTTTGTAAACAGCAAAAAAATTGCTACGTGAAGTTATCAGGTATTATTGTTTTTGTTTATAACTTCTTTTGGTAAACAGCAAAAAATTTGATGTATACAGCAAAAATTAGCAAAAAATTATAGAACAAAAAAAGTATGATAATTCTAACATATGTCTGCCAACTTCACTGACCCGATATATTGTTCCTGATCTGGTGTAGCGATTCCTCTTTCTTGATCTATAGGGTGCTGAAAAATAAGTGTCTCAAATTATGACGGCATATAGTACTGACCAAAATGAGTAAAAAAAGTTTAATCAACATGGATTCGATCTTCAACTTTTTTCGGAAAAGAGGCCATTTTGTATCAGAATCGTAGAAAAACAGACTAAGATAGTGGCCGAATAAAATTTTGTCCATGCCAGTAAATAGACTATAAAAAAACAGTAACATATTATATGAAACATTTTATTCACTTTCTAATAGTTACGATGTTATGTGAAAACTAAATATTGGCCAAGGGCGCCACAACTTTTGTCTTAGTACAATTATTCGAGTTTTTGTGAAAGATAAACAAAATATCTCATTTAATCATAATCGTAACTCTTACAGTTTTCAAGATAGCAGAGGTAAACACCAAAAATCTCATTTTTCATTGCCTTTTACCTCGGGAACTATTGAAGATTGGACCCATGTTGACTAAACTTTTTTTACTCATTTTGATCAGTACTATATGCCCTTATAATTTGGGACACTTATTTTTTAACACCCTGTATAGAAATTTTCATACCAAGACCCTATTTTGTCTTGCCTAAATATGTAACTTTCAAACTTGAACCTAATTTTCTTTCAAAATTCTAGTTTCGTCGCTTTGGAAAAAATATAAAAAATATGTAAAGTGCAATAATAGTCAAACCACCATTTTGTCCCATTTTTTAAAAAATACATGGTTCGTTCTTAGATTTTTGATATCCTAATTCCAACAAAACTGTCTCAACTTTTTGATACCATAGTCAGGATGACTGTTTATCCCATAGATGTCTTTATTTAATTTTAAAACCTTATTCTCTTGCCTAGGAACAATAAATCCTTCTGGTTGTTGCATGAATACATTATCACTCAATTTACCATTAAGGAATGCTGTGGTTATATTTAAATGAGTTATATCTAACTCTAAGTTAACTGCTAAAACAAATAAAATTCCAAATGTTGAATGTCTCATTACTGTACTAAATGTTTTTTCAAAGTCTATCCCATACTTCTGAGTGAAGCCTTTGGCAACTAGCCTAGCTCTATTCCTATCATTAATTTTCTTTTTGGAAATTCACTTACACTGAACTACACTACACTAATTCCCACGCACTAATTTCTTACGGCATGGCCTGTTTCCATTGAGCTGCATCAGCTCTAGACATAGCTTCAGCCACTTTAACTGGATCTGAATCATCTGAATTTGAGGTATTAGCGCACATGTACGTTACACAGTCTTTCATAATTTTTGGTATCGGTACCCTTTGAGATCTTCTTACTGGATAATTGAATTCTGATTCTGTATCTTCTTCTAACACATACTAACTATCTTTGCTTTCTTCAAGAATGTTGTTAGTACTTGAAGTGATACTAATAATGCTATCTGTGTCGTCTATTAAGATTATGTCTTTTTCTGAATTTTCCATTTCTGCATGTTGGTCATCCTCCACTGGAACTCTTACTTCCTCTTTTTCCTCTGTTTTATTTTTATCAATCTTTTCTATTATTATTACATCTCTACTGATAGATATAGACTTGTCTACAGGGTTAAATACTTTATAGCCCTTGACATCTTCACTACAGATAACTAAGATTTTTTTCTGGTTTCTTGTCCCATTTCAGTCGCTTTTCCTTGGGAACATGCACCATTGCTGTGCTTCTAAATATTCTTAGATAATTTACATCTGGTTTTCTTCTTAGCCCTTATGTACACGCATTTAATATTTCAAGCTAGTAAACGGATAGGTACACGTGTACCTCTGTATATTTATTAGGATTTCTATAAAAAGAAAATATTAAAAACTGAGTTGTCCGACATTATTTTGAAATATACATATTAACAATTAGTAGATGTGGATGTAAGTAAGCATGACGCATGCGTACTCGTACAAAATTCGTGCATGGATATTCCAGCGTAAAACAAGGTAATCTTGCAAAGTATGCACTCACTCTGTAATGAACATACAGAAACTATTGCTAAATGTGAATTATATTACTTCTTATCAATGAATATATTTCAGCTTTATAAATTTTGTTTTAATAATGTATCCTTGCATAAATTGAATAATACGAATATGAAAGTGAAAATAGTTTACACATGTACCTATCCGTGAGGTATCGCATTATTAATGTTAAAGGCATGAAAAGGGCCTTTTTCTAATGACTAAGTATATTTAATTTTGATAATTAAATTTATTAATATTAAATCTAAGATGTCAATGAGGCTCGAATATCCGTGTACACAAGGGTTAAACCCCATTTCGAAAGGAACACTAAATATGAACATAATTTACAATGTGGAAGGAAGAAAAGTAATTTTTGTATGGTTATGTCGATTCAAGCTGGGCCGGGGATTTAACGGTCAGAAAATGGACCACTGGATAAATATTTAAATTATTTAACTGTTCTATAACTTGGTGTTCAAGGAAGCAAACTTCGATTGCCATTTCATCAGCTGAATCCATGTTGCGCTAATTTCTGCAGTAAGCGAAGCTTGTTGGTTTGAAAGTAATATTGAAAAATTTGGAATTCTTATCAAAATTATTACTTTATTCTAAGCTAATAAAGCCGCAATTCGACTCGCTAAAAGTCCGGAAAACCACAAGCTAATAAAACACATGGATATCAAACATCATTTTATCCAAGAACAAATCACTGAAGAGATTATTCAACTGAAATATGTTGCTACGGAAGCCCAGATTGCAGATGTATTTACAAAACCGTTATTTAGGCAAAAATTTGAAAAATTTTGTTCAAGTTTATATTTGAAAATTTATTAATAAAAATTACAATAATTTTACCGAGAGGAGGTGTTGAAAATCAATAAAACCTATCATAAGAAATCTATATCCGACGGAGTGGATTTTTTTGACAAAAATAAATAACAATAATTTGAATTGTACTTAACTTGATGTCAATAAAAATGAAAAATATTATCTTCTATATGTTTTCTTTTTTTCGTACATGTTACTTTAACATGGTGACAGGTGCATAACATTTGATTAATATCATTGCCGAATGTTGTTTCATTTTATATTTGTTTTGCATACCTTCGTGAAAAATCTTTATGTAATTTCTTTTCATTATGGCTTTTAATGAAGAGCGTGAGATATTTATTCTTGAAGCATATTTTAGTTTGGGTGAACGTAAAGAAGTCGGTTCTTAGGATTATTCTTTTGACAGCTGGTAAAATTCCGAGTAAAATTCGAAAGATATGCCCACGAAAATAGTAACGCTGTCATCCTAGGTAACCGGAAAATGACAGACTCGTATGGAGTGGCACGTTTTAGCCATTTAGCATCACTTTGTATAATTAAAGACTAAAATATAAATCTATAGAATAATCTTTGAGAAAATGATACTCCTGCAGGAAATGGAAATACACATGTTTATTTCAAATATTTGCTTAAAATTGTTTAAAGGATGTGTGGTTGAATTAGTATGATTTTTGAGAAAAATACTCGTATATCAATAATGTATTAAAAATTTAATCAAAAGGTAGATATATATATATATAGGAATAAAATAGCATGTTTTCTTAATTTAAACAATAATTTACCACCTACATCCGCATAATATCGATTGGTCAAGTACTAATTTGGAATAAGAAAATATACATGTCATCTTTTATTTAACATATAAATCAATGTGTCTACTCTTATATAAAACTTACATATTTTATCGTATGAGGAGGAGTTTCCCACTGCAACAGATCTATCGAAACGTTATGGTACACTAACATTTTGCAAATCAATTCCAGTTTTTCGTTAATATTTATCATGTTAAACCGTGGGCCTATTATTGAATGTACTAAACGATAATCCCCTGAAAAATAATTTTTGTAATTTGATTGTTTTATTGATGTCTAGACAAGATGGTCTTATCGATAACTGGCGCGTATCAATACCATTTCGATTTATCAATTTATTTTTGTTAGTAAATTTTAATTAGTATTATAAAATAAACATCACCAATAGTGATTCAGTCGAGACGAGACGAGACGAGAAATTCATTGTCTCGTCTCGTCTCGTTTCAAATTCATAAAATTATGTCTCCTCTCGAAATTTTTCTTGTCTCGTTTAATAGAGTCTCATCTCGGCCGAGATTTCTCGACGGAAATTTAATATGTATATTTTGGTCTCATAAACTAATTATTAAATTTATACAATTTTGTATTAATAGTAATTTGAACAAAAAGCTAAATATTTGTCGTTTTATCTGTTAAAATATGATATAACCTAAAACTTGTGCAAATTTTATTATGTTATAATTTTATTAATTTAATATTTATATAGCATTTTCTAATATTCTAAAACGTTAAAAAGAATGTAACCCTAAAAGTCTGGATTACACGATGAAGTTTTTATTTTCAAGTGACTCGAAAAGTGTCTTTATAAATGACCTTTCAAGTATATTTATACGATCAAGTTTTGCGTGATTTAAAATATCCAAGGGTCAAAATTTCATTTATACTTACATTAAGATTTCAGTTACTTCTTTATCCCATTTTGTCATTTTTCAGATTAATATCGATCACTTATAATACTACTTGTATACATTAAAAGTATAAATACAAATGACATTTGACAGTTACTTGACAGTTAAAATTTGTTGCGACTTTTAAGAAAAAGTAACGCATGTTCCAGTTTTTCTTTAAAAGTTTTTCGTTAAAAGTCTATTGATTTGTCTCTTTCGCACTCATGTCATTGTGCGAGAGACAAAACTTTTCGAGTCACTTGAAAAGAAAAACTTTATCGTGTAATACACGTTTAACAAATTCTGATAGATAACATGTCAAATACTTTATTATCTTTCAGTTCAAAAATGCCATAGCTAAATAAAGACAGATATCACTAAAAATATGTTTCACACGTTTGCAAATATAACTCATGAGAAAAATAACAATCGAGAAATCTCGAAACAGTTTTCGAGAATCGAGATCTCGGCAAACATATCTTGTCTCGTAAAATATTTTTTACATTTCCGTTTCGTCTCATCGAGACGAGAAGTCACGACGAGACGAGAATCGAGAAATATCTTGTCTCGGCAGAATCACTAATCACCATCTTTATAAAATATAATCCAGATTGTATATCCTAGTATATAAATAGATAATTATTTAAATAATATGAAAAAAGGTACAAATGAAATTTTAGTAACAACAAATTATGTTCTGTCAATATTTATTAAATTTTAAATTATTGGACTAACATTTGAGAGCAGATGCTACAAATGATTATATTTATTTTTAATTAGAGTATAACAAAATTTCTATATTAAAATCTATATTACTACCTTCCGTCACTTTTAGGTGAAAAAATTTGGTAAGTTTTTTAAGAATAAGTACTATTCAGGGTCCCTAGAATATGATTTTCTATTTCTACGATGATGTCTGTAGAAATGTGTGTCAGTGCGAGTGTGGGCGTGTATATGCGACTCCAATAACACTATACTCAAAATTATAATTTTTCGTATTCCTCGAGCTGACATACAAACGTAGACATGATTATATTTACAATAGGTTATAATTGGACAACCGGTTACATTATCATTTACAACTTTTAACAGTTTTTCTTAAAACACGCTGTTAAATAACTTTTATTCAAATTTGTTACTATAAAATAAATCATATTTTATTCACCATGCAATTTGACTGCATTTACCTCTTCATACTCATTTGATTTAAAGATACAAAATCCGATATGAGCAGCATATTACCTTCCGTCAGTTCAATATATTTTGTACAAATTCCATACAGAGAGTTTCTTGCAAATGATTATATATATATATATATATATATATATATATATATATATATATATATATATATATTCAGGAAAACCATTCGAAGTGGCTTGTTGATAGCGTACTAGCTTCACGTGCTAGCGGTTCGAATCCCAGGTAAGGTGTGGAAGTTTGTGAGCGTCCCTTGCATATCAAATTCATCAATACAACTTATGGCCGTTTGCATCTACGTAACTTAAATATTAAACTCAGCTTAAATTGACAATATTGCATCGAAATGAAATGTCCAATGAAATATAATATATTGCTGTCAAAATTTCGATTTGCATTTTTTTGTTTAAGCCTAACTTAAAATTTAAGCCTTGTTGGTGCAAATGGGCATTAGACAAATAAAATATTACATTATTATGAAATATTGACTCACCTCCATTATCAAATTGTAATACATGTAAAGTTGGTAAGCCATAAAGAATTATTATTGTTATATTTCCCTCTGATCTATGAAATATATTTGTTATAATTCTTTATCTCTGTATCCATTGAATATGAAATATATTGCACTCGAAAAGTAAAGAGAATATATTCATATTTATAAAAAAATGTAAAAAATAATATTTAACTGCGCTTTTAAAGAAAAACTGTTTAAAGTTACAAATGAGGATACTCCCGTCTGACCAGTGATAACCAAAATCTAACCAAATCCCAGATATATCAATATGAAGATTAAATTAATTAATAATTTTATTTAAATTTGTATAGTGTAATGTAAAATAAATGAAATGCAAAGCCATCTGTATTTCACAAAAATATTTTAATCATTCTCCATTGAATTTTTTAATAATATATTACTCGAAACCGGATGTAATAATATTGAGATACTTCCAAAAATATATAGAAGGATTATGATGCTATAATTTGTTATGTACTTTAATTAGCTAAAATTAATAATAAGCGAAATAAAACGGTGTACCCATTTTTTCACACATTGTACATACGTACACATATCAATGTAAAAATGGTAAAATCGTATTCTAGGACCCCAAAACGTTCTTATTCATTAAAAACTCACTACCTAATTTTTTTGACTTAAGACAATAGTAGGTATTTATAAAAAGAAGTATTACTATTGCTTCAGGTTATATTTATAAAAAAAGTGAAGGAAAAGGTTTTGCTTCGAGGAGAGAGGTTTAGCTTCAAAATAAAAGATTTTACTTTTTCGTATTTATAAAACGAAGCAAAAAAAAATTGAAGAATTTTCTTAAATAAAATGTATCTAGTCCACTTGCAATTTTTTTCCAAGAAAGTCACTTTTTATGGATTTTGTCTACGCTCTAACTCAAATACTATCATTCAGAAAATTTTGAAACCTTGTATTTTTACCTTATTCTAATATGGAAAGAAGCCATTAGATTTTGGTGTAAATCAGGTAACTGATTGAAGACCAAATAGTTTTTCTTCAAAAAATACCATTAAATGTAATTTTTCGCAATTTATATTATTATAAAAATTAAATATTACTAAATTCATACTTATTTTATATTTTTTATAGGTAAATAGATAAAATAATCTATTTCATAAATTCCGGAGCCTATGTTTAACAGATAAACATAATTCCTTAGTTGCACAGTTTAGATTTCAAATGTATGTAACTGACACATATATGTCATTGTCAAAAAACCTCTTATTTCAAATTAATAATGGTAACGTTTTAAAAAGAAAATAGTAAGTAAAAAAATAGATATAGTCATATTATATGAATGCAAAGGAACGTAATATAGTTTCCAACATCAATAAATTTGTAGGTATGCATTTAAATTATTAAAAGTTAACTGGCGGAAGGTAGTGTGTTGGCCACATCAGATTTTTTCATTAGTTTGCCAGCCCACATACAAAGTGTATAATATGCTGTTTTACATACATACATACATACATAAAATCACGCGTTTCCCACTTAGTGGGTTAGCAAAAACCCGAAAATAATAAGAAAAGGGATGTAAGCAAGAGCTCCACAGAATCACTTAACTCTTTAAAAACATTCTTCTTCCGCCTTGCCCAAAATCATCATAACATTCATTCAAGAATATATTATTGTGACCGATTTTCGGTAGCGAATAACCGCATCCGGACCACAATAATAGTTACGCAACAATCATCTTTCGCTACACATTCCTATCCATGCATACTTCTTTCACCACAACCACATTCATAATCGTATTCATACATAATAACATATTAAAGTGACCGATTTTCGGTAGCGAATAACCGCATCCGGACCACAATAATAGTTACACAAAAATCATCTTTCGCTACACACTCCTGTACAAACATACTTCATTCTTCTCGTCCACATAAAAGTTCAGCTGTCTCACCATTCTCACAAAACATTCTTACTAACCATTCATCTTTACACTACAATAATTACGAAACAATCATCCTACGCCACACATTCCTATCCATGCATACTTCTTTCACCACAGCCACATTCATAATCGTATTCATACATAATAACATATTAAAGTGACCGATTTTCGGTAGCGAATAACCGCATCCGGACCACAATAATAGTTACACAAAAATCATCTTTCGCTACACACTCCTGTACAAACATACTTCATTCTTCTCGTCCACATAAAAGTTCAGCTGTCTCTCCATTCTCACAAAACATTCTTACTTACCATTCATCTTTACACCACAATAATTACGAAACAATCATCCTACGCCACACATTCCTATCCTGGCAAACTTCTTTCGCCTCAGCCACATTCATAATCGTATTCATACATGCTCTTCTTCTCTTTCCACTCGGAAACTTACGCTCCTTCAAAACACTACCAATCACATCCATCCACTTACACACTGGACGGCCACGCAATCGAACACCCTCAACTTTACCAACATATATGCGTTTTACAAGTTGTTCACTTATCATTCTCTCCACATGACCAAACCATCCCAATTGACTCACTCCAACTCTCTTAACTACATTCTTCCTAACCATACATTCTTCATACACCAAATTATTCCTCACGCGATCCCGTCTTGTATACTCACAAACACCACGTAAATACCGAATTTCCACAGCAGTCACTTTCCTTTTATGCTTTCTCGTCCATGCCCAACATTCACTTCCATACATCAAAGCAGGCACCAGCACTCCATTATAAACACTTAACCGAGCTTCTCTAGATACGTTTACGTTACGAGCAAACGTGCCTAGAGCACCCATTACCTTACATCCCGCACTCACCCTCCTATCAATTTCACGGTCAATTCGTCCATCCCTCGACATCATGCTACCAAAATATACAAACTCATTCACCTGCTCCAGTTTTACTCCATTCACCAACACATTGCACTCAGTCACCAATTCACTCCTTTCAAATATTAACACCTTAGATTTATCAACATTCAACATTAAATTCATACTTCTTCCAACTTCGTTTATTCTCTCTATCATTCTTCTCAGTTGCTCTTCATTTTCACTTAAGACAACTACATCATCCGCATACGCTAACGCAGGCACAATACTTTCACCAATATGAACACCATCCAATCCACTCAACGCCTTCCGCAACAACACATCCATATACAAATTAAACAACCACGGAGACATACCACAACCCTGTTTAACACCTACATTTATACGAAACCAACTACTCAACCTACCATCTATTCTCACAGCAGCTTCACTACCCTCATACAACGCTCGAATCGCTCCCAACCAGTTTCCATTCACGCCGTACTTTCTTAGTACACCCCACAAAGTATCTCGAAGAACACTATCATACGCCTTCTTTAAATCTAGAAAGCCACAGAACACCTTCTTGTTCTTGTCAAGTGACTTCTCTACAATCATACGAAGAGCAAACAATTGATCGACACATCCCCTCTTAGGCAAAAAACCACCCTGAACGTCACTAAATTTGAAATTGTTAAGGTTCGCACCTTATGAATTAAAACCTTACCAAAGAGTTTCCCTACCACACTCAACAGATTTATCGTGCGAAAATTTGTACATTCACTCGAACTGCCTTTGCCTTTGAATAAAGGACAAATAACAGTTTTTTTTCCAATCTGCAGGAACTACACAACGTTTTAGACAAAATCTAAATAAATACACTAACCAATCAAATACTTTCTCTCCCCCATACTTCAACATCTCATTTGTAATCCCATCCAAACCCGCAGCGTTACCATTTCTTACACGCGCTAATGCATCACATACTTCACTTTCATCTATATCATAATCATCTTCACTATCATTTTCACTTGCAGCTTCGCTACTATCATCCCTCTCAATCTCACCTCCGTACAAACCCTTAAAATACTCACACCATCTATTCCTTACGTCTAATTCATTCCACAATAACTCTTCATTCGCACTCTTCACAGCTTTCACAACTCGACCACTTCCACCCCGCAGTCTCTTCACACTCAACCAAAACAATCGTTTATTTGTACTAAAATCATTTGTCAACCTTTCACTCAACAAATCATCAAATTGTTTTTTACTTTCTCTCACCACTTGCTTCACCAATTTATTCTTCCTTCTATACTCTATCAAACATTCTTCGGGCAACATCCCAGGCGAATCCTTGACATTTAAAAACTTTAAATACGCCCTCTTTTTCTCAGCAATCGCTTCTTTCACCTGTTCATTCCACCACGCATTTTTCGGACAACAGCCTAATCTGCTTTCACCACAAACTTCTTTTGCACATTTAAGGAGGGAATCCTTAAATTTCTTCCAAACTTCATTTATATTACATTCATAATTAGGCTCACATTCAGGCATGGATTCATTCAACCTATCAACAAATTTTATCCTAACATCTTCATTTAAAAGGGCACAGGATTTCACACGAAACATTTGCCCAGAACCTTTCTCCTTCATTCGCCAAAATTTATTTAACCGCATTCGCGACACAACCAAATAATGATCATTCGTACCCAATTCAGCGCCTCTTTTCACACGCGTATCTACAATCATACTCCTCAAACGCTCATCATAGATTACAAAGTCAATTACACTACGTTTATTCTGAACCACATTTTCCCAGGTGTATATGTGAGCTAACTTATGTTTAAAAATGGTATTTGAAATGAAGAGATTTCTTTCCAAACAAAATGAAACAATTCTCTTACCATTGTCATTCACTCGACAATCACCGAAACGTCCCAACACATTCTCTGATTCACTTCGTTCTACACCCACCCATCCATTCAAATCGCCACATACTATCACCCTCTCACCCGGATCACACAAATCAATTACATTATTTATCGACATCCAAAACTGATCTTTTTCAAGGTCATTTTCAGATTTTGTTGGACCGTAAGCGGACACAACGAAGATTCGTATATAGCCTACCTTGAATCTCATCCAAGAAATTCTCGAAGAAATACAACCATAACTTCGTATAAACGGCTTCATTCTTTCACTCACAAGTATACCTACACCATGCTTAGCATGTTCAATCCCTCGAACTCCCGACCACAAACAAAAAATGCCATCCACTTCTTCCTCACAACAACCTTTCCTCATTGTTTCAGTTACACACAAAACATATGCTGTTTTATAAACTAAATTTTCATTTTGAGTGTGCGGTTACAGTGGTACGTTTGCTATTCTGAAGTATGGATGCAGAGTAAAATATCCCAGTATTATAACAATTATAATTACTTACATGGGCAGTATTAGCCAACATAGCTAAATACTTAGGAGATACAGATTTTCAAGATAATGAAGAAGAAAAAGTACGGGACTTGCCTTGCCCTATATTGCGGAGGGGATCGAAGATGCTATTCTCATGAGTGACATCTTCACTTCCCTCCTGTTCACTTTCTATGTCAGACATTTTAAATTTTATCTTAACTTCCAACTAACCACCAACACCTCTGTTCTATAATAATAAACTGTATATCTCTTGATGATCACACAATCGTTAAGATTGAACTTGTAATGTGTACATACTTCGCGAATCTTTGGTACCATTTATTTAATTTTTCTGAAGTATTTCCTCGCAAGGAAAAGGTAAAGATTATGAATATGAATTAAAGTAAAACCTTTAACTTCTACCTTATACTTCTTAGTGCTACTATATACTTCTACCTTTCACTTCATTTTTATAAATACGGGCTAAAACCTTCCTTACCTAAGAGGTGACGGGAGGTACATAGTCATAAATTTTCATAAATCTTGCAATCTATCTAAATTTTCATTACCAGCCTATATATATATAAATTCCTAAAACATATTGTTGAACGATATTCCCCATTCCAAGTAAATATGTGACTATTACTGACTGAGCAAGCACAAGTTGAGCCAAATCAGAAACCACACTTTTAGCACTGGCGTAATTATTAAGAAGGTATGAGCTGTGAAATTTTTGTCGATGAAAATCTATATCATTTTAATTATAAACACTTATAAAATTAAAAATTTAAAAATTTCGACTTATATTAGTTTCGTCGCGGCGAGTAGTAATGAAATACATTTATTTACATTACACTAAACTGATATTAAATGTATACTGCTAAAGTTATAGATTACAAGTATATTGTATTTAAATAATAAAACACTACCTTTCCTAATTGAATATTGGAATTTAACAATCTTGTGTATTGGATTCTCATAGATACATGCAAATATTAAAAAAATATCATCAAAAAATTTATGCATTTGTACCAAAAATCCTTTCCGTTCCTCGTATTTTTCTATTATAGGTAATAACAATTGTTCACCGTTCCTACAAAGAATTATTATAGTATATTATTCAACAAGAGTGTAATGAGTGTGATGAGTTATAGCAATTACACGCGAGTAGAATTAGGACCGTATTAGCTATGAAGTAGGGTAAGAAATTGCGGCATATTTGTAAAAATTTTGCGAAATATTTAAATTACTATCAAAAGTTCTAATAAAAATATTTTTTAAATAAACTAATTTATTGTATAATTATGAACAAAAGTTGGACAAAAGGGTTAATTTTATTTATTATTTTAAAATAAATGGGTATTATAAGTGTGCTAACAACTAACTTATCATATTTTACGAGTAAATATCATGTTTATTATGCCGGTATCCGCCAGATGTATCTGTGTGAAAAGTGAGAAAAGTTCCTGTGGTGCAAGTATACCGAAATTCTATCCGTGTTGCTTCGAAGCGAGCGAAGTGAAGTTGTAGAATAATTGGAATTATGTTGTCTCACGCTCACTCGTAAATGTTGTACAAATAAACATTTACTTGTTGATGGTTTACAGGGTTAAGTTATATATATTCGAACAACAGTAATGTATATAAATTATATATTTTCAAATAAAAAAAATAAACTCGTAATATAAATGACAGTAATTAAAAATATTTTAATTTTTTAAAAAAATTAGATTTGGGTAACATCATTGTCAGTATATTTTGCAATTTGGTAAGAAATTCCCAGCTATTATAACTAATAAAATGAATAGATTAGCAGAGAAAGATTGTGCTACTAAAAATCCCATTTTTTTTCATTGCATGTATTTAATAGCGGCTTACTAAAAAATCCATATTTTAATTATAATAATAATTTGTATTAACAAAAAAATAATAATAGAGAAAATAAATATTGTGCACGGCGCTGAACACTTCCTTAGAGGCGTACTCCGAGTTATGTAGCTGGCTTGTTCTCAACGTATACGCACTCTACGGCTGAACCGATAAAATTCTGAATAATCAAGTAATGAATTTAGATATGGTGCAATAGATTTCATCTATTTATTAGCGCCGAATAAGAAGATTGTTGGAATTAGTATTAATGAATCAATGAATAACAGAACATACCGTAAAGTAATATTTGTGTCATGACATTTACTTTGTTAAAATTTATAATTTTTTTCATACAAAAAAGTTCGAGTTTTTATTGAAAATTCGTAGATAACACATAGTGCATGCAATAACTGTAACTCATTTATAGATCCTATTTTATACTTCACCCTACCAAGTTTCAGCTCTCATTACATGGTTGCTGAATAATAAAGCATCATACAAATATAAAATAAAACTAAATGTGTCCATTGTTTTTCGAAATAAGTTTGTCCCATAGATCATCATTTACTTACCTGTCGATCATTTGTAGAGAAATATTGCATTTAATTAATGTGGATATGCAAGGGCAAGGTACATATCTGTATTCATAAGGAAAAACTTCTGCCCAATCCCGGTTGTAGGTATCTAAAAACAATCAATGAATATTTATGTATTTCATTTGATCTACAAAAAATGTCTTAAGTATTAAAATTGAAAAGTTTTGAATATAATTCTAATATAGTTTTTCATTGAAAATTGTTATGGGTTTGAAATAAAGTACTATATTTGGTTATTCAATTTCACCCAAAATCTAATCAACTTTTTATGTTAATAAAGAAAGCTTATATCCGCAAAATAGGAAATTTTTGAAGTTTGATATGAGTTATTGTGGAAGAAAAAATCGTCACACGCACATGTACTCGTACACGCAACCATTTAAACACACGCGCGCGCGCATGTGCGCACGCCCACTGTTACATTCCATTTTGCCAATTCATAGTTTGTTTTTTTATTTAGTATTTTTTTAAATAGTCCATATTAATTAATATTCTAAACGTTTATGGTATGGTAGAGATATCTGTCGTGTATTTGGTTTTAAAATTGCTTTATGATTTTACGGCTAAAAGTAAAGATTCACCGAAACTTGGTTATTATGTTTTGCGCATATTTGGTACATATTTTTCAGTTTCGGTGAATTCGCACGCTGCGGAATATTTCTAGCCGCTAGCTCATAGAAAGGTTTCATTACTAGCGAAAGAATTCATCGGTTTATCCGGATTTGTGCAGAAAACAGGGAAAAATTTCTTCGTAAATAGACATGCAGTTCGTTTTTAAGGTTGTATAAACATATTCTTTAGTATATAACACTAGCGAAAACTCGGTTACGTCGAGCTTCCCTCTAAGGCTCCGCCGATAGTGTTTTATAATAGTTTTACGTCCAATCCATCTTGGTACAATTTAAACCCAAAGTCTTCTCGGATTCTCAAACCTCATACCTCTCATTTGATACCAAACTCGACAAGGTTCTCACAACTTTATGCAAAAAACAAAAGCCGATCAGTCAAATTCTTCACTTTGGAATATTTGTTTTTTTACTTTGTTACATATGGGATGTTTGGCAACACTTTAGAAGTGCGCATGATTCACGGATATGAACCTTTAAAAATTATAATTTTTAAATATAATGTTTTAAGCCTTTTTAACTACTGTGGAATAACCGCCCATTGTCATAATTAATGTTTATGAATTTAACTTTCGTCAAATTGTCCATATTTCATGAATAATTCCATTTAAATGTTCTGAATAACATGTCCAAGAAACGTTCTTCGTCTTAAAATTTTCATGGAGGACTGAGATATGTTTCAAAAACCCAAAAATCCACTTTTAATAAGTTTTTACTCGAAAACTATGCATCGTACCAAAATAGGACCTATTGCCAAAAAATCAAGTTGAGTTATTCTCTACAACTAGCAACAATTTCTAATAAAATCGGTTCAGGCTGTACAGGTGAACAAAATTTTCGCAATCGTCGTGATGAATTCAAATATATATATAGTAAAGGAAGTTATTTAAATTTCGTATAATCTTATTTTGTAGCATTTCCAAATATTTTTTGTGAATTTACTTCTGTTGTAAAAAAATTTGCTTCGTCAGTAAACAAAATTTTGCTCTTCAAAACCAGATCGATATGAATTTTCTCAAAAAGTAGCTCATAAAAGACAATATTCTCTTCCAATGGTCATTGTTTCTTAACCCTTAGTGATTTTGAAAATGGTAAAGATGAAATTTTTCGTCTTTTAATAATCTAAATACAGAAGTTTTGCTAATATATAATTGATTTGCCAAAATTTTCATACATAGCTAATTATTTTCTATTGTTCTTATGCCCGGTTTCACCAACATCAAATAAATTTTCGAGTAAGCTATTCGAAGATTGATTTGATGTTGGTGAGACCGGGCATTAGTAAATTATTTCTCTTTTCTTCAATCCACGCAGTTTTTGTTCTTGTCCTCTTATGATACTTATACAAACATCCATCACTTAAGTTTTGAAAATATTCTCGAAACTGAACATTTCACACACATTTCTTAAACTATAAACATTGTACCAAGTAACCATTCCAATCATTTCTTCTTCACTAAACGTCTTTGAAGAGTAATGATAAGAGAAGTTAATATGACATTGACAAGTTTGACAACCTATGTTGCATTTTATCTGGAACGATGCAATACATATAATAACTAGTATCCATGGTAATACATTAATAACAGTAAAGTAAATGTTGCATCTTAGCTGAAACTCACGGTATACAGGGTGTTTCACGGATACGGGACACCGTGATTATTTGCTTTATTATTAGGAATAGAAGAAAATTATTCAAATAAAGGTAGCAGTAGATCAAGGGGAACATTCATTTATTGAAGAAAAAAAAAAATAATTAAAATAGTGGTTCTCAAGTAACAAACCAAAGTTATATTTTTTTAAATAGAATATTATACATTTTTTAGGCTCATTCGACAGAGTATTTTTTTCTGAATTCAACCATATAAAAATTTTATGTTCTTGCATAAAAAAAAAATTGAGAAAAATTCATTTGAAAATTAAATAAATTTTATTTAACATAATACAAAACAGTAATCCATGATCAATAACAAATTAACTTATACTAAACTGCTATTGTTATGTCAAAATATCATTATTTATAATAAGTAATTGTGATTGAAAATTATTTGTGAAGTTAAATACAAGTAAATTGTTTTGTTATTAATCATGGTCTACTGTTTTGCGTTATGTTATATGAAATTTATTTAATTTTCAAATGAATTTTTCTTAATATTTTTGTTATGTAAGCACATAAAATATTTATATGGTTGTATTCAGAAAAAAATACTCTGTTTATATAAAATATCCCGTTTAAAAAAATATGACTTTGGTTTGGAACCACTGGTTTACAATTTTTTTTTCTTTAGTAAGTGAATGTCGCCCTTGATCTACTGCAACTTTTATTTGAATGATTTTCTTCTATTCCTAATAATTAAGAAAATAATTGGGGTGTCTATATCCGTATACAGGCTGTCCCAATGAAATGTACCACCTGGAATATCTACAGGAGCATGCATCATACGAAAAAATGTTTTAAATAAAAGTTTAACGATTTGGAGGGGGCCATCCGAGTCTGTAAAGAAATTTAACCCCCTACACCCAAGGGAGGCTGGGGAGACGTAGTTATAAAATTTTAAATAGTACCCTCTATTTTTTATAGCAAAATCTGATAGAGCGTGAAAAAGTAAGTATATTTTATCTAAAAAAAAATTGTTACTTTAGTTGAAGGCGCTACAATCAACAAAATCTTTCTCAATACACAATACATAATTTTCCGGAAAAATCAAAGCAGTGTGGGTGTGTGCCTGTAGGTGTCTGTTTGTGTTGGTGTGTGTATGTGTGTCGGTGAGGACATTCTGATGACAATATGCCCATAAACTTTAACAAAAAATAATAAAATATACACTTTATCTTTAATTACTACTCAATAAATAACAATTAAGATAAAAAAAACATTTTTTAATAATTACTTTGCGAGATATTTGAATTTATTTCTAGGGCCACAGATGACGTCACACTATTGGTATCTTTCTCGCGCAGCCTACTACAAATACTGGTGTGAGAAAGATAGCTATAGATTTCTTTAAAAATCAAATGCAGCTATACAAAAAACAATTATGACTTTTTGATACCACGAATTGCTTCAAAATTAAAAGAACTTACATTTAAAAGTATTTTAAAAAAAATTGGTTTATGGGCCCATTTACCGCCAGCATTAGCATTACCCGAGACGTACCACGAGGAGGTTGCTCGGTTGGATTTACGTCTCGTGTGTATGTGTATTTGTTTGTGTTTATGAATTGAAAACAATTGCGTGCAGCGCCATCTACTAAAGTAAAATTTTTTTTTTAGATAAAATCTACTTATTTCTTCACGCTCCATCAGATTCTGCTATAAATACTAGCAAAAACTCCGCTACGCCGAATGTCCCTAGGGCTCCGACGATATTGTTTTATAATAGTTGACGTACGTCCAATCACAATTTTGTATGGTAGCCCTTGACGATACCTCTCATTTCATATCAAACTCGACATGGGACTAACAACTTTAAGCGAAAACAAAAGCTGATCGAACTGTCAAATTTTTGAAATTTCTGCATGGCAACCCTTAACAATACCTCTTATTTGATACAAAACTCGACATGGCTCTAACAACTTTATTCAAATAACATTAGCCGATCGAGCTGTCAAATTACTGACATTACTGCATAGTAGCCCTTGACGATACCTTTCATTTGATACCAAACACTACATGGTTCTGACAACTTTAAACAAATAAAAAAAGGCGATCGAGCTGTCAAATATTTTACATTTCTGCATAGCAGTGCTTGACGATACCTCTCATTTGATACCAAACACGACATGGTTTGGATAACTGTAAACAAAAAACAAGAGCCGATCGAGCTGTCAAATTTTTAGCATTTCTGCATGGGAGCCCTCAACGGTATCTCACAGTTGATGCCAAGCTCAACATGGATCTGATAACTTTATGCAAAAAGCAAAATTTGACCGAGCTGTCAAAGTTTTGACAATTTTGCACAGCAGACATTGACGATACCTTTCATTTGATAACAAACACTACATGGTTCTGACAACTTTAAACAAAAAACAAAAGGCGATCAAGCTGTCAAATATTTGACATTTCTGCATGGCAGTGCTTGACGATACCTCTCATTTGATACCAAACACGACATGGTTTGGATAATTTAAAACAAAAAACAAGAGCCGATCGAGCTGTCATATTTTTTGCATTTCTGCATGGCAGCCCTCGACGATATTTCACAGTTGATACCAAACTCGACATGGACCTGACAACTTTATGCAAAAAACAAAATTTGACCGAGCTGTCAAATTTTTGACAATTTTGCACAGCAGCCATTGACGATACTTCTCATTTGTTACTAAACACGACATGGTTCTGACAACTTGAAACAAAAAAACAAAAGGCGATCGAGCTGTCAAAATTTTGACATTTTTTCATTGCAGCCCTTGACGATACTTTCCATTTGATACCAAACACGATATGGTTCTGACAACTTTAAACAAAAAACAAAAGCCGATCTAGCTGTTAAATTTTTGACATATCTTCATAGCAGCCATTCACGATACCTCTCATTTGATAACAAACACGATATGGTTCTGACAACTTTAAGCAAAAAGCAAAAGCCGATCGAGCTGTCAAATTTTTGACATTTCTACATAGCAGTCATTGACGATACCTCTCATTTGATACCAAACACGACGTGGTTCTGACAACTTTAAGCAAAAAGCAAAAGCCGATCGAGCTGTCAATTTCTTGACATTGGAATATTTGTTTTTACTTTATTACTTATTGGATGTTTGGCAACACATTGGAAATGCACATGAGTCGCAGACATGAACCTTCAAAAATTATTATTTTTAAATATAGTGTTTTAGGCCTTTTATTAATTGTGGAAATTTTGCCCATTAGCCCTTATTTATAAAAATGAAGTATTTGCTTTGAAGTGAAAGGTAGTATTAGGAAGTATAAGGTAGAAGTAACAGTTATTTACATACTTAGTGCGGGAAGACACTCTTCCTGCATGAGCGCTTATTTGAGGCACGAGCAAGCTTGCGAGCGAGGGCTTCATTTGCGCGAATGCGTGGATGACGTCTTCCCGCAAGAAGTTTGTACAATACTTTTTGTAACGAACAAAATCATTATTATAAATGTTAAGATAATTGTACAAAATTCGCAAATATACAAGTAAATAGCACAGCAGCAATTTCATAGCAACGGTTGTGAAGTAAATTGTTGATTCCAAAACATAAATATTTGCATATTTTTTCAGAATTAAAAGTCAAAATGTCTGATTCTGGTATTAATAACAATAAATGTTAGATGAAAGTAACGCCGTACTTGTTGATAGATCAAATATATTAACGGATTTTTCGACGGTGATTGTAAGGAATTATATTGTTGTTATTCCATAAAAAAGTTAATTTTATTCAAAATCGTACCTACTTCTAGAAATTAAGCAAAAGTTGTCAAGCATATTTTATGTTATACTTACCAACTTTTCAAATAATTAAATAAAGAATAATGTTCGACACATCTTTATTTTACTGGTAGTTTCATTTTCAATGTAATACGTGTAAAATCTGATAATTTATATTTAAGGTTGTCACAGGTTACGTTCTATTTTGACATTCAACAGATGACAGAATCTCCAACAGATGGCACTGATGGTAAACAAATTTATTATTTATTAATATTTTATTTATTATTATTGGTTTTTGATGCTTGAAAATCGTATGAGTGCCATTTTATAAACTATATTTTGTTATTTTAAAGATTATTTTGTTGAAGAATGCCCAGAAAATGTCAGTGTTTTTTGCTTGATTTCCTAGTGCACTGCACCGGGAAACTGATGTTTTCTTTTGTCTATAGCGTGTGTCAAATGTCACTTCCGAGGTTGTGAGTACAAAAAAGGTTTTTCTTTAATTCGTATTCATAATCTTTACCTTTTCCTTGCAAGGAAATACTTCAGAAAAATTTAGTAACGGGTATTAAAAATTCGCGATGTGTGTACATATTAGTAGATATTTATAAAAAGAAGCATTACCTTTTGCTTGAAAAAAGTGAAACAATAGCCCGTATTTATAAAAATGAAGCATTTGCTTTGAAGTGAAAGGTAGAAGTAAAAGGTAGCATTAGGAAGTATAAGGTAAAAGTAAAAGGTTTTTCTTTAATTCGTATTCATAATCTTTACATTTTCCTTGCAAGGAAATACTTTAGAAAAATGAAGTACCGGGTATTATAAATTCGCGATGTAGGTACACATTAATAGGTATTTATAAAATGAAGCATTACCTTTTGCTTGAAAAAAGTGAAGCAATTACTTCAGGTTATTTTTATAAAAAAAGTGAAGAAAAAGGTTTTGCTGCATAATAAAAAAATTCACATTTTTCGTATTTATAAAATGAAGCATTTACTCCAAAACTGAAGGATTTGCTTCTAAAAAAATGTATCTAGTCCCCATGCAACTTTTTTTCAAGAATCTCAATTATTCATTAGTTTCTCAGCCCGCATACAACGTGTATATGCTGTTTTTATAAGCTAAACTTTAATTTTGGTTGTGCTTTTGCAGTAGTACGTTTGTTATGGCTGAAGTGTTGAATATATGTGCAAGAAAATTTCATAAGCCGAGGCGTACGCCTCGTGAATCAGAATTCAAATCATTCACCTCTGTTCTAAATAAACTGTATAAAGCCTCATTTCCACCGAATGTTTTATTGCCTAATGCATAATGATTAGTGCATAAGACTTAATGCATTATGACAATTTACCATTTCCTGTTATTTTGTTTAGTGACTAATTCAACAGAAATGTCAAATTTTTTCCCTTATTATTTGTTACCTACTAGCAGACTACAATTGCAGCAGCAATTCTTCTTTTTTTAAATATGTGATATTCATAATTTTCTGTATCTATATCCATAACGAAAAATTAAAAATTTAATAATTACAAAATAGATTGACAGTTGACAGTTCATGTTAGAAGTTTGAAATCTTTTGTTCTTACGCATTGCTCTTAATTCTTAAGTATTAATTATAGCTCTTATGCATTAGAACAATCGGTGGAAATGAAACTTTACTCTTACTGATCACACACACGTTCAGTTTAAACTTGTAAGATCGCAATTCTGTAGTACCTTTTACTTTATATTTCTGAAGTATTTCCTCGCAAGGAAAAGGTAAAGATTATGAATACGAATTAAAGCAAGACCTTTTACTTCTTCCTTATACTTCTTAGTGCTACCTTTCACTTCAAAGTAAATGCTTCATTTTTATAAATACGGGTTATTAAGTTCAAACTTGACGATTGTGTGATCAGCCAAGAACTCTACAGTTTATTATTATAGAACAGAGGTGTTGGTGGTTAGTTGAAAGTTAAGATAAAATTTAAAATGTCTGACATACAAAGTGAAAAGGAGGGAAGTGAAAATGTCACTCATGAGAATAGCATCTTTATTCTCTTCCGCTATATGCGGCAAGTCCTGTACTTCTTCTTCATGATCTTGAAAATCTGCATCTCCTAGCTATTTAGCTATGTTGAGTAACACTGCACATGCAATTACACATTTGGAATACTGGGATATTTTACTCTGCATCCATACTTCAGAATAGCAAACGTACCACTGTAACCGCACTCCCAAAATTTAGTTTATAAAACAGCATATACACGTTGAATGTGGGCTGGCAAACTAATGAAAAAATTTGATGTGGCCAACACATTAAATACTTCCTGCCACTTAACTTTTATTAATTTAAATACATACCTACAAATTTATTGATGCTGGAAACTATATTACGTTCTTTTGCATTCGTATAATATAATTATAACTACTATTTTACTTACTATTTTCTTCTTAAAACGTTATTATTATTAATTTGAAATGATAGGTTTTTTGACAGTGACTTTTATCTGAACTATATGTAACTAAGGAATTATGTATATTTGTGAAACATAGGCTCCAGAATTTACAAAATAGATTATTTTATATATTTATCTATAAAAAAATATAAAACAAGTGTGAATGCATTCCTGTGCAAAATTTACTAATATTTAATTTTTATTATAATATAAATCGCGAGAAATTACATTTAATGGTATTTTTCGAAGAAAAACTATTTGGAAGTTAAAGTACAAATACAAGGTTTCAAAATTTTCTGAAGGGTGGAGACAAAATCCATAAAAAGTGAGATTCTTGAAAAAAAGTACATGTGGAACAGATACATTTTTTTTAGACACAAATCCTTCAATTTTTAAGCAAATGCTTCTTTTTATAAATATGAAAGAAGTAAAATCTTTTACTTTTAAGCAAAACCTCTCGCCTCGAAGCAAAACCTTTTCCTTCACTTTTTTATAAATATAACCTGAAGCAATTTCTTCACTTTTTGCAAGCAAAAGGTAATACTTTTTTTTATAAATACCTACTAATATCATAATTTATGTTTATAAATTTAACTTCTTTCTAATTGTCCTCATTACATAAATAATTCCATTTAAATGTTCTGAATAACATGACTAAGAAACGTTCTCCATCTTAAAATTTTCATGGAGGACTCGGATATTTTGTTTCAAAAAGCCAAATATCCACTTTAAAAAATACAGGGGTCTCTTAAATAGGGGGACATGGCTTAACCACAGATCCTTGGGGCTAAAATAAGACGATTTAACTAAACTTGCTTCTACCGGAAAGTGTACCATTTCGCCTGAATTCTGCTTCAAAGTTCTTCAAAAAAAAAAAATAATAATAATTTTGCTTATAATAACAGAACGCTTTATACGATTTGGATGAAATTTGTTATGACCGTTCATATGGTTAAGAGTCTTCTTTTAAGGTGATACTTCTTATTGTTAGTGAACCAATAGTGTATGAAAGTTAGGTGTCCCAACATTGATTAGACCGTAACTTTTTAATGGCCAAACCGATAACATAATTTTTTTTTTCAGTAAGATACATTTAATCGTAAACTATTTTCTTTCTGTTTAATTTCTGATATCGGTTACGGTTCAGACAGAAAAAAATAAAACCTGAGTGACTGCATCGTGAATTTTTTAAAAATAAATTTAATCTAGCAGTCTATCCAAATGTCAAACACCTAATTTTTTACTGTCATACCAAATTTCATTCAAATTGTGTAAAGCGTTCTGTTATTATAAGCATTTTTTTTTCGAAGAACTTTGAGGCAGAATTCTGGCTAAGTGGTACACTTTCCGGTAGAAACAAGTTTAGTTAAATCGTCTAATTTTAGCCTCAGGAATCTGTGGTTAAGCCATGTCCCACTATTTAAGAGACATCCTGTACATATATATATATATATATATATATATATATATATATATATATATAGAGAGAGAGAGAGAGAGAGAGTTTTTTTTTATCAGTGAACATGGGCGTATGCCATTACCATAGTTACATTTAAAATGATTGACAGCAATGTATTACCGCGTTTTTTTTTTTAAACTGCACATAGGACGTGACATTTAGTATAGCTGTCAAAGTCATCAAATTGTCATATTTCAAAATTTATACAGTTAAAGAAAAAGTTCAAATTGTATAGTATAATTCTATACTCTAACATAAGCCTAAGACAAGAAATAATTAATATAAATTATTATATAGTTAAAATTATTTTATTCAATTTTGACATTTTAAACTGTCATTATTAACTCCATAGCAACAATTATAAGTAACACTTTTTTTACAAGTGAATTAATTTTTTTTAAATCACTCTCACATTTTTTTTAATTCACTCTGCAACAAATAATGTATTTAAAATAACATCAAGCACGAAATTAACACTTACCATAGAATTTATCAAACATTATCAGCCATTTTCATTATTTTTCACGGCACAAATGACAGACAATAAACCTTTTTAAATAGATGACTTGACATCTATCATCAACGATTGTCATGCACAGTCTACTAACTGATTTGTTTTTTGTTTTGTCAAAATTAAACATTATAATGGTTTTTATTACTATTTCGTCAAAATTGAATAAAATATTGTACAAACCACGTGAGCTAAGAATGTTGATTGAAAAAAAATCGTTTTGGTACAAGATCTGGTGATTTTGCAGGCCACTCCACTTCTACACCACGTCCTATCCAGCGTTGGTGGAATACCTGGTGCAGATATAAGTGTAAATTTCGACGACTCTAGTACCTGCAATTTTGTGAATTTACTTCTCCATAAATAGAAAATATCGCTTCATCCGTAAATAAAATTCGATCCAGTAATATTTCCACACTATTAATTTTGTTCATCATAACTTCGCAAAAGATAATTCTTCGTTCTATATTGTATTCTATATGTAATAACTCTTGGTGATTTTGATATTTAAAACTCTTAAAATGTTCTTGTCTTAAAACCTTGTATACTGTACTTTTACTAGTATTCTCAATTTCAGAAAAAAAAGTTGTTGACAGGGTGTTGTTACTTTCAATTAATTGTATAATTTCTTGTTTCTTACTATTAACTACAGTACTTGGTCTGATTTTCTTGTGCTATTCATTGACGCATCCAGTAGTTTTGTAGTCATTGTAAATTTTTCTTATAATTGTTGGAATGGGTCGTTTATTAAAAGTTAATGCACATAAGTCAGAAACTTGTTGTAGACTCATGTTAATTACACCAATTTACAATTTAAACTTTTCTTCAACTGTATACACTTTGAAGTATGACAATTTGATGACTTTGAGAGATAGACTAAATTGTCACGTCCTATGTCCAGTTTAAAAAAAAAAAACGCGATAACACATTGCTGTCAATCATTTTAAATGTAACTATGGTAAAGATATACGCCCATGTCCACTGTAAAAAAAAAAAACTCTCGGTATATATATATTTCAATTCATCACGACGATCGCGAAAATTTTGTTCACTTGCCTGTTTTGTGTAAAACATTTTTAAAAGTGGAAATTTGGCTTTTTGAAACAAAATATCTGAGTTCTGCATAGAAAATTTTAAGGAGATCGTTTTTTTGACATGTTAATCAATAAATTTAAATGAAATTATTTATGAAATGAGGACAATTTGAAAAAAGTTAAATTCATAAACATTAATTATGACAATGATCAAAAATTCCACAATTGCTGAAATGCCTAAAACATATTTAAAAATAGTAATTTTTGAAGGTTCAATTATGTGATTCATATGCATATCCAAAGTGTTACCAAACTTCTTATAAGTGACTAAGAAAAAAAACAAATATTTCAATGTCAAGAATTTGACAGCTCGATCGGCTTTTGCTTTTTGCTTAAAGTTGCCAGAACCATGTCATGTTTGGTATAAAATGTGAGATATCGTCAAGGGCTGCCATGCAGAAATGTAAAAAATTTAACAGCTCGATCTACTTTTGTTTTTATTTAAAGTTGTCTGAACCATGTCGTGTTTTGTATCAAATGAGAGGGTATCGTCAAGAGCTGCTATGCCGAAATGTCAAAAATTCGACAGCTCGATCGCCTTTTGTTTTTTGTTTAAAGTTGTCAGAACCATGTCGTGTTTGGTATCAAATGAAAGTTATAGTCAAGGGCTGCTATGCACAAATGTCAATAATTTGACAGCTCGATAGGCTTTTGTTATTTGAATAAAGTTGTCAGCACCATTATCGAGTTTGGTATCAAATGAGAGGTATCGTCAAGGGCTGCCATGCAGAAATGTCAAAAATTTAACAGCTCGATTGGCTTTTGTATTTTTCTTAAAGTTGTCAGAACCATGTCGAGTTTGGTATCAAATAAGAGGTATCGTCAAGGGCTACCATACAGAACTGTTGAAAATTTGACAGCTCGATCTGCTTTTGTTTTCTGCATGAAGATAATTCGTTTGAGTATCTGGAAGACAGTTAGCGATAGCAATTTGCGCTTAAACTGCGTCTAGACGGATTGGACGTACGTAAAACTATTATGAAACACTATTGGCGGAGCCCTAAGGACTACTCGGCGTAGCCGAATTTTTGCTAGTCTTTTATACTGAACAGGTCCATGTACTACCTATATATTTATATTTTCTTTAATCATGACGATCGGTAAAACTATATTCACCTGTAAAGCTTAAACGGTACAAGCGATTTTAATGAAAATTGTTTCAAGTTGTATTTATAAACTGAACTTGATTTCTTGGTTATTTTATGTACGATGCACATTTTTAAAGGTGGAATTTTGGCTTCGTAGTTTTCCTTGACAATTTTAAGACGAAAAACGTTCCTTTGACTTGTCAATCAGAACATTTAAATGGAATTATTTATGAAATTAGGACAAAATGGGAGAAGTTAAATTCATAAACATATATAATGACATTGGGCAATATTTCCACAATTGTTGAAAAGACCTAAAACATATTTAAAAATATTAATTTTCGGAGGATCATGTCCGTGATTCATATGCATTGCGAAAGTGTTGCCAAACATCCCATAAGTAACTAAGTAAAAATACAAACATTTTTAACTAGATCAATGTAAAGTCGGTGCACAACCAAATATACCATATGTAACTAAGTGAAAATTTTTCTTATTGAATTACCGTGAAGTTAGTCCATTAATTTACAACATATTGTTTGATTTCAAATGAGATTTATCGTCGAGGGCTATCATGCAGAAGTAACAAAAATTAGAGAGCTCGGTCGGTTTTTGTTTTCTACATAAAGCTGAGAGAACCTAGTCGTGTTTGGTATCAAATGAGAGGTATCGTCAAGGTGCAATTACTATTAAAGATTATTTATTATTGTCGGGAGGTGGTTCATTCTTGCCCCTGTACTGCGACCTATATGGTCTATTGTACCCTCCGTGTTTCCTCCTATTCTAGGAGCCCTGTATGTTTTGTAAACTCCAAGATTTTCTTTAGACTAATGTCTTTTAGTGTCTCAGTGTGCAATTTCTTTGCTCCTAAAAGACTATGTCTGCTTGCCATAAATGCTTCGCAGTGACATATTAAGTGTTCAGGGGTTTCATCCTCTTCTCCACATCCTCTGCATGTTGGTTCTTGTTTGAGGCCCAACCTATGCAAATGTTTATTTAATTGACAGTGTCCTGTTACCAGTTCTGTTATTAGTCTGACATCTTGCTTGCTCATTACAAGTAAGTTGTCTGTTCTTTTCTTGGATGGCTCATTCAGGAAGAGCTTGGAATGTCTTTGGCCTGATGTGGCTGTCCAATGCCGTTTGTACCATTGCCAAAGCAAAGTATTAAGTTCTTGCTTTACTGTTTGCGCAGTTATTCCGCAAGCAGGTTCTGGTCCTATAAAAGGTATATTTGTCCCATCTTTTGCAAGATGGTCGGCTGCCTGGTTTCCTTCAATTTCTGAATGCCCGGGTACCCATATCAGTCTTAATTTATTCGTCGCTCCTAAGGCATTCAATCTGTGGATGCAGTCCAGAATTAGTCCTGAGCCTACCTCACACGAGTTTAGTGCCTTAAGTGCGGCTTGGCTGTCTGTTACTATGGAGATTCTTCTATTGTAATAGTTTTTCTCCAATAGTAATTGCACGCTGGTTAAAATTGCGTGTACTTCTGCTTGGAATACTGTTGCATTTGTCCCAAGTCCAACCGATTGGTTGTGTCTTAGTCCCTTTGCCCCATGTATTCCAGCTCCGGTTCCATTGGTTGTTTTGGAGCCGTCTGTATAGATGACTATGTCGTCTCTTTCCACTGGACTTTGAGAGTGTTCCCATGCATCCCTTTCAGGAATTATTATCCTGTAAGTTTTGTCAATGGTGTACATTTTGTTGATTCTATCAGGCACAATTTGTAAAATGGAGTGCTTGTGCATCTCTGTGTAAATTTCAGAGTGTCCATTTCCGCATTTATCCTCTTTTGAGAAAATTTTTATCCTATATGCTCCGCTCATTGCCCTTGATTTTACAACTAAGTGTAGTGGGGGCAAGCTTAACAGAGTTTCCATTGCCGATGTTGGTGTGGTTGACATAGCTCCTGTAATCCCTAATCAGGCTAGCCTTTGTACCTTGCTGAGTGCATCTTGACAGTGCTTTGTCTTTGTTCTTTGCCACCAGGCCAGGCTGGCGTATTCTATGACGGGCTTGATCATTACTGAATAGATCCAGTACGTCATTGCTGGTGATAGTCCCCAGGTTTTTCCAAACATTCGCCGACAGGCCCACAAGGATCTAATGGCTTTGTTTGTTGTTTTTTCCACATGAGATTTGAATGTCAGTCTTTTATCTAGTGTTACTCCTAGATATTTGACTTCTTCTCCTATCATGATTTCTTTTCTATACAGATATAACTGTTTTAGTCTATCAAGCTTCCTCCTTCTTGTGAATGGTACAACTGTAGTTTTTGTCAGGTTTACAGACAATCCCTCTTTGTTGCACCATTTTTCAACAAAATTTAGGGCTCCTTGCATCAATTCTGATACCGTTCCCTCAAATTTGCCTGTGACCAGTATAGTTACATCGTCTGCGTAGCCGATGGTTGTATATCCTGCCTCATTCAGTTCCCGTAGGAGTTCGTCCACAACGAGGCACCACAATAGGGGTGAAAGGGCTCCGCCTTGCGGACATCCCCGCATGGCTTGTACCCCTACAGTCTGCTTGTTTGAGGAGGCAAAAATTTCTCTTTTTTCCAGCATGTTAGAGATCCATCTACATACTGTAGGATGTACTCCTTTCCTAACAGCTGCTCTATTTATCGATTGGAAGGAGGTGTTGTCAAACGCCCCCTTTATGTCCAAGAATGTTCCTAGAGCAACTTCTTTTCTATGCAGTGTTTTCTCTGCTCGGCGAACGACTTCGCAGATTGCCATTTCGTACGATTTTCCTGATTGATAGGCATACTGATATTTATGGAGAGGAAGTTTCCTCAGCACAGTATCCCTTGTATGCCTCTCAATTAGTCTTTCCAGTAGTTTAAGGAGGAAAGATGTTAGGCTTATTGGCCGAAATGATTTCGCTTGGGCGTATGTATCTCGCCCTGGTTTGGGTATAAATACGACTTTGACTTGTCTCCACATTATTGGTATATATGCTAGTGCCAGACTGGCTCTAAACATTGTACACAATATGGGTGCCAAGTGATCTATTCCCTGCTGTAACATAGCAGGTACAATACCATCTTTTCCTGGAGATTTGAAGGGCAGAAACTTTCTAACTGCCCATTTAATTTTCTCTTGTGTTACGGTTTAAAACGCATCGTGATATTTTGTGCTAGATTTCTTACTTTTCTACGTTACTTACTCTCTTAGTCTAAATCTGGCTATGTTTTATTCGTCCTATTACTTTCCATACTGTCTGTACTTCGTGTATTGTTGTGTTTTTCAATTGTATGTTCCTTCCTGGTTGTGGTTTAGCTTATAAAGTGTGTTTGTGGTTTAACCTAGCTACTCCTTGATTGTATCCGTGTTCAATGTTTCTATAAGTTATAATTCATGTAATATATGTTTCTCTTATTCCTTAACTTACCTATCTCTTCCTTCAGGCTACTATAGCCTTATTTCAGCCCTATTTCTAATATTTAGTAACTTATTTTAACCTTCTTCCGTTGAAGAGAGTTTATTATTGTCTGCTGACAAGTTTGTAGCGGAAACAGCCTCCAGTGGCGCACGGATTGTTTTGAAGGTATTTCTTCTTCTCGCTATTTTTGTTGTAAAATATGCGCCCTCTGTTTCCGGTTGTTTTGCTGATGTCCGGAAAAGATTTTTAAGCCTCGTGGTCACTCGTATAGGCATTGTGTTTCGGGTCAGATGTAATTTTTGATCACCGTTTGACACGTGGTTGTTGTCGATGTTGATATAGTGGTACAGTTTTCGACGTAATTAGCAGAGTACCCGTTGTTGTTTCGGAACCAATTTTGGTCGCGCCGTTGTGCGGATTTTTACGACATCGGGAGTGCCTGTTGACTGTCCAGTTTATTATTGTGGTTGGTGTTACGTGTGGTATCACGTGCATCATTTCCTTGGCTCCACTGGAAGTCATATCTCTTCGGAGGATCTGCAACTCTGCCGTTTTTCACCTTGGATGTGCCAGCCGCCGCCAATCCCTTTCCATCGACATCATTGCCCTACAGCATCGCCCAAAACTCCCCGAACACGCCACTGCAGATAAGTACATTACTGTTATAACTTTGTTCTTCCTTTTTTTTTGGGTTTATTGTTGCGAGGAAGAACCTACTGATGAACTGTAGATATTGTGTTGCTGAAATGGACTATAGTTGCCGTACATTCATTGTAAAGATAATTATTTAGCGCTTCATAATTGTTGTGTTTATGAAGATAATGTGTTTACGTTATTATTAGATTTATTAGAAGCTTAGTAAATATTCGACTGTAATATAATAATTTAATTCACGTGTATTTATGTACATTGGAGCCTTCAGCTCACTTTTAGTACGTATCAGTACTTCTGGCACAACTATTTACTTCGAAATTTTATTCTTTCGCCTTGTACCCATTGTTGGGACTTATAATTCGGCGACGAACGCGTGTGTCAACTGGCATGTAGCCCGCCTGACGAATTTGATCAACTTCGCACTGCGTAGATGTGCTCGCTTGCGCTCGAAACTGAATTATAAGATTCATAGTTCAACAATAGTTTGTACTGCCAATTTTTGTCAAATTTTTAATTTTGCTATAAATTCTTTTATATTTATTGGCAAACTAAAATTTCACATTCAATTTCATATTATTAAATTCTGTTTTAATTCATCCTTTTTTTTTATCTCTCAATCCTGTCGTTTTCAGGCAACACATTAACGGTAGGTACAGCATTTTTTTTTTATCACGTGTGTACCTTGTCCTTTTCGTAATTTTAAGGTTAAAAATTACGTGGCGCCCTAACAACCCTTTTGGGGGTTGCTCCTTTAATTTTAACCCTGCCCGTCCCCACTGTCTAAAAGTTAGCGGCTGCACACCTAACATCCAGGGTGCATTACGTAACTACTGCGTCATCGCATTTCGCGTTGCACGGTTGCACGTACGTTACACTTGATTAACCACTTGTTTGGCAAGTGTCCAGTCATCCTTAGCGGTCCTAGTGTAGGACCCAACCAAGTTTTGCCGTTGTTCCCATCTAGTTTGCGTAAGACTTACTGATTGGGGAAAATGTGTCTGCAGTAAATGCTCCATCGTTTCTTTTTCCCCTTCAGTATACTCACCCGTCAGTTTTTTGAGGGAGCCAAGCAGCCCCTCGTTTTCTTTTAGTAGGGCTCTTTGGAGTCTAGCACCTTCAGGTATCTGTTCAAGTTCCTGGCAGTACTTTCTCCAAGAGTCTCTTTTAGCTTTCCTTACGGCTTTGTTATACTCGGTTAGTGACGTTCTATAAACGTCCCATTCTCCGGTTCGTTTTGCTCTGTTGAACAACTTTCGTGTTTCTGTTTTCAGACGGGACAGTCCCTCATGCCACCAAGGCACCCTTCTTGAGGTTCTTTTCTCCCGCTCTAGGCAACTGGCTTCGAAATCTGCTTTTACCGCTTCACGGAGGTTATTTTCCATGAGTTCTAGTTCTGCTGGGTTTCCTGCTCTAGGAGGGCAGTTTTCCAGTTGAATTTCTAATTGTTCCCTGTAAAGGTTCCAGTTAGTTCTTTTCGGATCTCTATACGGTACAGGAGATATGTCGTCTGATTCTACTTCGAATCGTATATATCTAAGATCAGAGAGCGACGGCTCGTCTAATACATGCCAGTTTTTTACTGTGTCGCTTGCGTACACAGTACCTATAGTTATGTCAATTACTTCCCTTCTTGTTCTAGTTACGAAGGTCGGTTCATTGCCTTTATTTGCTACTTCTAAATTATTCGCTAACAAATATTCAAGAAGAGACTCACCCCTTTTGTTGGTATCAGTGCTGCCCCAGACAAGATGGTGTGAGTTGGCGTCGCACCCGACAAGAATTTGCCAGCTTTTTGTGTGGGCTCGCTCCACCAGTCTGCGAAGGCCTCCCGGTGGTGGATCGCCTGGTTGGTCATAAGGCAGGTACGCGGATCCGAGCACAAACTCCCTCTCGCACCCTGCCTCTGACGTCACCAGGCTTATTACAACAAGGTCTCTGTAACATAAGTCCCATAATGGTGTAACATTTAAATTTTTCTTAACTAATATGCAGGTTCTGGGTATAGTGGCAGAAGTATCAAAAATTATTTTTCTCCCACTTCCCCTAAGATCCTTAATTACGCCGTTGTAAGTCCAAGGTTCTTGGACTAAGGCCACGTCAATGTCGTGTTTTGTCATGTAGGCACTGAGGGCATACGATGCCGCTTTACAGTGCTGTACGTTAATTTGTATTATCTTCAGGAAGGCACTTACCTACTGAGTACTGGTGGAGGGTTGAGGGTTCTCCGATGTCCCCTCAACCTCCATCTTCTCCGTTTCGTCCTCGGCCCCGGCTTCGCCCTCCTTCTTCTTGGCCAGGGCTTTGAACTGAACTCGGGAGAAGTTCAGGTACGGTCGGTGACCGCAGACGTCCATGGCGTCCCAGGAAGTTTGGTCCATCAGGACAATCAGTTGTTGTCCCTTTGGATCCTCCTTCCGGTCCACTATCCTCCAGGTCGAGGTTTGGATATCCTTATTTTGGATCTGAAGGCGACTTAAAATCTTCTCAGGTTCCATTGCTGGCCCCGGTATCCACACCATCGCTCGCACTGGCTTGGGAAGGTTCTTCGCCTCAACGAATTGAAGCGTCGCCCCTTCCAACGGTGTCTCATTGCGCAACAACCCGCCTAACCAGTCCAGTGTGGCCTGGTCACAGCAAGTGATGCGCAGAGTCCCGTCCCGGTGCCTGCAATCTGTGAACCTTGGATGGACCTCCCCAGTTTTCACCAAGTCGATCTTCTCCAAGATCCACATCTTCAACTTCCCTGTCTGCTCCTCCTTCAGGGAAATGCCCAGGTCCTGGTGGGTGATCGCCATCTTGAACCCGGCCATTGCGTCTTTGAAGGAATGGGCCACGTTTGTAGGCCCTTTAACCTTTTTCACGGGTCTGTCCTTGGGCGTACTGCCATCCGACCGGTGTCGCTTTGGCGTCCCAGTCGTGGCAGGCCCTTCTCTTACAGCCTTGGTTGGAGGTTGCTTGGAGCCCCCTCCTTCCTTGGCTTTTTTTAGCTTCCGGCGAGCAGCCCCGGAGAGCTTTTGCCTTAGAGGCTTGGAGTCTCCGGTATCTGTTTCACCGGAAGGATTGGTTGGAGCCCCTGAGTCCTGCTTGGAGTCCTCGGTGCTGTTGGGTTTTGTTCTCTGGTCACTCATTGTTGTTCCCACGAGTAGCTAGGGAAAGGGTGGTCAGCCTCGGCAGAGCCCCGCAGTACCGAGGTAAGGCTTTGATACAACCGAGTGCGACCCGGTGCTCGGAGGTGTTGCCAGTAATGACTGATCTTCTATTCAGCCACGCATCCCATCGGCCTGGTCTACCCCACCTTGGGATTTAGGATTTTTATTGAGGTTTTCTCCTCTTGGACCAGGCGGTGAAGCCAAGTCCCCCCGCCCCTTTTCTACTCCGCGAGACATGTCCACAGTCAGTAGAGAGGAGCATGGTTTTACGGGAGACACACCTACCAAGGTAGTAGCTCTCCGGTGCCGTTTTGAACACCTGGTGCAGTACCCTTAGCCACGACACGACAGCCGGGTTAGGTGTATGACCCAGCCCGGTCAATCCGAGCCGTCGTAAATCAGGGCGCGACACAGAGGAGTTTTACATCTCGGTCGGCTCATAGATAGTTCACGTCTCGGATCTCCCGGACAAGGTTTTCGCTACCTCCGTTTGCCACCTCGAACAAGTCGAGGGCCCAGGGACCACGACGAGGACGTGGAGGTTACCTTGAAAGTTTCGAGGAAGTACTGCAATACCTCGAAAGTTAGTGACGTCGTTAGACAGCCTAACTGGTGGCAATACCACTTTCCTTGGTCCCCTACTATTGGAGAAGAACTACCATAATATAAGAATTGCAAAAAAGGGATGGAAGACCAAATTTATTATTACAAAATCTTAAAGTTGTATGATCAACATTTTAAATACAGCATTTCAGCAAACCTCTGAATCAATCCGGAGTTGGTAAAATACTATATACAGGATTGATTTTATGCTATATTTACTCATTGCTGGCGTGGAGAGTGTACCACAGGGGTCACCTTTGTACCATTTCAAATTCGAAATATTTGGCGTCGGTCGTGATTGAACCCGGTTTCTCAGACAAATGGTTTATACAAATAATTAAATACAATGTTTGTTCTTGTTTTTACTGTTCCCCATTTACAAATTAAGCCAAAATTAGAAGATAAAATGCCAATTTTTTTTTTCTGATACCCAAACTTGACAATGACTAAAGGTGAACCTACTGTATAACTATGAGACGGTCGGTGGCAGGGAGAGATATTATTGTAACATATTAACGGAGTACGTACATGCGACAAGCCAAATATTTCCCCTCGTCTCTCCACACTTCTGTTACGGCAATTCTGAAATCGAACTTTTGCTCTAGGTAGACTAGCCCCTTTATATTTATTATTACTTTTTTTTTATGAAATTTTAATGAATAATAAAATACAAAATGTAGGTAATCTCGGTTTGATGGCTTGGTTTTCTCTGTCCATTACAGCTGGCAACTACGGTGAGAAATAATTTCTTACACTTTAGGCCACGACTATGGAAAATGCGTAACTTTTGGGCTTTGTTTAGCACGGGAATGGTGAGAAATAATTTCTCATCCTTAACCCACGTCTGTGGAAAATTAATGACTTTTGGGCTTTGTAAAGCATGGAAAAAGTACAATTTTCTGTAGTAGTCGTAGAGAAAAAAACATCAATCATTAATAAGTAATTATTTTAAAAAATAACTTTTTTATTCAATAACCCATTTTTTTTAAAGAATGTTTAAAAATATTTTAGAATTATGTATTTTTTTAATAAATTAAACTTGTTTGCAATAAGAATGCTTTTTCTCTAACTCGATATCTCTAAAACTCGAAGTGTTTTCGCAGTTCCTTGTGTTCCGAGTTATAGTTTTGAGTGTATTTGACTATTGCATTGAAAAATATGGAATTTCGAGACATTTTATAATTTTTATGTTGCAAAATAAAATTATTTCTAATTCTAGTTTAGTATCATATTGCACCCCGGCGAGAAGAATGACACAAGTCCAAAAAATAGTTTTGCGTAAAACTTAAATCAAGAGACAGTTCTCGATTGTAAAGTTACTTACATTAGCTCGAAACGAAACGACATTAGCTCCATCTCTCAAAAAATATAGTCTTGATTTATGTCACTATTTCTGATTATTAAAAGCATATTTTTGACCAATTTTATCTGATGAACTTGGAATTTCTAAATTTTGACTTGTGTCATTATTCTCGCCGGGGTGCGATATCATTAAAATTTCTTAGAATATTGTTGAAATATTTTAGCTGTAATTTATTAAACATAGAATTAATACTTATGTACCGATTATATTTAAATATTATTCTCATTGCCCCGTTTTGAAAACCCCATAGATAATAAATGACCCCATATATAGTAAATCTAGTAATAGTTTTTGTTCACCATGCTTTCTGCAAGAACTAGAGGACTTTAAAACTGAATCACGTCATTCTTCAAAATTTTGTAACAAAAAATTAAAATCAATGTATTCTCTGGAAAAAATGTCGTTTGTCAAAAATGAGGTTATACATTTGTCACAACTGACTTGGCATCGCGACAAACCATGAGTATATTTTAACGTGAAACATTGGGTTTGTCATATCCATGGTTACGACTTTATATTTGATTGACAGCAATGTATTTGCTCGTTCCATTTAAAATGAAACATAGGGAACGAATCTGACAGAAGTATTATATTTAAACATTGTAAAAAAAATAGGGGAGTCAGAAAGCCACTCGAGAGCACTAAATATATTTCGGACACAAAGTGCACATAGTACTTTTTCTACATCTAAATTTAATTTTTAGAAAATTGTTATAATTATTTAAACAAAATTAACCTCTAATGACATGTTGTCAATATGACAGATAACCGTTGAATTTTCCTTTAAGTAATGATTTGAAATTTGATTGACAGCAATGTATTTGTGTCTCATTTAAAATGACACATGGGGAATAAATTTGACAGAAGTATTATATTTAAATATTGTTAGACATTTAACCGAGTCAGAAAATCACTCGGGCACACGTCTTATCAAATATCAAATCGTTCCCTATGTTTCATTTTAAATGGAACAGGCAAATACATTGCTGTCAATCAAATGTCAAGTCGTAACCATGGATATGACAAACCCAATGTTTCACGTCAAAAATACTCACGGTATAATAGATTTGAGACTTTCACAATGAAAAACTATATATTCATCTTTAAGGTACCTAATCGGCATTTAGTAATCAATAAACAGTCTATAAATTGTACATCTATACAAAAAAAGTTTACCATCAGTTTTGGCAATCAATGTTTTTTCCAGAGAACACATCAATTTTTACTTTTTTACAAAAATTTGAACTATGACGTGATTGGTCAATTTTAAAGGCCTCTAGTTCTTGTCGAAAGTATGCTAAACAAAAATTATTGCCAGATTTACTATCTATGGGGTCAGTTCTACCATGGGTTAAACATTGTACACTTACTTACATATCACCCTGTATTTATTTTATATTAAATACACAAAGTAAGAACATGTAACAAAATAACATCATTAAACATTATAGTTTTTAAATTAGTCAAATGACAGCTATTTAAATTTGGAGATTTAGGAACGACTCACAATAAACTCTTTCAAAATGAAGAAATCGGAAGCCTACTTTCAAGATTTGTAATTCCTTGTCGATTTTGACGTCACGCTTTTGGTGTCATAGTAAAAATTTGTGCTTCATTTTGTATTATAAAATAAATCACGTATTATCATCATGATCTATTTACTATAAGAGCGAAATAATAATTTTATATTTTGTATCATAAAATAAATCACGTATTATCATGATCTACTTACTACAATGTCAAGAAGTTTAACGTTTTGATGTTTTCATGTTTACGTACAAATTATACAAAATACGCAAACAAATGATTAACTTAGTATTTAAATTTGTGACATACAAATTAACAAACATACACGTGCGTTAAATTTGTATCTTGACCGGCTTAGTGTACTTGTTAAATCTATTCTTCTTCTGTTTCATTGTTCAATGGCAAAAACTACTTCGTTTTAAATTAATTTTTTTAGTTTGTTAGTATTTATCTGTATGTCACGTAAATAAATAAAGATTTTTTTGGGTAGATTGAAAAAAGTGATTAGAACAAATGTTGTAGTAGATAGTTTAAGGACTTTATAAATGTTTTACCTTCGAAAATCGATAGAGCGCTTATCAAAAATTCTTGTTTTGAAATTTTTGGTCGATCGACATTTTGTCATTTGAAAAAATAAAAAATAATTGTAAATGTTAAATGTTTTAGAGACCCGAAATATAATTTTTCTCTTGTCCTTATTTTTTTTTTTGGGTGTAACGACTTAGTATTATCGCCCTGCAGTGAGTACTTTTTAACGTGAAACATTGAGTTTGTCATATCCATGGTTACGACTTGATATTTGATTGACAGCAATGTATTTGCCCGTTCCATTTAAAATGAAACATAGGGAACAAATATGACAGAAGTATTATATTTAAATATTGTAAGAAATTTAGCGGAGTCAGAACACCACTCGAGAGCACTAAACATATTTCGGGCACAAGGTGCACACAATATTTTTTCTACATATAAATTTCATTTTTAGAAACATGTAGGTATAATTATTTAAACAAAATTAACCGCTAATGACATCTTGTCAATATGACAGACAACCGTTGAATTTCCCTATAAGTTATGATTTGATATTTGATTGACACTCAAATTGACAGCAACGTATTTGTCTGTCTCATTTAAAATTATATATAAATATTGTAAGAAATTTAGCCGAGTCAGAAATCCACTCGGGCACAAGGTGCATACTATGTTTTTTCTACAACTAATTTTAATTAAGAATGCAGGTATAATTATTTAAACAAAATTAACCTCTATTAACGTCTTATCAAATGTCAAATTCGTTTCCTATGTTTCATTTTAAATGGAACGGACAAAAACATTGCTGTCAGTCAAATGTCAAGTCGTAACCATGGATATGACAAACCCAATGTTTCACGTTAAAAAATACTCTGATATATACAGGATGGGAACGAACTTAATGTCACAAATTTAAGGGTGAGTATTATGACATGTGTAGATTGCGAAACTGGAAAAAAAAAATTTTAAATTGGAAATTCGACTTTTCTTAATGAAACTTTTTTTACTGCTTTTTTAATTCATATTTCATTAAAAATATGTTTATCAAAAATACATTCTAAATTAGTTGTATTATTAATAATTAAATTATATAACATTTGCAACGAAAATAATTGTGTAATAGGTACATAAAAAAAATAATTCATTATTCTCGGCAGTATTAGTGGCAAGTGATTTTTGCTGTGCTCTAATATATTCTAATTCTGAATTAGTGAATATGTTGTTGATTTATGGTGAAGTGGGACAAAACGCGGTTTTAGCAGCAGGTCTGTAAGCCGAACGGTATCCTGGAAGACGTCAGCCTGATCGCAGGATGTTCATCACCGTGACACAACGTCTTCGCGACGCAGGCAATTTAAGAAGAAATGGACAAGATGGCGGCGGTCGCAAACTACACCACAACATTGAAAATGAAGTCTTAGACTTGGTGCATGCTAACCCGGAAATTAGTAGCAGAGGAGTGTCTCGTGTTGTAGGAGAAATATCTCACACGAGTGTTTTGAAAATTTTACACAAGAATGATTATCATCCATACCATTTTCAACGTGTTCAAGGATTAATGCCTGCTGATCACCAAGCTAGAACGATATTTTGTCAATGGATTCTGCAACAGCATGCTGCAAATTTTAATTTTATTTCACTTATAATATTTAGTGACGAAGCCATTTTCACATGTGACGGTGTCCATAATTTCCACAACATGCATTATTGGGCTCAAAAAAATCCACATGTTGTAGAAAAAAGTAGTTCGCAACACAGATTTTCATTAAATGTTTGGTATTTTAAATGGAAATTTGCTTGGACCATACATACTGCTCAATAGATTATATGGTGACCAATATTTGGAATTTTTACAAAATGTTCTACCAGTATTATTAGAAGATGTTCTCTTACTCCTTCGTGAACATGCATGGTTTCAGCATAATGGTACTCCACCTCATTTTTCAAGAAATGTGCGTAAGCATTTAAATAATACCTATGGGACAGGTGGATTGGCCGTGGAGGTCCTGTATCATGGCCACCAAGATCACTTGACCTCAGTCCCTTAGATTTTTATCTGTGGGGTCATTTGAAGTCCTTGGTGTATGATAATCAAAACCACCCCTGAAACTGTTGAAGAATTGAGGATGCGGATACAAAACTGTGCTGAAATTATTAAACAAGAAAATCATATGAACTTGGCATGTAGTGTCTCATTAATTCAACGTAGTGCATTGTGTGTACCTGTGGGAGGTGACAATTTTGAACAATATTTATGACTTTTGTGTTTAATCTTCAAATGATTTTTAAGATAAGTTTTTTTCAAATTAATATTGTTACATGAAAAGTTTCTAGTACTGTTGTATTTTATCAGTTATTCTGTTTTTTTTTCCTTTAATAAAAATAATTCTGCGAAGTATTAATATTAATCTTTGATATGGTTCATTGAACTTTTAAAATAAATTACGTTAGAAATAATTAAGATTTGATTATACAGAAACATTACGTAAATTAAATAAATTAATTTCAAGTATTAAAGTTTTCAGTGGTCCAGTGGTACCAAAAATGTTAGTTTAATTTGAACTACCCTTAAACATGCGAATTTTTAAATAATTCTGTCTGTTTCGTACTCTACACATGTCATACTACTCACCCTTAAATTTATGACATTAAGTTCGTTTCTTCCCTGTATAAGAGATCTGCTACATGAAGTTAGCAGGTATTTTAGTTTTTGTTTACAACTTTTTTTAGTAAATAGCAAAAATTAGCAAAAAATTATAGCTACTTACTTTGCTAAGTGAAGTTAGCAGGTATTACTGTTTTTCTTTATAACGTTTTTGGTAAACAGCAAAAAAATTTATTTATACAGCAAAAATTAACCAAAAAGGTATCAAAAATAATAGCACAAAAAAAAACTTTACATTTTACATATGGTTCATTGAACTTTCAAAATAAATTACGTTAAAAATAATTAAGATATGATTATACAGAAACATTACGTAAATTAATTAAATTAATTTCAAGTATTAAAGTTGTCAGTGGTCCAGTGGTACAAAAAATGTTAGTTTAATCAGAAGTACCCTTAAATATGCGAATTTTCTAAAAAATCTTTCTGCTTCGTACTCTCCACATTTCATACTACTCACCCTTAAATTTATGACATTAAGTTCGTTTACATCCTGTACATTTATATAATTTATACAATCTTTTCCAATGAACTTTTGGTTTGGGATTTGTACAAAATACATCAAATTGGCGGGAGGTAAAATAATTTTTATATTCATTTGATGTTTTTTTTTTTTAATTTTTTTATATTAAGTTCTATATATGACTTCAGTAGTATCGAAATGAAAAATCCAGCCGAGTGATGTGACATTAGTTTTTATACAAAAAAAGGTTTAATTTTTTACGATTTTGTTACACATTTTTTTCTTATATAATTTACCATATTTCGGGTGAAATAAATTAGTAATTATTTTTCTGATCGTGCGCTGAAAAGTTGATTGCAACCTTGCCAGTTTAGTTAACACGTCATTAAGTATTTGCGTAATAGCAATGAAAATATAATTTTTCTTGAGACTGCAACTTTTTTCGTGCGATTTTTCAAGAATGATTGCGGTGTCTCATATTTTATATTTTTTTAGTAAATATCTCAAGCATTAAAGAATAACATATTCGTTTTTCAAACATGTGGTTATCATATTAATTTTTTTTTATCAGTAGTGATTCTACTGCTAACCTCCATATACAGATACACAAAGTATTTCATTGTCAACTTTAATTTCAATTATCTTTGTTATTTCAATGATTTCTAATTTACATCGAAATTCTACAACTTTTAATTACAACGGATACTGATACTGAACTACCTACCAATTTTAAGCTGATAATACGTTTCGAATTTTCTACATAAGTAACACAAAAAGTAATTCAACACAACTCACCTTGAATAAGCACATATGTTGAGTCACATTCATGGGAATCATAATCACAACAGTAAACATTACGCGCATTTCTGATTTTCGATGAAAAATTTGTTTTGTACATTTGTGTTTCATTATCATAGGTATGAAATCCCTCGCGAAAGTGCACCTATCAAAAATAAATAGTTCATGATTTCAACATAATATGGTGTTAAAAAACAAGTGTAACAACTTTTGAAGACATACAGTATTAACCAAAATGAGTAAAAAACTTGATCAGCAAGGGTCATAGTTTCCGAAGGCAGTCAAAAATGAGTTTTATGTGGTTTATTTTTGCTGTTTCGAAAACTGTTAGAGCTACGACTTTGATTAAATGAGACTTTTTGTTTACATTTTAGAGGCGACCTTGGATATGCTTTTGTTTCTCAAAAAAATCATGTAATTGTACTTAGTACAAATTTTGTAGTGACCTTAACCGATATTTAAATTTTTTAACCATTGAAAAAGGATAGAATAATCTTCTTGCCCACAGGTACGTGTTTTGATGCAGAAAAAGATATTTTTTTAGTATTAGCACAGATTATCATAAAACAAATTAGCGAATTGAACTACGTATATTATTGTGCAATGCAGTTCTTAAGTGAAGAATACTATACTTGAAATTACAAGAAATGTTTCATATAAAATTTTATTATTTTATTTAGTGACATAGACAAAATTTAGTTTTATCACTGTCTTTGTCAGTTTTTTTTCGATTTTAATACAAATTGGCCTGTTTCTCGGAAACAGTTGAAAATCAAACGTATGTTGATTAGACAGTAGTATATCTCGTCAAAAGTTGTTGCACTTGTATATTATATTAGGATAAAATTAATAATAAAACACATATTTAAAACCGGTTTATCAATATCTGGTTAAATTTTTAACTAAAAGTTGAATAACCAAAACAAAAATTGAAACGAAATTTTCTGTCAAATGACAGATTTATCATTGCTGTCAACGTTAAAATTTTAACCACAGATTGAAAAACTGGCCCCAAGTAATACTACCAATAGAATTAATATTTATTTTATTTTTTAATAAAATTATAATAATGTAAAATTTATCAGCAGTATAAAATTTTTTTCATGATCTTTTTTTAATGTTTACCGATATGAATTCCAAGGAAGTAGTCTTTATTTAAAATATTACTGATCGGTAAGTGATTTACATCACGTTCTTATTTGCAGGCGGAGGCGGTAAATAAATAAATACATCAATCCAAGCTTACTTTAAAAATGCAACCATTAATTTCATATATGTCCAAATAATTTGTGCGTCGATCGTGCTAAAAACGTAATAAGAATTCCAGCTAGTAAAGAATCTTCTACCGGTATCGGATGTATTGGAGATATCGACATTGTCTCGATCTCCAAAATCATCCCCAATCGGTAGGAAGCACTTACCGTCCTTAATAATTAAATAACTATAGTTTTATACAACTGTATAATATTTTTTTTATACAATAGGGTCCTCCACCGTAGTAAAAAATTAGATCAAGAGTCAGTTTTATTAAAACTAGACCTTAAAACATATTAATATAAAACTAATTTGAAAAATGTTTCGTGAAAATGTTCGCCCTAAACCTCCAAAATATAAACAGAGGCCTATTCACAAATTAGCAGGGACAGATGTACCCGGGTATTCTGCTGATTCTTTGGGACACATTACTAGAGATCCGAACACACAATATAATCTTCAACTCTTCTTCTATAACCAACGAAAACGAGAAGATGACGACAACAAATTAAAAGAATTGAAAGACAGAACATTGGATGCAACAACAGCAAAATATGTGAAACATTTTGAAAATAAAAGATTTTGTAGAACTCTTCAAGAAAAAGTTCAAACAAAAATGGAAGCATATGACAAGAAGATTGAAGAACGCCGAAGAAAATTATCTGATCTACTTTGGCAAGAAGAGACAGAATCCACTAAGCAAGCAATAACTGAAGCACAAAAGACCAATGAACTAAAATACCAAGAAAAAGAACAAAAATTCAAAGAAATACAAGAGAGACTGAAAATAGTCAAAGAAAAGAGAATGCAACAATATATAGAACTAAATAAATTAGGAAAGAGTGAAAAGATAATGTCAGCCACCGGGATTTGAACCCAGATCCACTGTCTTGCCGGGACAACGCTCTACCAATTGAGCTATGGCGGACTCTTCCCGTTGGCTCACATTATCTTCCACAAATGTCAGACTGAAAGATTCTCATATGAGAATACTCAGCGTCACGTATTGATGTGGGGTTACAACTAACCACTACATTTAAACATCAGTGACTTTGTCATAATTTACTCATGTACCTATCGGCACAAATATTGAAATGAACGTAGAGTGTGCAGCCTATTTATTCTAAATAAATTAGGAAAGAATGAAAAGATAATGTCAGCCACCGGGATTTGAACCCAGATCCACTGTCTTGCCGGGACAACGCTCTACCAATTCTTTCCTAATTTATTTAGAATAAATAGGCTGCACACTCTACGTTCATTTCAATATTTGTGCCGATAGGTACATGAGTAAATTATGACAAGTCACTGATGTTTAAATGTAGTGGTTAGTTGTAACCCCACATCAATACGTGACGCTGAGTATTCTCATATGAGAATCTTTCAGTCTGATATTTGTAGAAGATAATGTGAGCCAACGGGAAGAGTCCGCCATGGCTCAATTGGTAGAGCGTTGTCCCGGCAGGACAGTGGATCTGGGTTCAAATCCCGGTGGCTGATATTATCTTTTCACTCTTTCCTAATTTATTTAGAATAAATAGGCTGCACACTCTACGTTAATTTCAATATATAGATCATTGTGCAGAATTTCGCCCTTACATTGCTCTTCAGCGTTGCAAAGAGGCTTCTGAAGTTCAAAAACTTCAAAATGAAAGAAATTGAAGCAAAGAAAAAGAACGAAAAAGAATTGGAACATTTCTGGCATAAGATGATATCTACGTCACACATATATTCTATTCCAAATTCTTACTAATTTCAAACCTTCTGCTATCGCCTTTTTGAAATACAGAATCCATTTGCAAGTATATAAATGCAGAAAATAACAACAATAGAACAACAGAAATAAACCAAATAATACTAGTTTACTTATTATCCCATATTTCCAATTATTGACCACAAGGGTTATTTTAACATATTTATACAATTTATAAGTGCTGAAAAAAAAAAAAATTATGTGACTTCAATTATTAGCGAAATCCACTGTTTGAGAACAAAATCATCTCTATATCTACGTCACAGAATATTAAAAAAATTATTACTGCTTAACGAATAACAATAAAGACTTTCTAAAATTACATACTACTTTCAGTTTAGATGAAGTTTTGTAAAAATGTATTTAAAAAAATGTAGTGAAGGACCCTATTGTCAAAAAAGTTGATGTTTGTGCATTGATATTAGTATGCGAAATATGTCATTAATTAATTAATTACGTAACCATAAGAACGAGTATTTCACACACAGTGCACCTTATTTCGTGCTCTAGGCGAATTATTTCGTGTACCGTGGACAATACTTTGCGCACAATTCCAAAATCATCCATAAAACTAGCAAAAAATTTAGTTTTAAATTGTGAAAATAATATTAATAAATAATGTGTATATTTTAATAAATTTTATATTAAACTTGTGTAAAAATACAAAATTAAATGTGTCAAAACGATATAGGAAAATTTACCTGTAATCTGTCTCAATGACAACATATCAATTACGACTAGAACTTTGAATTGGGTATTTAGTTAAATCGGAAATACCAACCCACCCGGACCAAATGACCCGTATTACACGTAAGAACCGTATATCCCTTAAGACTTGATGTTATACGTATAGGAAGCATACGACTGCCTGTAAGGGGTATAGTGCGACGCACCGAGAACATACATATCTCATTATTGCATTTAAATACACACATTTAATTTATTCATAATGGTTCGAGATCGAAATTTTCTTTTATTTGTCCTATTATTGTACAAATTACCAACTTATCTTTTAAAACTAATTTATTATGTGAAATGTTTAATCAAATAAATCAACTATATTAAATAGAATTGCTATTCAACGGTTTGATTATTTAAATAGATAATTAGCAACTTAATATTACGTCTTACGGGTGATATGGTTCTTACGGGTAAAACGGGTCTGCGGTTCTTTCTGTTCTTATGTGTCTTACCGGTCTTATGGGTCAAGAATTGGCTCTGACCCGTATTCACTGAAATACGGGTAGGCGGGAGGTGTTTTGGATTTACCGGTATTCCGAGCACTAATGTCAATAGAGGTTATTTATATGAACAGTCTTACCTGTTTTCTAAATATTAAATTTAGATGTGGATATGTTACTTTCTATTTGGTTTTCATCAGTGTTATAGGGATTCTTCAGTTTTATGATTATTTGAAATTTGAATCCTGGTACATTGTGGCATATACAGGGTATAAGAGCTAAACGAGTTATCTCAAATAATTTCTATATTATTAAAGATATAATAAAATGCTATAAGATAATTTTATAGAAGGTCAAGGGGGGCATCCGATTGGAGAGGAAAATATTGTTTTGGTTATATTTTTTTGGTATACATTTTTATGCTCATACGATAGAGTTTTATTTTTTCTGAAATCTACCATGTATTCATTTTATATTCTAAAATTACAAAAATATTGAGAAAAATGCTTTTGAAATTTAAATAAATTTTATTTTTTAATCATTTTTCAGTGTATGAAAAACAAAAACATAATTCTATTGTTGCACATTTTTATTTGTTGTGCTGAGTGATTAATTTTATTTCAATATGGCTGAAATTTATACAGACGACGATTTTTTGAATTTGTTATTAATTTATGGTGAATGTCATCAAAACTATTCGAAGCGAGAGATACTACGCGCGAGAAACACAACCCGAGTAGTATATCTAGGCTGGTTCTGGAACAAAATGGTGTACTGCGCAGATATCTGCGCAGGTTTTACCCCCACCCCAGAATTTAATGTAAAAATGAGTTTAATTTTAACATGCATGGAAAATAAAACTATAAAATACATATAAATTCTATTTATTTATTTATTTAAAAGATACAAATAATATTTATAATTACATTATATATCATTATGACACTGCATGCATTCTTTTATCAATGGATATCTTCCTCCAGCTTGATCCCCAATAAAATTTGATGAATGTTCAAAGCGACATCTACACCTTTGAAATTCATCATTCATTCGCCAAGTCTTGGGAAACTTAAACCATTGATCCTCAATTTGTTTCTCAGTATACATCATAATAAATTCCATTGGTAGTTTAGCTATTTCCTCTTCACGCATAAAATGTAATATACCACCATGATTGTAAAAAGTTTGAAATGCATTAAACACATTAAATTTATTGTTGAATCATTTTAGTAATAAATAAACATTTCGAACTGCACAATTATTAAGATGTAAATTGCAATATTCCACAGCAATTGGTTCACATAGCTGAGATAATGCTGGACATCCGGTGTAATCTAAGTTAATAATTTTTTTCTGCTCAAATGTTTTTAACCAATGCTTTTTTTCTAAACCTTTAACATACATAGTATTAATGTCAGCGGAATCCAGCAACTTTTGAATTGTTTGACTAACGTCAGAGTACGAAATTTTACCACTATACCACTCTAAATTATGAAAATATTTAGTTAATCAAGCTACATTTCGTTTTGTTCTACAGCTTAAATTAGACGAAGAGTAATGTGGTTTAAAATTTTTCGATACGCATAATTTGCTTTCAATATTAATTACAGCAATTCCCTTACATACAAATTCATTATTTTCAATTCTTTTAAAACCTTGTAAATCAGCAATGACTGAAGTAATTTTTGAAACGTGATGCACGAACTGTGGATTTAAAATGAATAATTGCTTATTCTTCGGCGCTTTTATGTACCCAGCTGTTATGAGCACTACTAAATCCAAGCCATTTTACATAAACCATATTACTTTTCCCACTAAACAAACATCGGGATGCTTTACTTTTTGTAATCCTTGAATGGGTTGATTTTGATAATCCTTAATCTCATATGTTGTGTGATTAGTAAGTTTTACCTCTGCAATTACAAATATCTCATTACTCCAGTTTGGTGTATAACCTTTCTCAAAGTCTCCATGATGTTTGCTTATTCGCACATGATCACTAACTTTGAACTTCATAATTTTTAAATTAACAACTTTAGTGTGATTATAAGCTGAGTACAGAAGCTGTTTTTCTTTACGTTTGGTAACATTAGCTGGCTTCATTTTAATTGGTTTGTTTTGTATTATTGTACTTATCTACAATATTTTGCAAAATATTTAGCCACTTATAGTAGCCTTGAAAGCTAAATTCCTTCCACATTAATGATTTAAACGTGCGGTTTACACGTTCAACTATGCTTGCCTTTTTAGTGCTAAATGTAGAGTAATGATTAATACCGCATTTTTTCATTAATTCCTGGAAATTGTTATTATAAAATTCTTTACCTACATCGGTATGCAAGTTTTTTGGTATGCCATTACCGCGTTGAAAAATGTTTTGCATTGCTTTTGAAACATTACCACCCTTTTTATTTTTTTACCAGTTCAACCCATACAAATTTGGAAAAAATATCAATTACAACAAATATAAAACGATAGCCTTTATTGAGTTTTGCATATGGTAGCATTTCTACCAGATCTGCTTGAAATGTGTCATCCAAACCTTTTACAATAACATATCTACGCTTAAAATTAATTATTGCCGGCATGTGTAACTCGCTAACAATATCACGTTTAACCTTAGACATGTCTTCAAGTTATAATTATGAGTCTGCTTGTGAACTTGGATTAGGTTTCACCGCTGGACTTACCCTATCTGATTTTGCAACAGACTGTGACTTCTTTTTAGATGGTTGTTTCAGTTTCAAATGTTTATATAGCTCCTCATTATCGTGTCATACTTTTTAAATAATTTGAGTGGTTGCATTTATTAAATAATATGTAGAACTTTTATAATCATCAAGATTTTTACAATTTTATTTAAAGCTTCTTCCAGATACTTTTTGCTTACATCATTATTATCATCAACGTGAGCACTTATATTTACAATTCATTTGTTATCTAAATGAATTGTATAAGTGTCGTCATAATCATCATCATAAGCTCTATACTTGATGGGATGATGTCCAGACTTGTTGATGGGCATCTTGATACTGAAGTTAATATATGATATTTGCCTCTTTTAACTCTTCTATTATTAAGACTATTTCATTATTGTGATTATTGTTACCGGCTGCCTGTGATGCCAACAACAATTTTAACCTTTCAACAAGCTCGTTGGAATTATCCCAGTGTACATAATTTATAGGATTTTGATTATAAATCATGTGCAAACCCTCGCCATTCTTTTGCAGCAAAATTGGTTTAATAATATTTTTATACTTTTCAGATCGATTCCCTAAAATTTGACCTATTGATGTATTGCCCCGCCTATGCGCATTTGTTTTTTTTAATATATCACAATAATTCTCCCGGTCACTTTCTTTAAACCCTATAGGATTTTTTTTTAAATTAACTCATATAGACCTGTAGTTCCAATATACCTTATTTTTTTGCACCTTCGACGTTAAAAATTAAATCATTGCCATCAAAATTAAAATTTATATTTACAATTTTAAACTTATCAGTAGTGGGGTCATGTTTAATAGCAGTATTGTGATTATAATCTGATGATTCAGAGTACATATTTTCAATGTATTCTCGAGGTAGAGGAGCATATTGTTGCAGATATTCATCAAATACTTTTCTAGATAAATTAGCTGTAATATCTTGTACATTATAAGCATTTTCTTCTTCTTCTTGTGGTTCATGTTCTGCAATAATTTCGGTGTCAACAAATGATCATAAATCCTGCACCCTTTCTTTGGGTTTACTGTCAGATTTTAAATTTCTTTTATATACTCCAAATTAGCTTTTTTTGTTGTCGGTTCAGTTTGAATAATACGCCTCTGCTTAATATTGTTAATATTATAAAGTTGACTTGATAAATCTTTTAATTTTTTTTGTTATTAGTTGATATGATTTTTCAAGTTTCGCACTCTTTGTTGATAATAATAAATTCATAATTATTGCACAAACAAAATGAGCATATATCTCTGAACAGACTGCACGTCATATCTGTTCCTACATGATCTGTGTACACATATTTGAGATTCATCTCATCCTGCTTTAAAAAAATTATAAGGTTTGCATTGCCACGAATTAAATGTTTTGGAATGCGTGTGTATGTTTGACATAAATAAAAACAGTCAACTAATTTATGACGTTTATCACAACTAACATCATCAAATACAAAAACTGTATTACGTTTAACACCTTCAGGTATTGGTTTCAAGAGTTGCTCCAAATACTCATATTTAGGTTGACTTAGAGATTTTGAATAAACGTTTACATGTTCAAAACATAAACCATTTGGATGTTCAATTAAAGCTATTATGAAGTTAGTTTTACCACAACCAGATGGTCCTGATACAATACATCTTATGCATGATGGTAATAATTTACTGTGTCTGACAGGTTGTCGAAATTCAAAATCACAGTTCTCAACGGTTAAAGTTAAAAGTTGTTTTATAACTTCCATGGTGGTTGAATCAATACTAATGTATAAATGAGCTGCACATATAATTTATACATCATTTATAATGCGTGTGCGAAAGGTGACACATCGTAAACGAGGTGCGGGAATTTTAAATACACTTATAAATAAACTTCCCATAGAACTTCATATCCCTGGTTATAACTATTGTGGGCCTGGTACTCGTTTGGAGAAGCGGCTTTTACGGGGTGACAAAGCTGTTAATAAACTGGATGAAGCATACAAGCTGCATGACATAACATATTCTCAGAGTAAAAGTCTTAAGGATCGTCACGAAGGAGACCGAATTCTAGCAGATCAGGCTTCTCAGCGATTGAAATCTTCAAACGCATCCTTGGGTGAAAAAATGCATCTCTTGGGGTTAAATCAGCTATGACTACAAGAGTTAAATTGGGGATGGGTTGTAAGGCAAAAAGAATGGGAAAGGCGCTACCTTTCAAAGATGTTGTGAAACGTGCTCGACTAGCGTTGCAAAGAACTAAAGCCAAAAACTTAAAAAATACTGCCTGGGTAGCTTTTAATTCAGTAAAGCAAATCAAACGACAAATTAAATAAATAAATAAATAAATATATCATCACGGCATATTACCCATTACTGGATGTGCCAGTATCTACATGTAGACATCAGTAAAGATGACGATATATTTTACTGTGTGGGCGCTTACCAGGCGTCACCTCACGGGCATTCATAGCTGGTGTAAAGAGTGCACCACAAGGGTCACTTTCGTGCCATTTCAACGACATATTAAAAAACCTAGAATTATACCTATACCAAAGTCGGGAGGCATTTTACAATTAATACCTATTTTTGCTGCACTTAGCTTAGCAAAAGCTGTGAGTGATATTAAAGGTGCAAAAGAGCAACTGGACGAAAGTCGACGTCATAATAAAACAATGGAGGCAATTGCTATGGGTAAAGGCTTATATTTGCGACTACACAATAAAGGTTTTGGTATGTATCTGAGGGCACTAACAAAAATGTAAAAGAAGGGTTTTGGAATATATCTAAAATCACGTTCAAAGACAAAAAACGGTAAAGTTTAAAGTTACCGAAACGTGTACTGACCAACATTGATATACTCAAGTATGCAAAACACTTACCACATTTCATGGTAATCATGCGTAATAAATTGCCAGCAAAAATAGGTAAATTTGAAATGGGTGTTATAAATTTAGATAATGCTGAAAATCCTGGTACTCATTGGATTGCATACAAAAAGTATAGTAAATATATAAATAATTTTGATAGTTTTGGTAACTTAAGACCACCGCGTGAAGTTATTAAGTATTTTAAAAGTTGTAGAAAATTTGGAGCACGCCACTGCCAGCGCGAGTAGTAATTTACTGTGCGCGCATCCAAGAGAGGGGGAACATGACCGTTGCAAATGCAAATAGACAGTTGAGAGCTAGCCAGGTTGAAGAAAAGACGTGCATTCATGTTTTTTAAAATCTGATTGTTTGTGTGACTATTTTATCCTTCATTGGCAAAATAATTAAGTTTCAAATATATATACACTTATCTGTTATAATCCTGGCGTTTAATTAGTGATTTAGCACATTTTTTGGTGCCGCAATCCAGGAAGATAAGCGTAAAATAAACACGTGTTTGAAACGTTGAATCGAACGAAAGGATAATGGAGGTGCAGTTCAAAATAACGTGTCGTACAAATTTAACGAAATTAATAAAGGGTGCCGAGGACATTTTAAGTGATAAAGAAATAAGTGTCGCGGACTTAAATGTTTTGATCGATCGCATTAAATCCGCGAAGGAAGTGCTACAGACTGCTACAAAAGATACAATGTCGTTTGTTGAGGCTGATAAAATCAGTAAAGACTGATGATAACAAAAATTCAAAATATAGAAGAGTTGACATTTGACAGTAATAAGTAGTGTTATTTTGATTGCGACTTACATTGTTAAATTACATTGTTCCACCAACATGTACCACTGCACAGAAGCACTCACTCAACAATTAAGGTAGTGTTTTCTCTCATGACATATTGGGGCACTCCCAATATGCCCAAATTTCGCATTTCTCAAATAAATCATTTGAAACATTACTCAGCATATTTCTATCCAATCAGCATCATCTCATAAATAATAGACAGAACATAGTCAATTAACAAACGAACAACTGCAAACCAAACACCTACCGACATTAACAAACAAACATGAACCGGCAGATGGAGATATCTGGCCATACACAACGCCAGACAAATCTCAGAGATCAAACTGAAGGCCACAACAATTCCAATACAATGACAAACTTAAACATTATGAGCCAAAATACATTTACAAATATTGCTAGAAAACAACCCCAACCCAACTATTTTCCAAAAAAAGATACAGCAATTCTCTTACAAGGCATTGAAGACATAAAAATGCGGGACTATATTCCAAGTATAGGAAATATAATCGGTGCAAAAAACGTACTATTTGCTTCACGTATCTCAAACAACAGAATATGCATGTACCTAAAATCTGAAAACACAGTAGACCAACTAATCAATGAACATGAAACTGTAACAATAAATAATAAAATAATTAATATCAGAAGACTAAGCACTCCAGCAAAAAGAATTATTCTTTCAAACGTGTGTCCATCAATACCGCATATACAAATAGAACAAGCATTAAAACAAAAAAATATAAAAATTGTCTCCCCTATTAATTTTCTAATAGTAAGCATGGCTAAGGAAGAATATTCTCAAGTACTTAGTTTTCGAAGATCGCTTTACATTACACCAGATGAAAAAAATCCTATTCCAGACTCAATACTTATTGATTATGAAGATGTACAATACAGACTATTCATAACAGACGAAATTAACACCTGTTATATATGTAAAAAAAAAACCGGTCATAATACTAACCAATGTACTCTACACAGTGAACAACAACTACACATGCAAAATACAAATATAGTTGAAGATACAAATACGCAAATGCACACTGATAACGAACCAACCCTAACGCCAACCCCAGAAACCAGCAAAAATTTCCAAAACCAGCAAAAAGAACACGACAAGATATAAATAAAGGTACAAACAGCGAACCTGATCTCGACATTACTTTCCCAGAAACAATCACAGACACGAACACCGAAAACGAGCTTACACCACTACAAAGTAGCCAATCAGAGAAGAGGAACACCAACAAAATGCCTAAAACAATGCAAGACGCACTCCAACCATTAGAAACTGAAATAAACAAGAACCCCAATAAATACATTTTAAATTATAATCAACTGAAAGATTTCCTGGAAAATGTGCACGGATCGAACGAAAAACTAAATATTGCAGAAGAATACACTGATGACCCCAAAGAACTTTTAAGTACACTTAGCTAACTTTACCCATTTCTAACGGACCCTAATATAAAAAGAAAATTCACAAGACTCCAAGGAAAACTTAAAGAACAACTAGCCAAAAGACTGCGACTGAAGAACGACCTGTCAGACGATATAGACACCTAAAAAACACGCAATGTCTATAATACAATGGAACCCAAACGGGTTTTATGCCCACATAGAGGACATCCAAATATTAATTAACAAACACCAACCTGAATATTTATGTATATAGGAAACCAGATTCAAACCAAATCAAAATGTTTTACTAAAAAATTACAACTTCCATAGGAAAGACAGGCACAACGATCATGCAAGTGGTGGTGTAGCAATTCTAGTTAAAAAAAAAAAAAAAAACGTACATGCCGAAGAAATTAATTTAAATACAGACCTAGACGCAGTGGTAATAAAAACTTCTTACCCACATAAATTAACAATATGTTGCATCTACATCCCACCAAACGAAAATCCTGATAAAAACAGCATAATTCAATTAATACAACAATTACCTACACCCAGAATTATCCTAGAAGACTTCAATGCCCATAGTTATAGTTGGGGCTCAACATAAGAAAATAACAAACGAAAAACAATCACGGAAACGATGGACAAATTCGTACTACTAAATGATGACAACCCAACACATTTCTGTACTAGAACAGGCACAGGATCAATTATCGACCTTACCTTCTTCGAACCTGACATCGCAGCCAACTTTACATGGGAGTGTACCAAATTCTGGCACAACGCTGGTCACTATCCGATAATAATAAAACACGTCGACAAAATATCATACACAACAGATAATTGTGGAACACATAAATGGAACCTAAACAATGCGGACTGGACATCATACTAAGTAAAAATGGAAAATATGGATACAACTTGGAATTACAACGTTTGTGACACAACTCTAAATATACTGCAAGAACACTTTATAGCTGCAGCAGAAGAAACTATCGGATATGTAAACACAAACAGAAAAAGAAACCCTGTGCCTTGGTGGAGCGACGAATGCCAAAACTCTGCAAAAGAAAACAAAAAGGCCTTCTACACATTCAAAAAGAACAAAACCACAGAAAACCTCATCCAGTTTAAAAGAACTAGGGCTATAGCACGAAGAACAATAAAATCTAGCAAAAGGAATTCATGGAGAAAGTACGTTTCTGTAATCAACTCGTCAACTCGAATAAACGAGATCTTGAATAAAATTAGAAAGATTAATGGGAAGAAAACTATCGTACCAATAACTACAATAATAGATAATCAAATACCAATAACTAATCCACAAGACATTGCACACAAATTAGCTGAAAAATTCGAGACACTCTCCAGTGACGACTATTACTCCCAGGAATTCAAAAATTATAAATCTCAGGAAGAACAAATTAACTTTGGCCCAAAATCTGATGTGCATCTGCCGCTAAACGATGAAATAACTGAGGAAGAACTCAAATCAACAATAAAAGAATTAAAGAAAAAAAGCAGCCCCGGACCTGACAACATTCCCTTCGAATTAATCCAGCACCTCCCTGATAAAATCTTCACATTTATCCTCAAAACTTTCAAATTCATATGGACCTCCAAAACCTTCCCTAAACAATGGAGAAAAGTAATAATAATTCCAATACCCAAACCCGGCAAAAATCAAACGGAAACAGATAGCTACAGACCCATTGCTTTGTCAAATAGTTTATGCAAAATCTTTGACAAAATTGTTAACAAGAGACTGACCTGGTATCTGGAAAAAAATAATATACTTACGAGCCTGCAATGTGGATTTCGACAAGGACGATCCACAATTAATCATATAGTACACCTGATATCTGAAGTACAAAAAGCTTTTAAGAACAAACAACATCTCATCGCAGTTCTATTTGACCTCTATAAAGCTTTGCGACACGGTCTGGAAACAATTAATCCTAAAATCTCTAATAGACAAAGAAATAAACGGAAATATTTTCTATTTTATTAAAAACTTCTTGACTGATAGAATGTTGAATGTCAGAGTAAATGGATCCATATCAGAAACAAAACACCAAAAAAATGGACTCCCACAGGGTGCAGTACTCTCGGTTACGCTATTTTTATTAGCCGTAAACTCCATCCAAGAGGAGGTTCAAAGTCCTACCAAAATTTTACTGTTTGCAGATGATATAATAATATTTCGCAAAGGGAAAAACATTAATAGCATGTTCGAAAACTTGCAAGCAAATATAAGAAAATTAGAACACTGGTCTCACAAAACAGGGTTCATTTTCTCACCAGAAAAAACAAAGGCAATTCACTTCACCAAACTAAGGAAAACAAATCATCCCTTTCAACTAAAAATTCGCAACAAGAACATAGAATTTGAACAGAAAGTAATATTCCTAGGAATGACAATTGACAATAGACTTACATGGAAACAACATCTTACCCAACTAAAAAGTGAATGCTATAGAAGAATCAATTTATTAAAAACATTATCAAATCACAATAGGGGTGCTGAAAAAAAATCTTTAATGAACATTTATCAAACAATAATTAGGCCAAAACTAGACTACTGCTGCGCCGTATACAAAACCGCAAAGAAAACACATCTAAAATATATTGACACTATCCAATCACAAGCCCTTCGAATTATAACAGGTGCATTCCGGACTAGCCCTGTAGACAGCATCCTCAACATAGCAGGCGAACCTCCACTGAAAATCCGTCGAATGCAACTCACAGCGAACTACACATTCAAAATAAAAAGCAACAAAACTCATCTAACTAACAAACACGTCAACATAAATATCCTATCAGACACTGAATATACTCCACTGCAATCTCACATCCAAAACACTACCACACTTTTAAATCTGACGATACCCGATTACATCTACACCTATCCCCAAATCCCACCCTGGAATCCTGCAACACACATGTTCAACCTAGAGCTCACTCAATTCCCGAAAGAGACCACGCCCATAACCAAATACAAAGAACTCTTCAACAACATAATCCAAAATAACAACCACCGGAAAATCATCTACACCGACGGGTCTTATGCTAACAACAAAACCGGAGCCGCATTCGTCACCGAAGATGAAACATACAAATATGGAATGCCGTCTCTGTCAAATATTCTCTCCGCTGAGCTATTCACCTTCAACCAAGCACTGCAATTAATCACCGAGCACCACCCTCACACCCCTCACATCATATGTACAGACTCATTAAACTCTTTACTCACCATAACCCCTTCGCTCCCTAAACATCCAATAGCCAAAAATATCCACCAACAACTACAACTGTTATCATCCCATAACAATTCCATCATATTCCTATGGATCCCATCTCATGCAAACATCGAGGGCAACGAAAAAGCGGACATCGCGGCGAAAGAAGCCTTACAACTCGAGAACATTACCAATGTGCCCATAACCAATGACGAACTAAAAAACCACGTAAAGGAACAAACATCCCACTACTGGCTCAAAAAATGGCTCCAAACAACGAACAACAAGCTAAGATTAATCAAAACAGATACAAAACATTGGACAACACAGAGATCAAAAAAAGACCAAATAATATTGACAAGAATGCGCATCGGTCACACGAAACTTTCCCACGGCCACATATTATCGAGAACACCCCCTAAGCTATGTGATAACTGGAACACAACACTGACAATTCAACACATTATAGAAAACTGTCCGAAATACGATCAATAACGCATCCAGTACAACATCCCCACCGACACAAAGAGAGCACTAACCAACATCAAACAACAAGAAGAAAACATCATATCATTTCTTAAAAACATAAACTTACATAATGAAATATAACATTCATCTAATGACATGTATATACTATAATGCAATGTAAAATAATACCATATTAATTACACAATGTACCAGGGTTCAAATAACCATGTAGCTGTTGAAGAATCCTTAAATATAAACAAAAAAAAAAAAAAAAAAAAAAACAGTGAAGAGTGTCAGAAAATATTTGAGTACGAAGATAACGCAGTCGCATATGTTTCCAAGCTCGAACAGATGAAATTGGAGCTGCAAACTCCGACACCAAGGACACCATCACCATCTCCTAGTGCTGTGAGTAACTCTGCGCAGGTCAAAACGAGGGACACACCCAACGCTAACGGAAAAAGAGCGGTAAAACTTCCAAGAATTAATCTTTTACAATTCAATGGTGATATGCATCTCTAGCCACAGTTTTGGGAACAGTATAATTTGCATATTCATGAAAATGATGAGCCTAATGAATCAGAGAAATTTTGTTATTTAAAATCATTACTAACTGGACCAGCTGCTCTTACTATTGAAGGCTTGACGACAAGCCAGGCAAGTTATCAAGATGCTATTGATATATTGAGAGAAGAGTACGGTAAAACAGAATTTATTGTAGATGAATATATTCATACGTTATTATCTTTGCCAATGGTAAAAATAGAAATGATGTACCTGCCTTGAAAAACCTGTACAATAATGCATGCATCATAACAAGATCTTTGAATTCTTTGGGCAGATCAGCAGCAAATTATGCTGTAATGGTTAAGTCTATTTTATTAAAAGCACTGTCATATCAAATGAAAGTTGACTTTAGTAAAAAACTAGTAAATGATCATGATAACGCACCTGACTCAATGTCCGATTCTACTTCTGTAAAATCTGGGCATGATGTAAATTCTTATGCACAGCAGATTGCTAAACTCTTAAAATTCATAAAATTAGAAATAGATTCTTTATCTCGAGCCCAAGCCTTTACAAGTGAAATACGGGGCAAAGGAACAGATACACGGAATAATGAATCAAATTTTGACAAGCATTACATACGAAACGGAACAAAAAGCAATTTTAGCAAATCATGTACAGCAGCGGGATTGCAAACGACCGCAAAAGAAAATAGTTATCTTTTCTGTAAAGAAAAAAATCATACTTCGTCAAACTGTAAAAAGTCACTTTCTATTGAAGCTAAAAAAGATATTCTGAAACAAAATGGCTGTTGTTTTAAATGTACAAAACCCGGTTATAATGCACGCAATGTTTTGCGAAAATACATTGTGAAAAATGTAAATACAAGCACGCTACAGCCATGTGAGACCCAAATTTTAAGCTACAGGTCAATAAAAAAGTAATGATAACCAAAATAAAAATTCGGGTAGCTCAAAAGAAGAAAGTTCATCTAGTAGTACGAGTTTAATTGCAAGTTACTTACAAAAGTGCAACCAACATGCCAATTCAATTTATCTGCAAACCGCATATTCGTTTTTAATATCAGATGGCATTGATAACGCGGTAATTCGTATAGTACTTGACGGAGGTAGTCAAATGACATTCGTCAAAGAGAATGTATCGAGACAATTAAAATTACCGGTAGTAGGAGTACACAAATTAGCTATTGCTTCGTTTGGAAATGCTCAACAAATGCCAGCGAAAATATGCAAGAGGTTCTCCTAAAATTAAAATCAAATGCAACCAATGAAGTAATACAAATCAACGCAGAAGAAATACCTGAAATTTTTTTCGACTCGCTAGATGTTCTTTGCATGAATGATCCTACCGATGAAATACAAATTAGCGGATAAAATTCCCAATACGAGTAATATTTACGAAGGCATAAGTATGCTAATTGGAGCTGATATCTATTGGAAAATAGGTTACTATTTTCCAATAGATATCTTTCACCCGTTAGGGTGAAAGAAAACAGTTGTCAGAAAATCTTTGTGCACTCAACACTAAACTCGGTTGGACTTTACTTGGTGCGAATGAAAACGCGACTAAGACTGTTAATTTGAACATTTCAACTTTACATGTGGGGGGAGGTGATAAACGATAAAGAAATAAACTTAAAAACTTTGGGACTTAAAAACCATCGGGATAATAGACGAAAAAGAAACTGTGAGTGCGTGTAAACAAAATAACATAGTTCCGAAACATATAACTAACAATTTTAAATGTCTTAACAATATTTTAATTAAAAATAACCCATATAAAGCCTACAGTAATCATATAATAAACAATTTTAAAAAACAAACACTAAACTTAGAACTAAAAATTTCTTGTCGGCGGGTCAATTTATTTGAATCGAAATTCTATCATCATTACAATATAGTAAGACAAAACGTCAGTTATATTCATTGGCATAAAATTCAAAGTTTAATACAGAGAAAATTCGAATTCGTCAACCTTAAATCCAAATCAATACATATCAAAAAATTCAACAATCTCCTTAGTATACAAAATAATAGCACAACTCAAACTTCACAAAATGAATGGTTCATGAATTTAACTAATACTAATTTTCCACCCGAAGTGGCAGAGACTTAGGCCCTAAATATAGTATACCTCATCAACAGAATGATCTACCCATTTTCAAATTGATTGCAGATACAGAACTTATTTTAGACAGCACAAAAGAGATAGGTATATACAAAAAAAACTCTGTTAGAGCTCAGTTCACAAATATAATAACAAATTTTTGTACCAAAAAACTCGAACATAAGGACAATATTACAATTACACACATTACATACACTCAACTGCTGAATAGCGCCAAAGACCTTATATCACGAGCTGCATTACTAACCTCAAACGAATATCAAAGTGATGTACTAAATAATGTTAAAAACCTATTAAAAATAAATAATTATCCTAGCGGAATAGTCAACAGTCTTATTAATGAAGTAAAAAATAAACAAAATAACATAAACAACATAAATCAAGAAAATAATAACAATAACGCAGAAATAAATGAAAAGAAAATTTATTATCCCTTAACATACATAGATGGCATAGCTATAAAACTTAAAAAACTTTTCACTAATAATTTAAATATTAATATTAGCTTCAAACAAACCAAAACAATAAGAAATCTTTTTAGTAAACTAAAAGCGGACATAGATAAAAATTACAGGTCACATGTAGTGTACAAAATACCTTGCATGGAGTGTACTTCAACATATACCGGGCAGACTAGGCGGTTTTTACGAACTAGAATGACGGAACATAAACGAAACTGCAAAATTAAGAACAATAATAATGGGAAATGTGCACTAGTAGGACACGCTATGTCACTTGGACATAATTTTAATTTTGATGCCGTCAAGGTTATTGATACCGAACAAAATTTACACAAACGCGTCACTCTTGAAATGTTACACATAAATAATGACAAAAACAACATAAATTTAAAAACTGACATTACAAATATAAGTAAAATATACACGAACATTTTAAAATATAATATGAACCAAACATAAAATAAATATAAACTGAATTTATAATATGTAAATTTAAACTATAATTTTTGTATTAAAATACTAAGAAGAGAAATGACTTAAAATCTAGCAGCAATTCGAGAAATGACCTTCGGAACAAGTTATAACTTAATTTCAGTTAAATGGGTGCCATAGTTAAATCAAGTTTTATATCTTATTTTATTGACGACTACATGAGTTTTTTAATGTATTTATTTATTTATTTTTTTAAATTTTGACGACCATTGTATGTTCTATATGTTATTTATTATTGTCTTATATATGTATCAATGTTTTACAATCTACAAATTTTCACGTAAGTTACACATGTTTGTTTTTTAAAAATATTTTTTTCAAAATCTGTAATATTATTGTAGCTCCTGAAGAAGACACATGAGGTGTCGAAACCGGTAGAGGCGGAAAATATATTTTATATTGACTGAAATCCAGTAATTTTTCTTTCCTTCATCACCTTTCCAGTCAAGAAGTTCTTGCAGCCGTTACAGGCATGTTGATAGTCTTCGTTGTTAACCCTTTCTCCCCGCAGTGAACTATAAAACTCTTTTCCTGGTAGCTGCGTTTCATCAAGTTTCTCCCAAGTGTCTAGATATTCATAGGGGAACACACCTTTCCTAGTGAGCAGGTGAAATGCGTCATCACTAGCACAATTTTTCGGGTTATAGGTTTCTCTTTATCACTCAAGTACGATGTCAGTTTATCAATGCTGCTCGACATGAACCGGAACGAATCAATGAAGCGTAAGTTAACTTTTGTTTCACTTACATGCTTTGTAAGTGAAATATACCGCTCTTTGTTTATGGGCAGTAGATTTATCCTACCAGGAATATCCTTGGCAACGCTTTTTATTATGAAATGGGCATCGTACCTGCTTAAATTATGGAAAATCACAGGTATGGTGTGAGAATCCCGTAAGTTTAAATTGCACCACTGGTGTGCTGCACCTCTAAATTTCCCTGTCAGGTGGCAGTGATTTCGAACTTTAATTTGATTTTTCTGCAATATTTTTTTGCAAATGTGACAGTGGGTTGCAGATAAAAAAAAATTGTTCCTCTTCACATGTTAGCTGAATTGGTACAATCCTCTTCAAAATTCCGTCTATATATTTTTTACATTTAACATAAGGGGTCTGCTACATAAAGTTAGCAGGTAGGTAGTATTGTTTTTGTTTATAACTTTTTTTGGTAAACAGCAAAATAATTGATTTATACTGCAAAAACCAACAAAAAATGAGCAAAAAATTATAACTTCATTTGGTAAAGAGCAAAATAATTGATGTATACAGCAAAAATTTTACACAAGGGTTCTGGTACATAAAGTTAGCAGATAGGTACCATTGTTTTTGTCTATAACTTTTTATGTTAAACAGCAAAAAATTATTTATACAGCAAAAATTAACCAAAATAATTTTACATAAGGGGCTGCTACGTGCAGTTAGCAGGTCGTTACTATAGTTTTTGTTTTTAACTTTTTTAGTAAACAGCAAAAAAATTGATGTATACAACAAGCAAAAAATTATAGCACAAAAATACTCTACATTTTACATAAGGGGTCTGCTACGTGAAGTTAGAAGGTATTACTGTTTTTGTTTGTAACTTTCTTTGGTAAATAGCAAAAAAATTGTTTTATACAGCAAAAATTAGCAAAAAATGAGCAAAAAATTATAGCCCAAAAAAACTACATTTTTTATTTAAGGGGTCTGCAACGTGAAGTTAGCAGTTATTATTGTTTTTGTTTTTAACCATTTTTGGTAAACAGCAACAAATTTGTTTTATACAGCAAAATTTAGCAGAAAATGAGCAAAAAATTATAGCGTAAAAATACTGTACATTTTACATAAAGTAGTTAGTAGGTATTATTGTTTTTGTTTATATTTTTTTTTGGTAAACAGCAAAAAAATTGTTTTATACAGCAAAAATCAGCAAAAAATGAGCAAAAAATAGTAGCCTAAAAAAACCTTACATTTTACATAAGGGGTCTGCTACGTGAAGTTAGTAGATATTATTGTTTTTGATTATAACTTTTTTTGGGAAATAGCAAAAAAATTGATTTATACAGCAAAAATGAGCAAAAAATTATAGCGCAAAAAAAAACTTTACATTTTACATAAAGGGTCTGCTACTTGAAGTTAGCAGGTATTGTTTTTGTTTAGAACTTCTTTTGGTAAACAGCAAAAAATTTGTTTTATACAGCAAAAATTAGCAAAAAATGTGCAAAAAATTATAGCTCAAAAAAACTTTGCATTTTGCTTAAGGGGTCTGCTACGTGAAGTTGGTAGGTATTATTGTTTTTTTTTTTATAACTTCACTTGGTAAACAGCAAAAAATTTGATATATACAGCAAAAATTAGCAAAAAATTATAGAACAAAAAAAATATGATAATTCTAACATGTCCCTGCCAACCTCACTGACCTTAAAAAGTGTTGGATATTACTCCAGGGTAACTCTGACTTTTGTGTCCGTTGCATATTGTCGCGCCAATGAAGAGTTGTTCGTTTTGAACATTTGAACTGAGCAGTCGAATTGCAAATATAAAGGGCTTTTATAAACTGCGAAATATCAAGCAAATATTGCACATTTTTCTTTTATTGTTATGTGTATTTACGCGTAAAAAATATTTTTTACGTTTACGTGTAAAAAATGTTAAATAAGTAAAAAACTTAGATAATGTGTAATTTAAGGTCTTCATAATGACACTAGATGACTTGTTTACAAATGTCACATTACAGTAACTTTCCTTAATCTTATCATAAATATATTCTAAAACAACTGAAAATATGATAAGTTTATAAGAAAGAAATATTAGAAAAACATTCTGAAACTATAGATAAATTAAACCTAAAATGCTTAAAATTTGTATAAAGTTCATTTTCAATAAGTTTTGAGCTAATGTTTTAAATCTATTTCAAATTATTTGAAACTATATGTTATTAAATAATAATTTATAAAAAGAAAATGAAATTTTAGTTTTGCAAATTTTTTTATTCGCCGTCTATTTTTAAATGTCTTCAAATTTTATTTTTGTACAAAACTGCCTAAAATTTACATAAAACATTTAAAACATTTTAAAAATATAATACAATATGCTTCAAATTTACGGATTTAGTCGAATTTTGACGTAAAATGAGTTTAAAGTTTGACGTTTGAGGTTATGTCTCAGGAATATATTTCCCTACTAATCTGATTGTTGATCGTTTAAAGGAACCTAATTGTTTGTCTGAATTGAATAAATATATTGATGTCACGTGGACTGCTTGTTCTGGAATATTCATTACAGTATAAAAGAAAATATCTTTTTTTAAAAAAAGCATACTCATAGTAATAATATTTTTACATTATCTATGAAAAAAATTCTCAAATATTGTCAATGTAAAAAATATTTTTTTACGCGTAAAAAATAATGTTTTACGTGCCCATCCCTGAGTGCACCACAGGTTTCAGTGTTGTGCCATTTAAAATTCGAAATATTTGGTGTTGGTCGGGATCGAACCCAGTTCCCCAGGTTCGCGACCATACATTCAGGCACACGGTCACGGGAGCAGGTTTTGATGTGAATAATTAAATTCATTTCTCAATAAACAGTCACACTCTTCTAATGTACTGGGTTGTTTAACAATAAATGATCCTCTCACTGTTACAGGTAGGAGGGTTATAAGGTGAGAAACTACTAAGTTTTGATTTTCTTTTATTATTGCGTTCTACTGTAATTGATTATGTATATTCTTTTAATAAGATTTTTGATTTATACTGTAAAAAATTTTGAGAAATGATTTCGAGAGTTTTGTGTGTGCTGATTTTGTTTTTCATTTTTAAAGTTTGTAGTAAAATTGTTTTAGGTGTGCTTTCGTCACAGATATTTGTTGTCAGGCAAAGTTTTCAATCTTTCCAGTCTTCGAATTTATTCTCGGATAGTAATTCGACAGCTCTGTGTGCAAATTTAGTTTTTATAATACCAAAAAGATGTTTTCTCAAGGGGACTTAGCACAACGGTTTTTAATGTATTATCTACGTCGCCAACAGCACTAATGAAATTGTTAAGTTATTTAATATCTCCATTATATGGAGGAATAATTTCAGAAAGATTTTTCAATTTTAAAAGTGTGGTTGTAGCCATGGTTTACTCTAGTTGACTTTAATATTATGTTTTTAACAGTATTGTTTAAAGGAGTAATGTTTTTACTTCAGTATTAGAATTATCATATTTTGTACTGTTATCAATATTAGACATAAGTTTATTGTGTGTGTTTGGGACTGTACTGTTCCTCGATACCTTTATTACTAGTAGTTTGCTAGAGGTATCCCTTTGTGTAACACAAAAATTATTATAAATATTAACTTACAAAATTATTCTTAATAGTACGAAGATTGTTTGATGCTTTAAGGACATCATCGGGTCGCTGATTCTTCCTGGGTCTGAATACGTGATCGAAGGGTTGTCGAACAGCAAGTCTTCACTACTCTCTCGATTCCTCGGTTGTTGAATTGCCAAGGACATTGATGTCTCCGTGAGATCTAAGTTTCGTGCTGTTTCCTCAAATTGTTGTAGACGTTTTTATTGAAATATAATTTTTCTTGGCTTGCGATTGATTGATTGGTTTACCAGAGTAAGGATTTGAAATTCACCACACAATTACATTTTGTGTTTCTCTGACCCTATCGTGACTCCGCCATTTAATTAATTTCGTTTAAATTATTTTAAAAAATATATTATCAACGAGATTACATGTGTTGAGATATGAGAATACAGAAAGAATGAACAACTTATCTTACATGGGTTTTTATTTCAGAGCATGTTATAATGGAAAAGTACTGCAAGATGTGCTGACATAGTAATAATTATTGAAGAATAGGAAAACAACAATGAGTCTTAGAAAAGGCTTTCTTCGATATCTTCCTTATCGTTAGATATACAGCAAAAATTTATACGTCTACTTAAGAAGCATAACGTAAAATTATGGCAGGTATAGCATTACGGTACGGCTCGGCAAGAATTTTTTTCTCTTTTTAAATGGAACAAGCTATATATTTTCATAAATTTTTAATTGTTTTTTTATCACCTATACGCACATAATATAGAAAGTCCTATTTTAATGTACCACCTGGAATATCTTCAGGATCATGCACCGTATTAAAAAATGTTTTAAATAAAAGTTTAAGTGTATGGAGGGACACGTCCAATCTTGTAAAGAAATTCAACCCCCCTACCACCAAGGGAGGTTGGTGAGGGGGTAATTTTAAAATTTTAAATGGTAATCACTATTTTTATAGCAGAATCGCATAGAGCGTAAGAAATAAGTAGATTTCATCTAAAAAAATTTTTGCCGACACAAACACAAACAAATACACATATACACTTGACGTAAATCCGACCGAGAACCTACTCGTGATACGTCTCGGATAATGCTAATGCCGGCGGTAAATAGTTATCAAGATGTCCTCACCGACAAACGTACACACAAACACACACCCACATCCACACTGCTTTGATTGTTTCCGAAAAATTATGTATTGAAAGCAATTTTGTTGATTGCAGTGCCATCTACTAAAGTAACAAAAATTTTGTTTAGAAAATCTACTTACTTATTCACGATCTATCAGATTCTGCTATAAAAATAGGGGTCACTATTAAAAAATGTAAAACTACCCTCTCCCCAGCCTCCCCTAAAGGTAAGGGGTTAAATTTATTTACAGCATTGGATGTCTTCCTCTAAATTGTTAAACTTTTATTTGAAATATTTTTTCGTATTATGCATGATCCTGAAGATATTTCAGGTCGTACGTTAAAATGGCACACCCGGTATAAAGTTATTTAGTTTTCCGCATCATTGCTAACTTATTCTTTTTTTTTTCTTTGAAAAAGACCTATTACACGCATTGTTTCATAAAGGCGAACTGAAGTTATTTTAATAAAGATAACTTATAATACAATAATATATTCAAACTAGTTTCTAATAGGATAAGTCAGTTACAAGTTCTCTGCGTTAGGTAAGGTTTCGTCAAGGTATGTTTAGACAATAAATAACATACTCATATTTGCTTTAATTTGAAATTAAATATACTATAACAAAACCTTATCAAACGCACACAACTTATGGCTGATTTATACTAGGCCAAACTATTTTATCCTGAGCTGAAAATATTCTTCTACATTCTTTATCCTTATTACTTAAGCCTAATGGATTTAGACTAGAAAAAGTAATTTATACAATTAATTAGTTGAAATCATTTTATTCACTAGTGAGTAGTCATGTTCGGTCTAAGGTTTTGGCCGACAAACCGACTACCAACTATTCGGCCATTTTAAAAGGTGATTAGTCAGCCCGGCATCACTAAAACCCGTTCTTCATTGATATTTGTTTGTTTCCAGCGTAGTGTGTTAGTCTCAAATTTGCCTTTGCCTCTCATTTCTTCATCGCAATCTGCCATTGATTAATAAATAATGAAATAATTACATATTAACAACGAAATCTTTCCTATATACAAATCTAAAAGAAAAATTGTCCCATTTTTTTTTTGTTTGCTTAAGTTTTATCTTTGTTATATCAGTCTTATGGTTATGGTAAATAAATATACCAATTAATTTACTAATGAAAACTATATCTGTGCTTTACCATAGCTTATAAAATACTAAGCCGATTAATCAGTGTTTTTACCGACTATTCACCGATTAATCGTTTACTAGAAAATTGACCGGATAGTCGGCTTAACCAACTAATGGTCAGCAGTCGATACATCTCTACTATCGAGAGAATATTCAACTAGAATAAGTCAAACAGTACCATTCATTTAACTATCAGCAGAATAATAAATAAAAAAATTACCAGATTATCACTAATTGTGTACCAAATCATACGATTGGGTCCCTCACAGCTTAGCATAAGAGTTTCACCCAATTCTGTCCAAATCGGTTCCATATCTTGAAGTATGCGGGGACTTCTTGAAAAATTTCTCCCATCTATTTTTCATTTAAAATAAAATATCATTGGCCTTCAAATATGATAATATATAATTAAAGTTATTTACCATTTACTTTCAAAAATATTGTCCTCTGCTCCACATGACCTAAAAAGCATAACCTCTTAGTAGATATACAAATATTTTGTTAAAAAAAATGGTCTACTGTTCAATTTATTATATCACAATACCAGAGACATGAATAAAAAGGAATTAAGAGATGAGTTTTGTAAAGAATTATATAACAATGGCTGAATTTAGAAAGAAGATACAACCATTTTAGGAGATTTGTTAAAACTGAATTTTTAATCGTAGAAAGTTAAAATTATAATGAAACTCATTCTCAAACTAGAGAGCTTGTCTGGATTGTACATTATTAACTAGTCGTGGTATAAAAATTTTATTATAGAAAAATTCATAATAAATATATGTATAAAGCACCCCCTAAAACTGTAGGGGAATTTAAAGGTTTGAAAGAAAAAAACTCTTTTCCCTTGATAAAATTGCTGTGTCAAAAATTGCTTGTAGTGGTGTGTCGTATATCCTTATCCGCTGAAAATAAAAATCCGGATCCGGATTCGTTTATATTGACGGATCTTAAACAGATATTAAATAGATAAATCACATTATTTTTCATTTAAACTTACGTGCAAAACGAGGTTTAAAAAATAAGAAGAGTTTATTTAAATAAATACAATCAAATTAATTTTTGTTAGAAAGGTGATTGTTGTGATCCAGAATAAATTTAAAATGCATCACAGTAAATTTATATTTATTTTTGTCTTGGGTAATTTTGAGTTTTAGTTGATATTTGATGTGATGAATCACATTGCATTGTATTTTAATTTATTTTAATGAAAAAGTCTTGCCGTGTTAATACAAAAGAAAATGTAAATATTTAGTTACAAGTAATCGTATTTATATATTAATAATAATAAATTATACTTTAAGATTAATAATTTGGAAGCCCTATCACTTGTTAATATATTTCGGTGAGGATCATAAACAATTCCTACTGCACTAAAAATTGTTCACTCGATACACTTGCAGCTGGCGCAGACAAGTATTCGCAAGCCATGCGACCAGGACATACTAATTTTGCACGGTTTACCTTGCAATATTTTAATGGATCTGTTTGAATTCTTTTTACTTCTCGCTAACAAAGATATTGAAATCATTCTAAAAATCGCATTTCCAGATTTTAGTGGATAAGCACGTTTTAAGGTCCCTATAATCTGATATTCCTGGGAAAAGCTGATTCGATTTTGATAACAATTGGCCAACCGAAAATATTAGTTACTTAACAAACAAATTCTAAATATTATTTTTTGAAAATTTATGTTGTTACTAATATTGAAGAATATAAAAATCTCTATCCGATATATTATTTTTTTTATATTAATCTTCTATGGAGTTAAAGATAGAGCCATATAAAAATATAAAATAATAAGTTGTAAATGTATCTCACAGCCCATGGAAAACAGGTGGAAATATTAAAATGTTTGTAATTGACAGATAAATGTGAGTGTCAAAAAGCCAAAGACATTACTGAAGACTTTTTCTGGAAAGTACATTTAATAATTCTTATTTTATTATTAATTAAATATTTATAAATATAGATACATATATTACATATGCCCTTCAGAAATACCGCCAATCCCATCAATGAATTGGAAGAATCTCGAAAATTAGAAGAATAAGAGTGAATAGTATGAATTAAAAAATATAAAAATATATAAATAAGATAATGTGTTTTTGTGTATATCAGAAATGTCAAATATGTACAATACTTATATAGTCTAATATGGAAATGGTGAGAGGTCTTTTCCTGGCCACAACAGATTTTTTTCCTGTATTCTGTCAATAAAACAGTATAGAGTTGTTCTTCACATTCATCATCGGAATCCAATACACTGGCCATTAAATCCATAAAAGTAGTAAATTCTTCTTATTTTTCTTGTCTATGATTGTTCATTTAAAGTTTTAGGATTATTGAAAAAATGTTGTCATATTCTCCCAAAACTGAATTAATTTTCTGTTTAATTTTTCTGATAATGTAATCATTATTTTTTTTCTCTTATACCAGACTAGGGATTTTAAAAGGTCGCAATTAGATAAATAGGATTGGTATCTATAACAGTAAATCGGCAATTTAATTCAATTTTTAAAGAAGATACAATACTGTGAAGAGCGCGGGTTCTTTCAGTTTTTTCAATAGCTATCTACAGAATGATCATTTCGTCGTATATTTTGTTTAAAGTTTTTATAAGTGGTATTACATCTGATATTGCAGAGTTCAATGAGCTCAATTTTTTTGAATTTTCTTCTAATGGTTTCAAAATCCTTATTATTTTCTGTATCAGTCGTCGAAATTTAGTTGTTCTATTTTATTTGATGCAGTGTCAGAGACATGGAGTCTTTGATGAATACTACTACCCTTTCTAACATGTCATATGTACTGTGCCATCTAGTTGGAAAGTCTCGCAGAACTTTTAAAACTCTTTAATTAAGGTAAATTTATATGGTTTCTAATTCTTGCATAGCCATTGTCGAACGGTAGAAATGCTCAGCATTTTTTTGAACTTTGCTAATAATATGGCAATAGTATCAGTGGCATTCAGAGAATCTTTCTTTGCCAGGTGTAGTTTGTGTGATATGCAATCGACATTATTTAAACCAAAAAAATAACAGGCACGTCTCATATAGTATCAGTGTGTAGCATAGCACAGTGTAGCAGTGAAAGAGTTAACACGTGTTTTGTGCACGCGTGATTTGTTTCAATTAGATGTTTTGCAAGATTTGAATCCATTTTATTTGATTTATGTGATGTCATATGATCTTTAAATCTAATGTTGAAAGTTCTTCCGGTTTGACCTATACAATAATGATCACAGTCATTACATTTAATTTGATATATGCCGAAATTCTGTTCCCTGTCTTTAGCTCAATTTTATTGTTAAAAATTAAGTTTTTTAAAGAATAATAACAATAAAAGGTTCGTATTTCACTAAAGGATCTATAATTGTTTGTAATCGTTTCAGAGATTTTTCTCAATAACTGATTTTTACATATTTCCGTTGTGGCTTATCCTCACTATTTTTATATATTTGTTTTAAATTAGATTTTTTTCTTTTTTTAAAATTAATTTGTCTATAATAGTTGCGTCGGAATCATTGGCAGCTGTTATTTGTTTAAGCGTTTCTATTTCTAAATTATAATTTTTAGTAGTCCTAGGGACAATTAAAAATATATAAACATAGCTATTAAACGCTGCTAGTTTTATACTAAGTGGATAATTTGATTTCGCTGGAATCACAATATCCGTGTAAATACGTTTTCTGATTTTTTTTAAATTCTAACGACGTTTCGCTTCTTGTAATTGTGACTTCTAGAACATATCACATCATACTTATATATATATATATATATATATATATATATATATATATATATATATATATATATATATATATATCAGAATTTCTACATTATTTATTTTACTTATTAAATCGTAAGTCTTTTCGACGCTTCTTATGGGTATGAAGGCTAAAATTTCGGGTAAAAGATTATTGAGGAATTAATATAATTTGAAACAAGGAGCTTTACGGCAGGAAACTATAGATCTAATCGGCTGGTCAGGTTTGTAAAGATTTGATAATCCGTAAAACACTGAAGCACAGGGTTCATTGCAATTAAATAGTCGTTAGTTTTACTGTCATAATAAATCTATAAAAAAACTTAATTGTTACTAATTAAATTGAGCATGGAGACAAGAAACCAAATTGCGGCATATTTCAAATTAAATGTAATGACTGCGACCATTGTTATATATCCTCACTATTTTTATATATTTGTTTTAAATTAGATTTTTTTCTTTTTTTAAAATTAATTTGTCTATAATAGTTGCGTCGGAATCATTGGCAGCTGTTATTTGTTTAAGCGTTTCTATTTCTAAATTATAATTTTTAGTAGTCCTAGGGACAATTAAAAATATATAAACATAGCTATTAAACGCTGCTAGTTTTATACTAAGTGGATAATTTGATTTCGCTGGAATCACAATATCCGTGTAAATACGTTTTCTGATTTTTTTTAAATTCTAACGACGTTTCGCTTCTTGTAATTGTGACTTCTAGAACATATCACATCATACTTATATATATATATATATATATATATATATATATATATATATATATATATATATATATATCAGAATTTCTACATTATTTATTTTACTTATTAAATCGTAAGTCTTTTCGACGCTTCTTATGGGTATGAAGGCTAAAATTTCGGGTAAAAGATTATTGAGGAATTAATATAATTTGAAACAAGGAGCTTTACGGCATGAAACTATAGATCTAATCGGCTGGTCAGGTTTGTAAAGCTTTGATAATCCGTAAAACACTGAAGCACAGGGTTCATTGCAATTAAATAGTCGTTAGTTTTACTGTCATAATAAATCTATAAAAAAAACTTAATTGTTACTAATTAAATTGAGCATGGAGACAAGAAACAAAATTGCGGCATATTTCAAATTAAATGTAATGACTGCGACCATTGTTATATAGCTAAAACGGAAGAAATTTTAGCATTTGATTTTAAGATCATATGCGATCATATAAATCAAATAAAATTGACTAAAATTTTGCAAAACATCTAATTGAAACAAATCACACGTGCAGGTAGACAACTTACAAATTTTGCATACTGTAGATAAAGGACAAAAAATGAATATTGTAGAAGCATTTGAAATTCAGAATGCCATAAAATCTAAATAACCAATTTTAAATGTTCTATTAGATTTGTTTCAATCTGAGTATTTCGAATGTCTATTAGGAAAACCACTAGTTACCCCCACACCTTAACTTCTTTGTAACCATAGCAACTAAGTAGTATATAATCACCAACTTTTTTAAGATTCTTTGTATTTAACTTTTGAAGATGGTCTTGCAAACCGAAATCGACCAAATTACTAAATAAAAAATTTGTGAAACTTACATCAAGTGTATTTGCTATTATCTCGAAAACAGTAGCCCGTATCAAAAATTTATGAGAATACAAATTTAAAGCTCGGTACTTTTTGTACAGAAAGGGTTCTTGCATTTTTTACCTAGGATGAACTCTCAAAGAGTTATGTTCAAAAATAGGTAACCAGAACAACAATTTATGAAAGAAGATTTAATCACTCAAAATATACACAATATTAATTTTTTAATACTTATGGCCGGTTTCACTGCCAAATAAATTTACAAATAGTTATCTGATGAATAAATTTTATTCATCGGTTAGTCAAAGTTTCGTTTCCAAAATCGTTGAATAGATAGTTATTCACGGAAAAGTTCATCTCCCTGACAAAACTGCCATGTTCGCTGTGAACGAAAATAATTTCTTGATTTGTGTTATTGAAATCAAATGAAAATGAGTGAAAATATAAATAAGAACAGGAAAAGAAGCAAAAAATTCCTTCATGAAGAAAAAAAAATGTTTAAAAATTGTAGTGGAAGAATATTTGTATATTATAGAAAATAAGAAAACTGACGATGTGTTGTCACAAGAAAAAATTAAAGAATCGAATATTTTTGCACAAAAAAAAATATCCTTCATAAAAGAACTGGCATATTTCTTTTATTTATTGACTCCAGATGATGCTGACTCAAATTTAGAATTTCTTAAACGCATTGTTTTGATAATCAGAATCGCATGCGAAAATTTAATTCGTCAAATTGATTATACATTGTGATTATAGGAATTCCTTTTTCGCCTGAATCACAATTTCTTCATCAGAAGATGTCAACAATGATGAAAATGAGATTCTAATATTGACGGAAATATAAATAACAACTAAAGATAACTTCATTTTTCATATTTATCTATTATCCGTTTTAGATTGGTACCTTTTGTAAATATTCTTCTGATCGCCACTGAACAATTATATTATAACACGCTCAATAAAAATGTCAAATGTCAAACTATTCGTTGAATAAATATTTAACTGGGCAAAAATCTCCAGATAATTTAACTGACGATTTATTCGTCGTATAACTGCTAACTGAAGTTGGCGGAACAAAAATATGCTATTTTATTCGACGAATAGCTTAACTGATGAATAAACTATTTATTCGTCAATGGTGAAACCGGGCATTAGTCTAATAGATTTTGTTATTTCTAACAGTTTACATTTGTCGTGGCATCAATAGAAGTACATTATCGATGATTTTAAAATAATTTTTGTCAGCGCTTTTTAAGAAATTCGTCAACCACTCTGATCCGGTTAAAGATACGGTACCGCGGTTTAAAAATTTTAATGGTTTGGAATTCTCCTTTATGTCATGTTAAACGATTTTTGCTCCGATGAGCGGTTAACGAATTATTAACAATTTAAACTTATGGGAAATTTCACTAAAATTTTAAACATCTGCAAATCAGCTTAGTGTTCATATTTTCTTCTGATTAAAGATAAGCTTTACTGTGCATTTAATACGTGCTGAAATTTCATGACATGAAGGAGAATTCCAAACAATTAAAATTTTTAAACCGCGGTACCGTATCTTTAACCGGGTCAGAGTGGTTGATGAATTTGTGAAAAAGCGCTGACAAAAATTATTGAAAAATCATTGATAATTTACTTTTTTTCATGCCACGACAAATGTAAACTGTTACAAATAACAAAATCTATTACACTAAGTATTAAAAAAATATTATTGTGTTTATTTTGAGTGATTAAATCTTCTTTCATAAATTGTTGTTCTCGTTACCTATTTTTGAACATAACTCTTTGAGAGTTCATCCTAGGTAAAAAATGCAACAACCCTTTTTGTACAAAAAGTACCGAGCTTTAAATTTGTTTTCTTGTAAAATTTTGATACGGGCCACTGTTTTCGAGATAATAGCAAAAAACTCATTTTTTGTACCTTTGATCCAAGATGGCGGCTAACGCCAATTCTCCTCAAGGTCACAAATTTTAATTTTTCATCCTCGTCTCGACCCAAACAACATATGTTAAAATCATTTTTTCCCCACCTTCTGTAAGGCAAAGGTCTTTTTTGATCTCCATTGACTGGACTATTACTGATATTTTTTATTACAATCAAATTTTCTTTATTGAAACAAAAATTTCTGTTGTAATTAACATAAATACAAGAACAATTATTATAGGTAATCAATTTTTTGTGTGAATAGTAGGTCTGTTTCTGCAGATATTCAAGGAACTAACGTTCGGGAATTTTTGACCAAAACAATCATATTTAAAGGTCAATAAAAACATTATTTTCTATTTCATATAGTGATTATTTTAACAATTTTGTTTATTTTATTTAAAGAATATGTTTTTGTTATTGTATTTTATATGTTATATTTTTTATATACGTTATTATTGTCATAATAAAATATATAATATAATTTTCACTATTCATACCTTGCTACTTTTTCAATATAATGTATTAATCAGTTATATTTTTCATATTAATTGGTATTTATTATCGTAAAATATTATAACAAAATAAGGATTCACAGTAAAAATTCTTAAATTATGTTAATTATCAAGTTTCACAGCATCCATCTGTGAAACTAAATATGTGTTAATATATTTATTTATTTCGAAATATGATATATGTCAGAATAGAACTTTTCGCCACAAATTGTATTATTTACATTTATAATTACGATATAGAAGTTAAATTATTTCGTTAAAAATAATTTAGAAATATTACTGGTAGGCTGCAACCTGCTTGGCAGGTTATAGTAGACATGGCGTCCAATTGTGTACGGCCAGCAGCGCTCATCCGCCACTCTATATTTACTTATAGCTCGGTGGGTGTATCCTTTTTTAATATCATATAAGAATGGAAGCCATGTGTGAAACACCGAAAGTATCAACATGTGTATAGACACAAAAAGGCGACCACAGCATTTTCCTGCAAGGAGTTTGTAATTACAAGGGCCGATTTGTAGATCTATTTTGTGGAGAAGCAGGATCAATTTCTGCTGCTCGTCTTTTAGAAAAATCAAAATTGTATAAATTAATTTTTTCTGGACATTTAATTAATTATAGAAAATTATTTTTTACTGGGAGATTCAGCATATCCCAAGTTATCGTGGCTTATTCCTCCGTTTAAAATTAACGGTAAATTTATCACCAAATCAAAGAAATTTTAACTTCCGTCACTCTTCTACCAGTATTGTAATTGAACATGCCTTTGGTTTACTAAGGACCAGTTTCACGATCTCCAGTTAATATTTTAAATGTTAGATAAATTAACAAATTTGAAACGAAATGAAGCGTCAAATGACAAATTTATCATTGCTGTCAATTATTCGATTCAATATTGTTTATTTAACTGACAGTTTAAATTTTAACTAGAGATGGTAAAACTGGCCCTAAAAGTTAGATTTCGGTAGTTCCTTACTATATATTTAGAGCATTAATGTAAAATTTACTTTAAAAGCTGTTGTAGTTGTTAATGTATACATTGTAACGCTTAATATTTTTAATTATTATTTTTTTATATGTAAATGCATTAGTAAGGAAATATGATATGTTCTAACCCACCCATCCACCCACTCAATCTAACAAGAGTACACTTATGAACGAGGGCGAGTGGTAGAGAGAGACTTAGTGTTAGTCAAGATCAAAAGTGAATTAAACCCGTAACATATACAATTTATAACTGCAACAAACAAGTTCAAACTTGTTCAATGACGTCATATGAACACCTGCAGGGTTGTGATGAGTCATCGCCATTATTATAACATCTGTTACATGCACCCTTCCCCCACACCACCACACAAAATTGTCCTTACAATTTCATACATAGACTTGCCCGCATTAATATTTGTGTCATTCTTCTGCTAGTGCTTGTACTGTGCGGATCAAAAATGATTGCGTGTGTGAATTGCGACAAAATCTTTTCAAGTAAAGATCATTTAAAACGACACATAAATATTTGTAATAAAATCGGTAAACAATACGAGTGCAAGATATGTAGTTTAAAATTTATTCGCGGCGATAGTCTTACAAGCCATATTAGAAAATACCATTCCAGCGTTCAGCTATGTGAAACTTGCGGATTACAATTTACTAATGGTATACAATATATAAAGCATAAATATAATACGGATAACGAAGCACCGCAACCTAAAAAACTATCGAAAAATAAAAAAATATGTAAAAAGCAGCAGAAAACCTTCAGTGCATTGTTTAAGTGTAAAAAGTGTAATATTTTCTTTTCAACTCGTAATAAGTATATTGGTCACTTACAAACTCAAAAACATATTAATACAATAATTAAACCTTTAAAACAAAACATATATGAAATTTGTTCAAGTTTTAAAAAGCGAATAGCCAGTTACCGTATAAATGGTTCAGGAATTAATTTCAACAAATTTTTAAAAGATTCTAAAGATACAGTTTACTATTTAATTAAAATAGTCATAGTCATATAAATAAATAAATAAATATAAATATATCATCACGGCATATTACCCATTTCTGAGTGTGCCAATCTGCTTTATCGCAGATATCGGTAATGATGATGACATATTTGTACCGTGTGGGCGCTTACCAGGCGTCACCTCACGGGCACTCATAGCTGGTGTGGAGAGTGCACCACAGGGATCACTTTTGTGCCATTTAAAATTGGAAATATTTGGCGTCTGTCGGGATCGAACCCGGTTCCCCCAGGTTCGCGACCAGACACTCAGGCACGCGGCCACGGGACCCATATAATTCCGGTATTAAGTTAAATATTGATTTTTTCGCGTATTTCATGAATAATAAGAACATTAGTGAATTAAAATCGTTTAATACTAAGTTCCAAGTTTGAACCCAATCAGAAAGTTACTTTTCAGATATTTATGATAAGATGTGTGCTATAATAGATAATAAATTAACTGAATATCAAGAGCGCGACTCGGGGTGGGGAATTAAAGGGATTTCACATATAGAAGTTAATATTAATCAGTATAAACCTATACGAGGCTCTTCATTTGTCGATCTACCAAAACAAATTAAAGACAAACGTGCTTGCGTTAACGTTAAAAATAGTGACGACTACTGTTTTTGTGGGCTATAGTTTCGGCTTTACATCCCGTGCAATACCATCCGTGTCGCGTTACCTCTTATCCACATTTTTCAAAACTTCTAAAGTATGATGGATTAAATTTCCCAATGAAAGTAAATGATTTATCAAAATTTGAAAATTTAAACAATGTGTCTATCAATTTGTATGGTTTGGAATATAAGTATGAATCTAAAAATATGTTATAGTTGGTCCAATTTTTCATACAAAAAAGGTTCAAGAAACGCATATTAACATATTATACCTTGAGGATGGTGATAAGAGTCATTACGTATGGAGTAAAGATTTATCTAGATTAGTATGCAGCTCTTTGAAAGTGTTTATAATAATGATTCTGATGATATCAGTGATGAAAGTTTTAATATTGATAGTTCTATTTGTGATCTAGTTACTCTATCTGAGATATCCTTCATTGAAATACAAAACTCTATTAAAGCACAAAAGAACACTAGATCAGTAAGATCGGATAATATACCTATCTATATTTTTAAGGGTTGTTTCGAATCTTTAGTGTATCCCCTGCATATTCTATTTAATATGAGTATATCCACAAATACATTTCCGGAAAGTTGGAAGCGCTCAAAAATTTGCCCACTTTTCAAAAATGGTGATAAGAATAAAATCAGTAACTATCGAACTATATCTTGTCTAAATTCCATTGCAAGGATCTTCGAGCATATAGTGTTTAAACAAATTCATAGTCAGGCCAAAAATTATATTAATATCCATCAGCACGGTTTTATTAAACATCGGTCAACTGTTACAAATTTAACTAATTTTGTTCAATTCCTTTTTGATGAATTTCAAAAAAAGAGACAAATCGACGTCATTTACACCGACTTTTCGAAGGCGTTCGATACAGTTAGTCACACTATACTGCTCTATAAATTAAGAAAAATCGGATTTTCTGTAAAATTATATAACTTTTGTGAGTCTTATCTGACCAACCGATTTCAGTATGTTTACTGTAATGGTTATACATCTAGAAACTTTATTGCTAATTCTGGAGTACCGCAAGGCTCCGTTTTAGGCCCATTACTCTTCTTGTTATTTATTAACGATATTTCAAATATAATTCAGCATTCCCACTTCCTTATGTACGCGGATGACTTCAAATTATTTAGATCTATTGCCAACTTAGAAGACTGTAAATTACTGCAGCACGATCTAAATTCTATATTTCAATGGTCACAACTCAATCAGTTACATTTTAACGTAAACAAGTGTCAAGTTATAACTTTTTCTAGAAAATCTATTTCACTTAGTTATGATTATTCCATGAACAGTGTACTTTTATCTCGAACCACAACTATAAAAGATTTAGGAATATTCCTTGACTCAAAATTAACTTTAGTTTTTCATGCAGAATATATAATAAAGTCATGTTATAAATTTATTGGCTTCATTCTTCGTTCAACTTCGGGTTTTAAAAATTTTTCTTGTTACATATCTTTATTTCATGCTTTAATTATAAGTAAATTAGATTATTGTTCTGTTATATGGTACCCATCACAACAATATCTGATCAATGCAATCGAAGGTATACAGAAAAAATTTTGCAAAAATATTTTTTACAGAATCTTTCGTTACTGGCCTGACTGTGAGTATTCCTCATTAATTGATAGCTTTAACCTTGAGCCGCTTGCTAACAGATGTTTTAAAAACAAAGTAATATTCTTGTATAAAATTGTAAATAACATTGTTGATGATTGTGATTTACTTGCTAAACTTGACTTTTTTGTTAATATGTGCCATACTAGATGCAACAATACTTTCACACCTTCTTTGTCACGTACCAATTATCACTATAATTCTCCAATCAGTTCTATGTGTCGCTGTTACAATACCGTTTGTTCTGAGCTAGATTTTTGTCTCAATATTAGGGACTTTAAAGCCAAATTAGATACTTTAATCTAGGTCTTTTTTTTTCTTTGTATATGTCTGTATATTGTATTTAATTATTATTGTATGGAATTATTATTATAATCTCTCTTATTCTATGTATTTTTCTAAATGCTTGTATTATTCTGTAATTGGGACATTGTCCTGTTGAATAATAATAAATAAATAAAAAAAATAAAATAAAATAAAATATCAAATCGTCACAATAAAAAATATATTTGTAACGGTTGCTTAATATTTTTTTCAACGGAATCGGCACTAAAACAACATACTCTAAACCGATTGTAATAAAAATTTGTACCGTTATGCCAACAAATGAATTAGTTTTAGATAAAAATGGTACACTGACTCCGGGTAATATTCTAAAATTTCAAAATTATGAGCAAAAAATTCGTGTTCCATTCGTAGTATACGCGGACTTTGAATCTTTACAAAAACCTTTTAATACATGTTCATCTAACTCTGATACTAGTTATACAAATAAAACTCACATTCATATTCCATACAGTTTCGCTTATAATATAAAATGTTCATATAACGATTCTTTAAACAAATTTTATACATATACTGGAAAAGATTGTGCAAAAGTATTTGTAGAGCAGCTTAATGCTGATGTTGTTAGGATTTATAATGATTATTTAAAAAATATTCAACCAATGTCATAATTAACGGATAATGAGCAGTTCATATTTAATACAGCTACTTTATGCCATATTTGTGAAAAACCTTTGAATGAAATTTAGATTTATGACTAGTTCTTTAGAAAAACTTGCTTCATTTCCGCAAAATGAACAATTTAATGATAGTTTAAATAATATTTGTATAACACAAGAAGACTACACTCACGCGAAAAATGTATGGAGTACGTTTCACTGTCAAAATTTAAAAGAATACTCACATATATACTTGAAAACTGATGTTTTACTAGTTACAGATATTTTTGAACAATTTCGCAATGTATGTACAACAGCCTATCAACTTGATCATGCTCATTATTTTACGGTGGCGGGTCTTAGCTGGGATGCCATGTTGCGTTTTACGAGGATCGAATTTGAACTACTTACTGATATAGATATGTATCGCTTTTTGCAGAAAGGTGTCCGAGGCGGAATCTGTCAGGCTGTTCATAGATACGCGAAAGCTAACAATAAATATATTTCAGACTATAATAAAAATCTACCAAGTAATTACATAACATATTGGGATGCAAATAATTTATATGGTTGGGCTCTTTCACAATGAATGCCATATGGAGGGTTTAAATGGCTAAGTAGTGATGCAATTTCAAAATTAGTTTTTAAAAAAATTGGTGGTAATTCGCCCATCGGGTACTTTCTAGAGGTTGATATTGAATATCCAAAATTGTTACACAACTTACATAATGACTTTCCATTTTTAGTTGAAAATATAGTGCCACCAAAGTCTAAATTTAATATTAAGAAACTTATATGATAAAACTAAGTATGTTATTCACTATCGTAACTTAAAGCAAGCATTAAATCATTGTTTAAAAATTAAGCTAATTCATAGAGTTATACAGTTTGAACAATCAGCCTGGTTGAAAAAGTATATAGATTTAAATACTTCTAAGCGTCAGGTTGCTAAAAATGATTTTGAAAAAGACTTTTACAAATTAATGAATAATGCGGTTTTTGGTAAAACAACGGAAAATGTTGATGTAAAATTAGTAAATCACTGGGATGATATTGGTCGTAGATTGGGAGCTCAAAGTCTGCTTGTCAAACCAAATATGAAGAGTATTTCACTATTTTCAGAGAATTTAGTTGTTATACAATTTGAAAAATTAAAAGTTGTGTACAATAAACCTATATACATAGGATTTTCTGTTTTAGAAGTATCAAAATTATTAATATATGAGTTCTTCTATGCCAAAATACGGTAACCGTGTTTCGTTATGCTACTGTGACAGTTTTATATTATTCATAAAAACAGATGACATTTACCAAGACATAAAAGAAAATATTCATAAATTTGATACAAGTAACTTTAATCCTGACAACCAATTTAAAATCCCTTTGAAAAATAAAGCAGTTTTGGGTCTTATGAAAGATGAGTTAGGAGGAAAATTAATGTATGAATTTGTAGCTTTACGTCCGAAAATGTATGCCTACTGTACAGAAAAAGATCATGAAAATTGGAAGAAGAAGGCTAAGGGAGTTAAAAAATGTATTGTTAATCAAAATTTGACGGGCGACCATTACAAACAATGTCTTTTTGACAATGATGTTATATATCAGAGACAATACACATTTAGGAATTATAAACATTCAATATATACAGTAGAACAATGTAAAAAATCACTCACATGCAATGATGATAAAAGATTTATTTGTAGTGATGGTATTAGTATATTAGCTTATGGTAATTTTTTAATAGATAACTGAGGGTATAAATATTACAAACTGTTAGTATATAATAAACTGTCAACTAAGTTACGATAGTGAATAACATACTTAGTTTTATCAAATAAGTTTGGAATAAGTTTCTTAATATTAAATTTAGACTTTGGTGGCACTATATTTTCAACTAAAAATGGAAAGTCATTATGTAAGTTGTGTAACAATTTTGGATATTCAATATCAACCTCTAGAAAGTACCCGATGGGCGAATTATCACCAATTTTTTTAAAATCTAATTTTGAAATTGTATCACTACTTAGACATTTAAACCCTCAATATGGCATTAATTGTGAAAGAGCCTAACCATATAAATTATTTGCATCCCAATATGTTATGTAAGTACTTGGTAGATTTTTATTATAGTCTGAAATATATTTATTTTTAGCTTTCGCGTATCTATGAACAGCCTGGCAGATACCGCTTCGGACACCTTTCTGCATAAAGTGATACATATCTATATCAGTAAGTAATTCTAATTCGATCCCCGTAAAACGCAACATGGCATCCCAGCTAAGACCCGCCACCGTAAAATAATGAGCAGGATCAAGTTGATAGGCTGTTGTACATACATTGCGAAATTGTTCAAAAATGTCTGTAAGTAGTAAAACATCTGTTTTCAAGTATATATCTGAGTATTCTTTTAAATTTTGACAGTGAAACCTACTCCATACATTTTTCGCGTGAGTGTAGTCTTCTTGTGTTATAAAAATATTATTTAAACTATCATTAAATTGTTCATTTTGCGGAAGTGAAGTTTCTTTTAACCTATCGAATGAATTTATATATTTATATGGAAATACACCTTTTCTTCGTAATAACTTAAATTGATTCTCAATGGGAAACATTTTTTTAACTTCTAAACACTGTTCCACTGTTCGTCTTTTAATTTTTTAGCAAGTTTTTCTAAAGAACTAGTTATAAATCCAAATGAATCCACAAATCTTAATTTCATGTAAATTTTATTTTGAATACCTTTCGTATTTTCATTTATACCTCAGTGGCGGCTCGTGAGGTGAAAAGTAGGTGAAGAGATATTTAAGAATGAATGTCGGAGAGAGGGGGTATTATTGGGGGGTGTTGTAATTATTACGTACGATAAATTTAAAATATATATTTTAAATCAAAAAAATATTTATAAACAAAACAAAATTATATTTTTTAGGTCATACTTTATAAATTAGCTCAATACGCCTATCCTTCAAAAAAGTTTTTGCAAAGAAAAGCTACCACATAACCAGGAAAATTTAATGTACCAGGCAGATTTAAAATGTAGATTGTGCGTTCTTCCACAGTTTTTAACATTTTTTATTTTATTTAAATTTAATGTTGGGGTTGGTCGACTACTTGCCAATACATTATTATCATCTATTCATCTAGAGAACTGTGTTTCCAATAAATTGCATATAATAACATTATGCAGATTCATTCTTATGATTTAAATATACAATGTGCAATCTGTTAAAGAATTAAAGTATTAATATTAATATATTTAATGTAAGGCTCCATTTCAGTATGCATGTTGATTAGTGAAGGATATATATATATATATATATATATATATATATATATATATATATATATAAAGCACACTGTGTTTTATAATTTTTATTTATAAAATCTTTCGATTATCGATTTCGGCTATGGTTGGCCATCTTCGGATCGAAGCTTAAAAAAGGAATATACAAACATATTATACATAATGAATTGAATAAACAATATTTTATATATTTATATTGTTATTTAGAAAATAAGAAAACATGAAAATAAAATGATTCGGTAAACATGTGGTTATTAGGGTTGGTTGAGGTTAAGGATATTATGGGTGAGTGCAACAATCGCAATACAATAATAAGTGAAAATGTGACTTACCGTCAATTTAAATTAAGTATATGTTACAAAACTGGTAAACATTGTTAAATTTGAGAAAAATATAATTATTTCGACATAATATACACTGTAAGAATCAAGACTGGACTTGCAATGCAAATGGCGGAATGTATTTTATGTGTGGTTATCGGAAGCGGAAGTAGAGGGCGGTGGTTGTGATGATTTGAATGGCGGGATGTATTTAAATATATAATTCTCTGGAAAAGACGTGGTTTCATTCAATAGATTGTTATTTTTATTATGGGATAGTATTTCAAATATTTCTAGTAAAAGTAATTTATGGAAGTTTGTTTCTGCATGTAGTAGTTCGATATTTTCATATGTTATGGTATGTTTTTCTTGTTGTAAATGTGTACCAAGGGCTGATTGTGGTCTGTTTTTTTGGTGTTCTTTGAAGCGGATTTGTAAATTACGAGATGTGAGGCCTATATATATTTTATTGCAGTTACTGCATGATATTTTGTAAATTCCACTTTTTTGTAAGAGATCTATTTCTGGTTTGTTATTATTTAGGATGTTGTAAAGGTTTGGTTGTGATTTTGGGATTAATGAAATATTGTGTCTGTCTGTTGTGTTTTTTAGTATGTTGTGTATGTGATTATAGTAGGGTATTGCTATATAATTATTGTTGTTAGGTTTTGTATGTGTATAGATTTTAGTGTTAATTAAATGTTTATCTTTAGTTTTATGGTATAGGTTTTCTATTTTGTCTATTGGGTATTGGTTGTTTAATGCTATTTGAAGTATATTGGAATATTCTATATTGTAATTGGATTCTGATAAAGGAGTGTTTATTAAGCGGTGGAAGTAGTAGTTAATAGCTGTTTGTTTGATTTTAGGGTGGTGATAGGAGTAATATGGAATAATTATATCGGTTGAAGTGGGTTTGAGATATATATTGTAGTCTATTTTATTTTGATTTCTGTTTAAAGTTAGGTCCAAAAAATTGATTTTATTGTTAAATTCTATTTCAAGGGTAAATTTAATATTGGAAATTGAATTAATATTATTATGAAATTGGAATAGTTCTTGTTGTGTACCTGACCAAAATATTAAAATGTCATCCACGTATCTCTTCCAGAGGATTATATATTTGCTAAGAGGGTCTTGCATAATTTTTTGTTCTAGATTATCTATGTATATGTTGGAGAGTAGTCCGCTTAGTGGGCTTCCCATTACTAAGCCATCTGAAGTTTTGTAAAATTTATTGTTGAAGTTGAAAAAGTTTTGATTATATAATCCTGTTTTTGTAAAATAACTGTAAACAAAACTTTAAATTTCTTTAACGAAAATAAATATATCCCTATCAACAAAAATCCACTTTCACAATACAACACTAAATTCAAACACATAATCAACAAAACAATCTCCACACTCACCAAATTTAACATTCACCCCCATAAAATAATCAACAAAAACTCCTCAATCCTCAGCTTATATAACCTAATTAAACTTCACAAACAAAATAATCCTATCAGACCAATAGTTTCCTCCGTAAATTCACAAGCACAAAAACTAGCCTAAAACCTCAACGAAATAATTACCAACAAAGCCAAATACACTTCGCCGTATTCAATAAAAAATTAAAAAGAATTAATACAAGCAATAGAAAATTCAACTTCCACAACTAACTCTAACACAAATTTCATAATAGCTTCCTTCGACATAGTCAACCTATATTCAAATATTCCAGTCCAAAATACCCTTCAATTACTAGGAGAATTTTTACATAATAATAACGATTTTAAAGATAACTATAACTTAAACACTACAGACATAAACAATATAATCGAACTTTTTCAAATAACCACTAATCAAAACTTTTTCAACTTCAACAATAAATTTTACAAAACTTCAGATGGCTTAGTAATGGGAAGCCCACTAAGCGGACTACTCTCCAACATATACATAGATAATCTAGAACAAAAAATTATGCAAGACCCTCTTAGCAAATATATAATCCTCTGGAAGAGATACGTGGATGACATTTTAATATTTTGGTCAGGTACACAACAAGAACTATTCCAATTTCATAATAATATTAATTCAATTTCCAATATTAAATTTACCCTTGAAATAGAATTTAACAATAAAATCAATTTTTTGGACCTAACTTTAAACAGAAATCAAAATAAAATAGACTACAATATATATCTCAAACCCACTTCAACCGATATAATTATTCCATATTACTCCTATCACCACCCTAAAATCAAACAAACAGCTATTAACTACTACTTCCACCGCTTAATAAACACTCCTTTATCAGAATCCAATTACAATATAGAATATTCCAATATACTTCAAATAGCATTAAACAACCAATACCCAATAGACAAAATAGAAAACCTATACCATAAAACTAAAGATAAACATTTAATTAACACTAAAATCTATACACATACAAAACCTAACAACAATAATTATATAGCAATACCCTACTATAATCACATACACAACATACTAAAAAACACAACAGACAGACACAATATTTCATTAATCCCAAAATCACAACCAAACCTTTACAACATCCTAAATAATAACAAACCAGAAATAGATCTCTTACAAAAAAGTGGAATTTACAAAATATCATGCAGTAACTGCAATAAAATATATATAGGCCTCACATCTCGTAATTTACAAATCCGCTTCAAAGAACACCAAAAAAACAGACCACAATCAGCCCTTGGTACACATTTACAACAAGAAAAACATACCATAACATATGAAAATATCGAACTACTACATGCAGAAACAAACTTCCATAAATTACTTTTACTAGAAATATTTGAAATACTATCCCATAATAAAAATAACAATCTATTGAATGAAACCACGTCTTTTCCAGAGAATTATATATTTAAATACATCCCGCCATTCAAATCATCACAACCACCGCCCTCTACTTCCGCTTCCGATAACCACACATAAACTTTTACATTCCGCCATTTGCATTGCAAGTCCATCTCTTGATTCTTACAGTGTATATTATGTCGAAATAATTATATTTTTCTCAAATTTAACAATGTTTACCAGTTTTGTAACATATACTTAATTTAAATTGACGGTAAGTCACATTTTCACTTATTATTGTATTGCGATTGTTGCACTCACCCATAATATCCTTAACCTCAACCAACCCTAATAACCACATGTTTACCGAATCATTTTATTTTCATGTTTTCTTATTTTCCAAATAACAATATAAATATATAAAATATTGTTTATTCAATTCATTATGTATAATATGTTTGTATATTCCTTTTTTAAGCTTCGATCCGAAGATGGCCAACCATGGGCGAAATCGATAATCGAAAGATTTTATAAATAAAAATTATAAAACACAGTGTGCTTTATATATATATATATATATATATATATATATATATATATATATATATATATATATATATATCCTTCACTAATTATTAATATTGACAATAAAATATTAAAGTGAATTTATTTTCACTTAAAAATATATTAGTATTACCTTCCAAATAAGTTAAAATTTTAATAAATAAAATAATAACTATTCAAATTGTTTTAACAAGCAAATTACAATGCATCATTTGCAATGTGGAGACGAGGTGCAGAGTTCGAAATGTGGTATTCGCAATTCACTCCTGTAAGCGGAGGGGGAAGCATCATTGCTATGGCAACCATTCTATTTAGCCAATAAACACTATCTGCGCGCAACTGTGAAGAGTTTATTCAAAATTTGAATTACTCTTCATGTAATGCGGGTTGCGGATGATCAGTTTATATAATTTTTAGTAGATAATTTGATTTCTAAATTATATTAATGTTTATTTCAGGCTTTATAATACAAAATAAAAACAATAATGTGAAATTAATTTTTTTTAAAATATTTTGTTTTCTGAAATAACAGGTGAAGTTGTTCTTCACCTTCTTCACCCGAATAGCCGCCACTGATATACCTACACATATATTTTTTGTGATACTATATACTTTTCCTGATTTTCAGATATAATATCAATATGTTCTTCATCACAACCCAACTCTTTTATAAAAAGATGTGAATCATAGTTTGATAAATTTTGAAGGAAAACTGGAATCATTTTTGGTATTTTATAATTTAAATTATATACTGAATGAGCGGCACCTACAAATTTTGAAGTTAAGTTATCGTGTTCTGCAACATTATCTGTTTCATTCAAAGATTTTTCACAAATATGGCATAAAGTAGCTGTATTAAATATGAACTGCTCATTATCCGTTAATTTTGACATTGGTTGAATATTTTTTAAATAATCATTATAAATCCTAACATCAGCACTAAGCTGTTCTATAAATACTTTTGCACAATCTTTTCCTGTATATGTATAAAATTTGTTTAAAGAATCGTTATATGAACATTTTATATTATAAGCGAAACTATGTGGAATATGAATGTGAGTTTTATTTGTATAACTAGTATCAAGGTTAGATGAACACGTATAAAAGGTTTTTGTAGAAATTCAAAGTCCGAGTATACTACGAATGGAACACGAATTTTTCGCTTTTTTAGAATATTACCCGAGGTCATGTTACCATTTTTATCTAAAACTAATTCATTCGTTGGCATAACAGTACAAATTTTATTACAATCATTTAGAGTATGTTGTTTTAGTGCCGATTCCTTGGAAAAAAATTTTAAGCAACCGTTACAAATATATTTTTTATTACACCGAGTTGATATTTGGCTGCGTACTAATCTAGATAAATCTTTAATTCATAAGTAATGACTCTTATCACCATCCTGAAGGTATAATAAGTTAATATGCGTTTCTTGAACCTTTTTTATCTCTCTTATCATAAAGCTGAATTATTAATTACAAAATATTGTGTAAATTGTAAATAAAAGCCAAATGTATGGGTAAGAAGATTAATGATTAAATGTATGGAATAAATATGAGAACGGTATGCTACAGTGAAATATATAAATAAAATATTTATAAACTTTTGATCTAAAATACGAAGGCCGAAATTTTAAGTGTGTCGAAAAAGAGAGTGTAGAAATAATTATTAAAAGAAAAAATGTTTTAAACATATTAATATGTACTACAAACGATTTATGACATATAGATATTTTTTACTCTAGGCACTTCTTTCTATTTCTCCTCTACTTACTGAGGTGTTTCAATAAAGTGTTTTCATTTAATTAGAAAATATTTTTATACATTTTAGATAGTTTACGTTAAAATATTTGCTTTTTATTACCTCCCACTTCCATTGGTAAAGGAGGTATAGGGATCGTGCTAAAAATCACATATCAAGATTTTAGTAAATGACCACGTTTTAAGGTCCCTGGAATCCCATTTTTAATATTTTCAGGATGATGCCTGTATGTGTGTGTGTGTATGGATTTTGTTAACGCTCTAACTCAAATAGTATCATTCAGAAAATTCTGAAACCTTGTATTTCTACCCTATTCTAATATGGAAAGACACCATTCGATTTTGGTGTAAATCGGATAACCGGAAATGGCACTTTACCTGAAGCTCATAATGGTTTTTCTTCAAAAAATATTAAAAAAAAAATCCCGAAGTTTAAGATAAACACAATTCCTTTATTACATATTTATTTCAAATGAATGTAACTACAGGTGAATGTCAATGTCAAAAAACTAATTACTTCAAATTAATAATAGTGACATTTTAAAAAGAAAATATTAAATAAAGAAATAGTTATATGCAGTGGAACAGTTTGCAGCATTAGTAAGTACGGAGGTATGTATTTAAATTAATAAAAATTAAATAGCGGGAGGTTTTGTGTTGGCCACATCAATTTTTTTTTTTATTATATTGTAATTTGAAAAATTTTATTATATGCGCTAGTGAGATATGTAAAAATATAAATGATCAAAAGTAATAACTTAAAAACACCGTATTTTTATTGCATTCTATATGCAAACTTAGAAAGAAACACAGATAAGTAATTTGTTTATGTGTAACAACTAAAGATTAATGAAACAAATTTATGTTTATGAAATACTGAGGTATTGTGTTGGCCACATCAGATTTTTTCATTTTATTTTGTCAGAAGGGGCTCACTAACTCTCAGGGGAGATTGATAATTTCAGAACAGTTCACAAGCTAAAGCTCTAAAATTATCTTTTGCTGTGATTTATAATATTTTATCAAATATCCAGAATTTCGACTATACTCCTATGTTAAATAAAAAATCTGATGTTGCCATCACATTACCTTCCATCAGTTCTATGTATTTTGTACAAATACCACATAGAAATTTTCTATATTTTCAGTAAAATTGTAACAAAAACGTATTATGTGATTTACACTTGACACTGACATATGTCAATTAGAATTTTCTTAATACTATTGTAATATCTGTAAAAATTTCAATTTGTTGTAAAAATAGCCGAAGTGAAACCAAACGGCTGCTTTTCATATGTTTTCACTATTTTATTGGCATATGAAAAATAATTTGTTCAACAAATACAAATTTCATAAAAATTTGAATTTATTTCACAAATAGCCGAAGTGCATCCAAACGGTTGCTTTTCATATATTTTCACTATTTTTTAAACATGTAACAAATAATTTGTTTAACAAATACCTATTTACTTGCAATAAACATATTAAAGCCGGAGATTAATATTCATGTTAACCTTATTATTATAATTTTCGTACAAATGGCCGAAGTGAACCAAAATGGTAGTTTTGCATATATTTTTTACTATTTTATTGACACGTAACAAATAATTTGTTCATCAAATAAAATTTTTACCTCCCGCTACCCTAGGTAAGGGAGGTATAGGGATTGTGCTAAAAATCGCATATAGAGATTTTAGTGAATAAGCACGTTGTGATGTCCCCAGAATCCGATTTTAACATTTTTACAATGATGTCTGTAGGTATATATGTGTGTCTGTCTGTGTGCGTGTGTGTGTGTGTGTGTGTGTGTGTGAACTTTGTGTAAAGATACGAATACTATTTTGAATCTTTGTTAAGTTTTTCAATTAGTTTTGTCAATATTCGCGAAATTTAATTTGTGAATGATATATGTATTTGTTAAATGTAAAATAAAGTTTGTTATGAGTGAATATGAAAATATCTGTACTTTTTAATTGCAAGATTTTAGGACTATTTAAATAAATACATTTAAATAGTTCATTCTGCACTTATTTTCACATATTTACATTTACAGTCAGAGAAAATGGAATTGTTGTTCTTGTACACCTAGTGCAAAAAAATTTCACATTTCTATCAAATTATGTACCAGCGAGTTCTTTTACTGTAAATATAGTATTAAGATTTTGTCATTGTTGTATACCGGGTATCTACTTTATTTTTGTTATATGTGTAAGGAATACAACGGCAAAATTTTAATTTGAAGAAATTTTTTTCGTAATAATTTTAGAACAAAGGTATTAATTATTTAAAATGACATTTTAAATGACAAATTAGATGTTCCATTTTCAAATTGCTTACGGATTGCCAAATGAAATTACCATTATCAAACATTGTAGGAATCTATGATGTTTGCAGCTAAGTATGCATATTGTTGTGAAAGAGTGTGCTTTGGTGTCTACATCAGAATAATGTATTTAATATTGGCAACGCTGCTGGACGTCACTGTAACGGTAGTATGAATAAAACTATACAAATTGGACGTCATAAGTACTGATTATGTACAGAGCTGGGCAAGTTACTTTTAAAATGTAACTAGTTACAGTTACAGTTACCTCCAAAAAAAAGTAACTAAGTTACTTAAGTTCCAGTTACTTTGGTGAAAGAACTAAGTTATTTACTAGTTACTCATTAAAAGTAACTTAGTTACTTTGAGTTACATTCTAACTACTTTTAATGGCATGAAGTGTAGACTAAGACTGTTGACTTAGTTGTTGTGTAGTATACATATCAGGGAGTTTTTGCACTAACTACGTTAACCTAAATTTTAACGTTATTGCTTGGCAACTCCCAATCAGATTATTATTGTTAATGTTAACGGACCTACAGGGCCTTATTACCGCCTAGGCCCACGAGGTCACGGCCTAGGGCCCTCTTTGACAAGGGGCTCGCAGGGTCCGGTTGCTGTGATTTTTTAAAAATTTATTAATTTACTTTTCAATTTTTATTTCTTATACCAAGATATAAAGAATCTACTTTCTAACATGACATGACCATTATAATGTATAAAACATGCAGACATTATTTCCAAGACTTATTAGTGGATAATGATTAATTTATTGGAAACCTCGGATCAGACGTCGATTTTCAATCTGAGGCCCCGCGCCTCACACTATTTTTTGTATAACCTGAAAATTGGAATAATTTTGATGATTTAGTAGCAGTTTAATTATAATTTATTAAAACGTATCATTTGTAAGCGAGGACAACATTTGAAAAAAATATATTTTATAAGTTAAATTTAACATTTAGTGACTTTTTAATTCTAGAATTAAAAGAAAATAAAGTGTTATTTTTAGTTTTTCTGTTTACCGTACAAAAACTCTATTATTAATGAATATAATTACTTATTTTATTATCTATTATGGCTTGAAATCAATCAACAATAATATTGAATTTAATTATGTATTAAAATAAAAGTTACGCATTACAGAGGGTATACGCGATGCTGCGCTCAGCACTCCCACTCTGGACAGACATTTATTTAAAACATAATAGTTTTAGTTAGCGTTTCTAAAAATGGCATCAGCCTCAACAAAATATTTCTTAGAAATTTTAATCCCCCCCGTTACTTTTTATGACTAAGTTACATTCCACTTTTTAAGTTACTTTGACTAACTTAAGTTACATTCTAATATCTGAGTTACTTTAAGTAACTTAATTTACTCAAGTAACTAGTAACTAAAAACCGTAAAGTTACCAACTACTTTTCCACAGCAAGTTAAGTTACAGTTACAGTTACCATATTTTAAAAAGTAACTAAGTTACGTTACAAGTTACGTAAAAGTAACTAGTTAGTAACTAAGTTCCTAAAGTAACTAGTTACTGCCCAGCTCTGATTATGTGTGAAGTATATACTGTGGACGTCGGATTCACTCAGTGTGGAGGAGCTCATAATGTCGTCAAATGAACGGAAACGTATATCGTTGTAAATCGACTTTATTGAAATTTGAACCGAAATTCATAATCAGGGGGAAAAATAAGTAGCTATACTTTATAAAGTCGAAGCCTATCTCTATTCCTTTTGGTGGTTGCCACAATGTCCTAGCCATGAAAGGACGCAGCAATGATAGCGGGATGTAAATATATATATATATATATATATATATATATATATATATATATATATATTTACATCCCACTACCATTGTGGCGTCCCCTGTGTAATTTTCTACATTCAAAGTGACGTCCTTGTGCATAAGACGTCCGTATACCGGGCGTCATAGGCACATGGCCTTATAATTTTTTTCTGGCATCAGGGGGGCCTCTAGTATCGTATAGCAAAATTTGTTATGGACGTCAGAATGATAGCGGAATGGAAAATGTATATTTTTTGTAGTTCAAACAAATTCCACTTGCGGAGCTAGTGTCGTCCGGCGTATATATACGCTGTATATACTGAAGTTTCATTCCAGCGACATTCTGAACTCCGTACACTTGGCAACACTGGAACATTGGGTTACTACATTAGCGCGCAACTTTTCTAATCGTATTTAAAGCTACTTTGTGCACAAATGATAGTATTTAAATTAATATTTATGTAATCAAACTTTTGTTTTGCAAAATCCTTTTAGTAAATACAAAGTCAAAATGAATGGTTTCAATGTAATAAATTTAAAAAATGTAATTATCTAAATATTCGTATCATAAAGCTGAATTATTAATTACAAAATATTGTGTATGGGTAAGAACATGAATGATTAAATGTATGGAATAAATATGAGAACGGTATACCACAGTGAAATAAATAACTAAAAAAAATTATAAACTTTTGATCTAAAATACGAAGACCGAAATTTGAAGTGTCGAAAAAGAGGGTGTAGAAATAATGATTAAAAAAAAATCTGATGTGGCCAACACAAAACCTCCCCTTATTTAATTTTTATTAATTTAAATACATACCTACGTATTTACTAACGCTGCAAACTGTTTCATTGCAGAAAACTATTGCTTTATTTACTATTATCTTTTTAAAATGTCACTATTATTAATTTGAAGTGATTAGCTTTTTGACAGTAACATTTACTGTCAGTTGCTTTCATTTGAAATATGAACTGTGTAACAAAGGAATTGTGTTTATCTTAGGCTTCGGGACTAATAAAAAAAAATATTTTTAAATTTATCTGTAAAATATATAGAAAAAGTATTAATGTATTCCTGTAGAAAATTCAATAATCTTTAATTTTTATAAGACATAAAATGCGAAAAAATTGCATTTAATGGTATTTTTTGAAGAAAAACCATTATGAGCTTCAGGTAAAGTGCCATTTCCGGTTATCTGATTTACACCAAAATCTAATGGCTTCTTTTCATATTAGAATAGGATAGAAATAGAAGGTTTCAGAATTTTCTGAATGATAGTATTTGAGTTAGAGCGAAGACAAAATCCATACATACACACATATACACACACATACAGACATCTTCTTGAAAATGTTAAAATTGGATTCTAGGGACCTTAAAACGTGGTCATTTACTAAAATCTCGATAAGTGATTTTTAGCACGATCCTTATACCTCCCTTACCAAGGATAGCGCGTGGTAAAAAATGTTTTAAACATATTAATATGTACTAACGATTTATTACATACCGATATTTTTTACTCTAGGTACTTCTTCCTATTTCTCCTCTACTTACTGAGGTCTTTCAATAAATTGTTTTCATTTAATTAGAAAATATTTTTATACATTTTAGATAGTTTAAATAAGTTTAAAATATTTGCTTTTCACCTCCCGCTACCCTTGGTAAGGGAGGTATAGGGATCGTGCTAAAAATCACATATCGAGATTTTAGTAAATGACCACGTTTTAAGGTCCCTAGGATCCAATTTTAACATTTTCACGATGATGTCTGTATGTGTGTATGTGTGTGTATGTGTGTGTATGTGTGTATATGTGCGTTTGTATGTGTGTGCATGTGTAGGGATTTTGTCTTCACTCTAACTCAAATACTATCATTCAGAAAATTCTGAAACCTTCTATTTCTATCCTATTCTAATATGAAAAGAAGCCATTAGATTTTGGTGTAAATCAGATAACCGGAAATGGCACTTTACGTGAAGCTCATAATGGTTTTTCTTCAAAAAATACAATGCCATTTTTTCGCATTTTATGTCATTATGAAAATTAAAGATTATTGAATTTTCTACAGGAACATATTAATACTTTTTCTATATATTTTACAGATAAATTTAAAATTAATTTTTTTTATTAGTCGCGAAGCCTAAGACAAACATATAGCGGGATGTAAATATATATATATATATATATATATATATATATATATAATTTATGTAGGGTCCCAACCCTTATTGCACAACTATTGCATCAGCCACTAGTAACTTTCCGTAGCTGAATAAGCAGGTATCTGATGTCAACCTAGTACATGAGATTCACTAGGAATCTCAGTTTGTGGAAAGTCATCTTAGAGATAAGTCTTGCTTCGTTAAATAAATGTACTTTGTTTAAATAAATAAACATTAATAAACTTTAAATAAAATATAAATCATTTTTAAAAATCAAATCCTACGGATCCCTGATTTAATTGGCGCAGTCGCTGTAGGATGCCCAAAAGGCTTTAAACTCCGAAGATTTTCTAAACTAGAATCTCTAATTCGTTGAAGAGTTTAAGTCGTCACTTTCAAGTGATAATCGTGGCATCTACGAACCATTAAGTTCCCAGAGTGCTAAAGAAGTCCGAAATCTCACTACAGTAATTATTAGTGAGATCAATTCGTCGAAGATTTCACACTCCGAAGCAGTGGAACCAAAACTACAAGTACATCAGGCTACAAGACCCTCTACACAACCTCCGACGAGGAAAGGTTAATCATATCGTCGTTAATTCCGAGAAAGTCATCAGAAGCGGATCTCCCGCAGAAGACATCCCGACCCCACCACCTGAGCGGACATCAGGAACCATCCCAAATTCACTCCACCAGGACCATGAAATTGGCCGTCGTGAATTTACTATTAATATTAATGTAAGTTTATTACATGCTACTATTCATTATTGTTAAACAATTCAGAAATTACTTTAATAATTATTATTCATATTACGCTATTCAAATATTACAATGTAATAACAATCTACATTATTTTATTTTAGTAAACTAATTACTGTATAACTATTATAAAACACATTACACAAACACACAAAATGAATCCACCACAAATCCAACCAGCCACATTAAGCACAATTCCAAAAATTCCTCACGAGATTAAAGAATTAATAGATATCATACCTGAATATGACGGGAGCACTGGCACCCTGTCACACTTTATTAATATTTGCGATGAAATAATTGAAATTATCGACAAACAAAATTTATCTGCAATTGTTAAAATAATTATTTTACATACAACTCGAAAGAAAATAACTAAAGAGGCTAACACAAAACTTGCAACTAAAACTTATACAGACTGGAAATCTTTAAAAACATTATTAATCGAAGAATATGGAGATAAAAGAAATGAAGTTCACTTCTTAACAGAACTATCACATCTCGAACAAAAATCTAATGAAGACATATTTACTTACTTTGATAAATACGAAGATATTTTCAAAAGAATGATAAGTTTATTAAAATTAAATTTTGGCCCCGGTTTCGAAAATTTAGCCACATTTCTGTCTAGTTATGCATCACATAACTTTATAATAAATTGCAAAGAACCATACAAAAGCCAACTAGCGGCTAGAAACCCAAAATCTCTGACGGAGATACAAAATTTAATCAAAAACGATTTTCAATATCTTCACGCACATATAAATAAACAAAATTTAGAAAAACCCAAAATAAATGCACCAACTCCTCAATACAAACATACTTTTTCCCAGAATCAAAACCAACACAGATCCCCACTACTGAGACATCCTCAATCACAAAATTTTCCACGACAACCCATTCAGGTAACACCAAGGCAAAACTACCCACAACCTATGTCTATTAGTACAAAAACATTTAGACCACAAGTCAAAAGACAACGACAAGATTTACAAATATTAGATAAACCCACAGAATCAAACAATGAAAATAAAATTGAATATTTCGAAAATGTAGCCAATACAAAAATTATTTAAAATCCAGAAGAAACAGAAGAATGTGACGAAAATTTTTATTTAGAACTTCTAGAAAACTCGAATCCTTAGCAAATTATACCTCAAAGCTACCTTTTATTCAATTTAAAAATTGTAGAGTTTTAATCGACACAGGATCATCCGAAAATGTTATCAGCAAAAATTTGTCATGGAAAATAAAAATAAATTCAAAATTTTCCCCGAATATTTCGAAATTCAAACAGCTAATGCTACCTCTCATGGAAACCACTACACCTTTGTAGAATTATTTAATAAAAAACTGAAATGTTATATTTATGAATTTCATAAAGATTTTAATATTGTAATAGGTAACTCAGGCTTAAAATTATTAAACGCAAAAATAAACTATCCCCATGAAACAATAAGTTTACTAAGTAAACACAAATTTAATTTCAATTATTTTTATAAAAATAAATTAGAAATGAATGTCCAAGAAATATCCGAAAAATTAAATCTCCGGACTGACCATTTTAATAACATTGAAAAAAACCGAGCTAAATAAATTAATAAAAGAATTCGAAAACTTGACTGTACGCGATAGTCAAGACTTGACCTTTACTAATAAAATAAAACATAAAATTAAAACTACCGATGAGACGCCAGTATACCAAAGATCTTATAAGTACCCATACATTTATAAAGAAGAGGTAAATTCTCAAATAAACAAATTATTAAACCAAAAAATTATTAAACATTCATATTCAGCGTGGAGCAGTCCAATTTGGATTGTACCCAAAAAACAGGATGCTTCTGGCAAAGAAAAATTTCGATTAGTCATCGACTACCGAAAATTAAATTCTAAAACTATTGACGACAAATTTCTAATTCCCGATATTACGGAAATATTGGACAAATTAGGAAAATCGAACTACTTTACAACCATTGACTTAAAAAGCGGATTCCACCAAATAGAAATGGATCCCGATTCAATCGAAAAAACTGCTTCCTCCACCGACCAGGGACATTTTGAATTTCTCAGAATGCCCTTTGGCTTAAAAAATGCCCCTAGTACTTTTCAGAGACTAATGAATTTCGTTTTGAAAGATCTTGTAAACAAAATTTGCTTTGTCTATTTAGACGATATAATAATTTTAGGCACTTCATTGCAGGAACATATAAATAATATCAAAACTGTTTTCCATAGACTCAGAGAAGCAAACCTCAAATTACAACTTGATAAGAGCGAGTTCTTGAGAAAAGAAGTCGCGTATCTTGGCCATTTAATTACCACCGCAGGCGTACGTCCAAACCCTGATAAAATCGAAATTATTAAAAAATTCACTATCCCAAAAACTCAAAAAGAGATTAAACAATTTTCAGGCCTACTCGGTTATTATCGCAGATTTATTCAAAATTTCGCTAAATTAACAAAACCATTTACACGATGTTTGAAGAAAAAGGCAAAAATTAATATTGATGACAAAGAATATGTTTCCTGTTTTGAAAAATGTAAAGCATTACTCTCAAATTCACCCATATTACAGTACCCAGATCTATGAAAACAATTTCGATTAACAACTGACGCTTCAAATTACTCACTAGGAGCGGTACTCTCATAAAACACTGACGGAAAGGACTTACCAATAGCATACGCAAGTAGGACACTAAATGAACACGAAATTAACTATTCTACCACCGAAAAAGAGTTATTAGCTATTATTTGGGCAATCAAACACTTTCACAGATAACTATACGGAACTAAATTTAAATTAATAACGGACCACAAACCCTTAATTTGGCTGAATACCTTAAAAGAACCTAATCAGAAACTTATTAGATGGAAATTAAAATTATCAGAGTACAACTATGATATAGAATACCAAAAAGGAAAACAAAACGTTGTTGCAGATTACCTATCAAGAATCCCTAAACCTTTCGAAATCAATTACAGAAACGATAATATTTTTGATCATACCGAACCTATAGTACACTGCATATCCAGAGATTTTAAAATGGGTAAGGGTTTTGCAAAACAAATAAATGAAAAATTCCAATCGACCAATAATATAAATAAAATAACTATAAAAAATTCTATTGCCATTCAGATTTCACCACGACTCATAATTCATTTAATAACAAAAAACAAATACGACGAAATTCCTTCTCAGAAAACACAGAAAGCTGTCTAAAACAATTAAGAGACTATTTAATTCAAAATAGCATTAACAAAATTAACATTCCAAAAATTTGTTCAGGACTAGATCGACAAAATTGGACCGACATAGAAAATTCGCTGAAAGAAATATTTAAAAATACAAATATTCAAATAAACGTATTCAATTCAAATAACATTGAAAATTACGCTAACTCTGTTATCGCGGAAAAGAACACCGACAGCTGCACGCAACACTCGGATGACGAGTCACCGGTAACCGGACTCTCTTACATAGACGGTCCCATAAATTTCGGAAAAAATCAAATAGTATTCAAAGAAACTAATTCAAAAAGTACTTTCGAAGTAGAAAAATTATTTGGACATGATAAACAAAGAATGTACATGTACATAAATAAAACATATTATAAAGATACATTATTAAAATTTATTAAAGAATACCTAGCACCAGGAAATAAATATCATTGTATAGTACCAGAATCATTCAGAAATATGATAAACAATATCTTACAAGTATACTTTCAACCAGGCACGTATCAATTAATTTGCTGTGAAAATCAACTACAGGATATCGAATCCTCAGATAAACAACAAGAACTAATTCAAAATTATCATTGGGGTAAAACCAACCACCGTGGCATAGTCGAAACATACAAGAAACTAAAACAAAATTATTATTGGCCTAACATGCAGTTAACTATTACGAAATTTATAAATAATTGTGAAGTTTGTCAAGAAAACAAATACGAAAGAAATCCACCCAAAATTCCATTAATAAAAACCCCAACTGCTTCAAAACCCCTTGAAATAATTCATATCGATATACTATCCTTAAAAAAGATAAATTCTTAACAATTATCGACAGTTTTTCAAAACACGCCCAGATATATCATTTGCCAGAAACTAATACAGCAACCATAGTTGAAAAATTAATTAAATACTTTTCAATATTCGGATATGCAAAATTAATTATCTCAGATAATGGCTTGCAATTTAACAATCAACTAATTTTCAATTTCTTATCCTCTAAAAATATTCGTATACACTTAATCAGCGTAAATAATCCCAAAAGCAACGGTAACATAGAAAGATTTCACTCCACTCTTATAGAGCACATGAGAATATTAGAATAAAACAAAGACTTTAAAGATTTAAGCACAAGCAACAAAACCCGATACGCCCTTCTAGCATACAATCAAACTATTCATTCAGCAACTAAACAAACTCCGAACGAAATCCTTTTCGGCCATTTTAACGAATCACAAGAAGAAATATCTCCCGAAATAATAACAGATAATTACGTTGAAATACATAAGGAAATAATGAAAAAAATTTACGAGGAAACCAAAATTTTGCTAGATGAAAATAAAACGAAATGCGCCACCTCACAAGCGGGCACTTGCAAATTGCAAAAGAAAGTGTACGAACAGCAGGATAAACGCAATACCGGTAAAATAGAAAAACCGCGATATAAAAAACAAGAAATTAAAAAGTACATTAAAGACCGTGCACAGATAATAACAAATAACAACAAAAAGATAAAACTCGATAACCTAAAACCTTATCGTAAATTTACAGTGCCATGCGTTCCGGCACAGCCGACATCAGAGACGAAAGAGACAACCCCGGAATTAATGTCCTAAAACTAGGCGAGACCCTAATATCCAGTAATAATAAGTACATGTACGTGAACTTGAATCTTAATAAAATTAAAGAATCCTACAATAATCTCACGATTCATTATAATAAAATAAAATCCAAAATAAACAATAAATACAGTAGCGATGAAAATGTAGAAGAAATAAATAATAATTTTATAGTATTAGAGAACTTTTTAGATATAATTAATAATAAAATACAAATTTTATTCCATGATGGTAATAAAGATAAACGAGCAATAGCTAACGGACTAGGTTTCATTATTAAGACCATAATAGGAAATTTAGACGCTTCAGATCAGGAAAAATATGACAATGCACTAAAATCTATAAACGATAACGAAAACACACTCAAAGATAATTTAAATCAAGTAATTGTCTTAAACAAAAATATTTCAAATTATTTCAACAACCAAGTTGACAAAATTAATAAAAATAATAAATCAATTCAAGACAAAATAATCAACTTAGAGAAATCCATAGGTAAAATGATAGACGTAATGAACGATAAACTCTACCTCGAAAACATTATCACCCAACTCATGTTTACGTCAACAAATCTGATAAGCATTATGAATGAAATTGAAACGACTTTCGCATTCTGCGAAACAAATACTCTCTATTTCGGAATATTATCCAGAGAAGATATCAAAATGGAAATTGCTAAATTATTGCCAAACGATTTCAAAAACCTTATAATCAAAAATTGGCAAAATCCACAATTAATTAAAGTTTATTGTAAATATGAAAAACTCGCGCTAAAACTGATAATAGACGTCCCTATTCCTCTCTTAAAAACCGAACTCATACAAGTCACCCCTATACCCACTATACACAACAACACCTTTATAACCCTAAGTGTAAAACTAGGATATTACTCTACCTCCAACACACAGATCACACATTTGAATAAATGCACACTAGTAGAAAACAAATTGTACATTTGCAGTCAGGACAATTCAATACCCGACAAGTGTTTAGAAAATTTGTATTTTCATAGAAATAACAATAACTGTAATTATGTTAAGATACTTAGCCATAATGAAATAATTTCCATTCCAAATTCAAACATTGTATATCTTTATTTACCACATAAGGAATCGATGAATATCGAATGTGATAATGAAATACAAGAATGAGAAATCTCTGGTATTTACTCTCTAAGAAATTGCTTAATTAATAAACAAAAACTTTATAAAAACATTAATTACGATAAAGTAATAAATTTGAATATTGTTAATAATAACAAAAAGTTAATATTTAATAAAACCTTAAATATAAGAAATTTAGAAACAATCAAAATTCTAACACAACAAATAACTCACTTAAATCAAGTCTACAAATCAGAATCACATTCCGTATTCTACGACATATTATTATACGTAGTAATTGCAGCTGTTGCAATAATGTTAATTAGAAAAATTTATTCGGCCATTATTACAAGAAAATCGTCAATAAAACAAAATTCTCATAGTAAACAAAATATCGAAACAACACCTTTTGAGGAACCAACAGGTGTTCTTTCGTCTTAAGGGGGGAGGATTTATGTAGGGTCCCAACCCTTATTGCACAACTATTGCATCAGCCACTAGTAACTTTCCGTAGCTGAATAAGCAGGTATCTGATGTCAACCTAGTACATGAGATTCACTAGGAATCTCAGTTTGTGGAAAGTCATCTTAGAGATAAGTTTGTGTGTAAACTATAGTAGCATATGAAAATAAACTCTACAATTGTCTGTGTAGAGCTGAAGTGGTTTTATAATTCTGGTTCTACGACGAAAGACATGATCTCAAGTAATTTCTGTTTCACGTTCCATATTTTTTGTTGAATATTCGATAATTCCTATAGATTCATCTTGCTTAGAATTTTGTGATAGTTGCTCAATTCGTATTGGTGTATTGTTTGTATCTGGAGTAATTCTTGGCCGTATTTGGTAGGTATGACATCTTTTTGCAATCTGCACTTTTGCTCTCTTTTATAACCTGTGAATATTTGTTGGTTCTTTTAAGTATGGTAGCTGGTTTCCATAATTTTTTAATTTTGTGCGTATATACACACCATCATTGGTACAGATATGTGGTGTTTTATTAGGATCAATCTGCGATATTATACCTTTTGGTGTATCTTTACTTAACAATTTTCTCTTGATTCCGTGTAAATAAACGTTAACATTAAACAATCCTTTTAATTTTAATTTATGATCACCATATGCTTTTAGTTTTGGGGTTTTCGTAAGTAAGGGTGAACCGATTATCTTCTACATCATGTTTCCATGTTTTTCTTTTTACTACAAATGCACCACCCGTTTTTATGCAGTATCTTCCAAAATTGCCAGTTAAAACAAGGCCATTATGTCAAAGTCTCATATCAAATAAAATTAAATGAAACATCAGTAATTCAATTGTAATCTGAAATATGCAGTAAAATGCGAATTATAATTTGCTTTTTCTCATAAAATAAAAAAGATATTGTGATTAATTTTAGTCTTATATTGTGTAGTTTTTAATTCCGAGCAATTTGTTTCTTCACAACTTTTCTCTAAAATTAATAGGTCAGTAACTACTCTCTGTAAATTTATCCATGTTGTCTTCTTCCTAAACGAAAAATAGATTTTTCTTCTATTATACAATAGTATATTGTAATACAAGTGTTACGAATGTGAAGTTTGCAGCACGAACGATAGTGAGTGCTGCAATCACATGAGTGTGGTAGAGAGCTTTCAACACATGTATTACACGCTATTTTTTCTACAACCACGACATTTCATAAAAAAATTAATATTTTTTCAAATTATGATATTCATCAATTGTCATTATGACATTTCTTAAAAAGTAACAACTAATATCACAGTCTACTATAGATTGAACTCAGGGAATTTGTTTCATTGCTAAGGAGACTGATAAATAACGCTTGTTATAAAATTTCACTGTGGTTTTCATAATTTTGACATATATAATAATAATTTATAAAAATCATTGAAAATGAATTAAAGTGATTGTGAAGACTTCCCGAATACTCCTCCTAATGTTGCTGAAGCTGCAAATGCTGCATCTCTGGAATTACTACCAGAGAAATCCAAATTAAGGTATATCAGAGAACGCAGCATATTTGTCACATGGTGCAAACAGAAAAATATTAAGAAATTTACGGAAAATGTACTTCTGGCTTATTTCGCCGAAAATTCCAAGAAAATGAAGTCATCCACACTTTGGTCTTCGTACTCCATGCTAAAAACTTGTTTGATAATTGAAGATAATGTAGACATTTCGAAGTATTCAAAATGAATTGCTTTCCTAAAAAGAAAATCTGTAGGCTATAGAGCAAAAAAAATCCCGTATTTTTACTAGAACCGAGATTAGTAGATTTCTTCTTGAAGCATCAGATGAATCATTTTTGATGATGAAGGTAAACATGACTTTCGGTTTATAGTTTATATTTTCCATTAACAATAAAATTTATTGTAGGTTGCACTAATACTGGGAGTAGCTGGAGCTTGTCGAAGAGACGAGCTCATGAAATTAACCATAGACGATTTACAAGAAAAAGATGCTGTGTTAATTGTTAATATACCCGATACTAAGACACATATACCCCGGAGTTTTACAATAACTAGTGGACAAGAAAATTGGTTGTCAATTTTTAGAAAGTACACTACTCTTCGCCCCGCAACTGTAGAGAATAGACGATTTTTTATGACCTATAGAAAAGGAAAGTGCCTCAGTCAACCAGTGGGTGTCAACACTTTTGGAAAAATTCCTCAAAAAATTGCAGAATTCTTGAAATTACCCAATCCTTCTGCATATACCGGCCACTGCTTCCGGAGAACATCTGCGACGTTATGCCGGAGCAGATATTCTTTGTTTGAAAAGACATGGAGGCTGGAAATCCTCCACAGTTGCAGAAGGGTATATAGATGATTGCGTCCAAAATAAAGTCAAAAATGCCCAAAACATCATTGGAAAGCCGAGCTTTTCAACTAGTAAATCACTTCAGATTTCAGCACTTCCCCAAACTCAACTACTGGCAGATTCCACTACAGAAAATCACAATTTGTTGAATTCCAAGCCTAACAGTTCAATTAGCACTTCACTCGACAATTCCGTATTTCCTCAACTACTGACAGATTCTACCGATTCCTCTACCACTACAGTGACAAGTCACAATTTGTTCAATTCCTTACCGCCAAGCATTAATTTTAACAATTGTACGTCATTTGCATTTAATTTTAATGTTAATAATTAATCTGTAGTTGTATAATACTACTTGTTAATTATTAAAATAAAAATATTCCATGATTTTGCTTTAGCATGTTGAAAGAACTTTCAACACTCAAAATTTACGTGTTGAAAATTTCTTTCCACACGTAAATTCCATTTGTTCAGCAAACACCTATTTTCAATACTCGTAACTATGGAGACGAAATTTGAAAAGCCTACTTTCCATGGTGGTTGTAGAAAAATATTATTTAATGAGTACGGTCAAGCTTTCAGTTGGTTTCAGTTGTTTTTAGCGATTTCAAAATTCATCAGTGTAAAGAAAGCCCTTCTTGTCTCTTATATTAATTTATAAATCTTTAAAAGAACTATTTCTGTTAATTTTGTTAATGAGGTCATGCAAAAAAAATGATTACACCTTTTTCCTGTTTTAATCGAAAAAGGATGGTCTAATTCATCGATCAGTTTGATTAATTTTTTTTTTGTTGTATAAAATCGTTTTAAAGTATGATATTTTTAAAAAGTTGCAAAAACCAGCCAGGTTTTGTCGTCACAACGTTCCGAACCAAGTTCAGACACATTTCAAACAGATATTTTATATGGACACGTAATTTCTAAAAAAAAAAATATGTAAACTATAAATTGAGGATTACATATCTGAATATGCTATAATATATTAATATAATATCGTTCTATTTATTTTTTAAAATATAATTTGCATTTGCCGTGAACTTATCTTCGTTACATCAGATTTTTCTTTCACTTTTGGATTAGATGGTAGAAGGTTAAAAACGCATGTGAGATATTGGATATATTGCAGAATATTATTTTATTCTTTATTTTGGCACGAAACAACGTTCCATCGACATGTTTACTTTCATAAATTTTAGGTTATCTTTAAATGTCACTTTGACGTTTAAGACAGTGTGAAAATCAAAATGATCGTGCCTCTCACTCTGTGTCGTCATTGCACAGGGGACGAAGCGGGGGTCTAGCAGCTTCATTTTAAAGAATGTCATTTTCAATTACAATTTTGTCATTATTAAAGATAGATTTGAGGAAAAATAAAATATATGGGTAAATTATTTTTCACTACTCTATCGATTAAAGTTATAAAAAAAGTCGTGCATGACCTCATTCAATCTAATATAATGAAAAAAAAATTCCAAAAAGATTAATATATTTAATATTTAAATAGATTAAGAATAATAATATATTTTTTTCGAGATCGCCCAGAAAATGAGCTCTTTCTGGTCATTATTTAGACCGGAAAGTCCTTGTTTGCTGAGCTAGCTCGGAAAGTTGTCTATAAGGGATCGGAAAGTACTTTACCGATCCCGGGACCGATAAAGCTAAATGTTTCCATGGAGATCAGTTGTTTATTTATTTCTTATTTGCTCGCAGTAAGAAATAAAATAATACTTTTTTATTCTTTTTTCAGGATCGCAAAAAATATTGTACCCAACATGACCTGAAAGTGTCTATACTGGGCTCACAAGCTTCCAAAGCTCGCCTACGGCTCGCTCTGGTATATGCTTGCTCACCCAGTAAAGTATCACTTTCAGGTCTTGTTACGTAAATTACTAGTAACACAAGTGAGGAAAGGGCATCATTGAAAAATGAGTACGAAATTTGGAGCACGAGTGATAGCGTGTGTTCTAATCGTACGAGTTTTGTAATAGCCCTTCCCACGTGTATTACATACTATTTTTTCCGACATTACATATGAAAATTATATTTTTGTATTGATGTTCGTATACCTATTATTTTAACGAATAAATGTGGAAACATCTAATTAAAAAACTTTCGTTACTTAGTGAGGAAAGTAATTTACTTTCCTTACTTATGAAGGAAGTGGTTACTATCACAACTAAAGTAAGTGAGGAAAATGTCATTTTGACAAGTGATGTTGAAAAAAAAGTTATAATTATCACCTATAGATTAATTTCTTCTGCGTTTGGGAAGTGAGGAAAGTAAATTACTTTCCTCACGAAGTGACGAAAGTTTTAAATTAGATGTTTCCACATTTATTCGTTGAAATAATAGGTATACGAACATCAATACATATGAAAAATGTAATTTTCATATGTAACGTCGGAAAAAATAGTATGTAATACACGTGAAAATATAATTTTCACATATAATGTTAAAAAAAATAGTATGTAATACACGTGGAAAGGACCATTGCAAAACTCGTACGATGACAACACGCGCTATCCCTCGTGTTCCAAATTTCATTTTTCAATGATGCTTTTTTCTCACTTGTGTTACAACATATTATTATTTTTAATCTATTGAAATATTACATATATATATATATATATATATATATATATATATATATATATATATATATCTTTTTGGAAAAATATTTTTCATTATATTAGATTGAATGAAGTGATGCACGACTTTTTTTATAACTTTAATCGATAGAGTAGTGAAAAATAATATACCCGTATTTTTTATTTTTCCTCAAATCTATCTTTAATAATGAAAAAATTGTAATTGAAAATGACACTGTCTTAAACGTCAAAGTGACATTTAAAGATAACCTAAAATTTATGAAAGTAAACATGTCAATGGAACGTTTTTTCGTGCCAAAATAACGAATAAAATAATATTCTGCAATATATTCAATGTCTCACATGCGTTTATAAACTTCTATCGTCTAATTCAAAGATTCGAAAGTGAAAGAAACATCTGATGTAACGTAGATAAGTTCACACCAAATGAAAATTATATTTTAAAAAATAAATAGAACGATATTATATTAATATAATATTATAGCATATTCAGATATGTAATCCTCAATTTATAGTTTACATATATTTTTTTATAAAAAAAAAAATTACGTGTCCATTTAAAATGTCTGTTTGAAATGTGTCTGAACTTGGTTCGGAACGTCGTGACGACAAAACATGGCTGGTTTTTGCAACTTTTTAAAAATATAATACTTTAAAACGATTTTATACAACAAAAAAAAAATTAATCACACTGATGATCAAAAAATCTGTTGTGGCCAGCACAAGATCTTCCGTCAATTCGATGTATTTTGTACAAATCCCATACCAAAAGGTCCTTGGAACAGATTCTATATAATATCATGTGAAATCGAACACGAACACATACTATTTTTTACAAATTCCATACCAAAATTTCATTTGAAAAGGTTCTACAAATCCAATAAAATTATAACATAAACACACACTAAGTAAAATGCACTTGTCACTTCCTTCATTTCTTCTTCAGCTTCCCCCTATTTTATTAAGGGTCGCTCTTTCCTCTTTTCTTCCACTCATTCCTGTCCAACGCATCTTCTTCACACAGTTCTTTCTTTCTTAAGTCTTCTGCGATACAGTCTTTCCATCTTTTCTTTGGCCTTTATCTGCATATCACTTGCGAGGAACACTGTAACATACTAATTTTAGATCCAATACTTTCTATATTTGGTTTCGCACTTGCAACTGACATCCGTCAATTAAATTTTTTTGAATATACCTATCAGTTGTTTACATGATAAATAGCAAAGCTGACTAATTTTTGAAAATTTATTCTTTTATAACGCTTTAAATCTACATCTATTGAATATGAAGGAAAATGTATAATCAAACCGTGCAGAGAGAAATATTTTCTTTAATATGTATAATAACAAAAAGTCAAAAAATAATATTTAACTGCGTTTTTTTAAGAAAAACTGTTAAAAACTTCAAATAAGGGTACTTCCGGTGGATCAATTGTAACCAAAATCTAATCAACTCTTCATATGGTTGTAGAGAAGAGGAATACGAAAGAATTATAATTTTTAGAATTGTAGTATTGGAGTTCTCGTCGGAGAAAAATTTGTCACACACGGACTCACATACATACATACACACAGACATCATCTTAAAAATAGTAAATTCGTATTGTAGGGACCTTAAAACGTGCTTATTCATTAAAAACTCACCACCGATTTTTTTGACCAAAGACAATAATACCTTCCTTACCTAAAGGTGACGGAAGGTAAAAAGGTGCAATTATTTTTTTTCCTGACATTAACAAAATTAATCACAAAAAATTCACTTTATAAGGTTTCAAATCTGCCTTTTAAAACATGTTTTTCTAAATAATCATAATTAACAGAAATAGTTCTTTTAAAGATTTATAAATTAATATAAGAGAAAAGAAGGGCTTTCTTTACACTGATGAATTTTGAAATCGCTAAACACAACTACTTATTTATTCAAGTATGCAATACGTAATATATGGCCAAATTTATATACAAACCAAGTGAAAGCTTGACCGTACTCATTTAAATAATATTTGTATAATAGAAGAAAAATCTATTTTTCGTTTAGGAAGAAGACAACATGGATAAATTTACAGAGAGTAGTTACTGACCTATTAATTTTAGAGAAAAGGTGTGAAGAAGCAAATTGCTTGGAATTAAAAACTGCACAATATAAGACTAAAATTAATAATAACATTGTTTTTATTTTACGAGAAAGCGCAAATTAAAATTCGCATTTTACTGCATATTTCAGATTGCAATTGAATTACTGATGTTTCATTTAATTTTATTTGATATGAGACTTTGACATAATGGCCTTGTTTTAACTGGCAATTTTGGAAGATACTGCTTACAAACGGGTCGTGCATTTGTTAGTAAAACGAAAAACATAGAAACAAAAAATTACAAAGAATAGAAAACAGCATTGACAGTGACAGTAATAATGACACTGACAGTACTTTTTCAGATGACAGCAATGACAGTGTCGATGAAATTAGAAACGTAAAATCCAAAATAAAAAGCAAACAAATCGATGTGAGAATTAATGGCATACATGTACTATGGATTGGGACCCAGGCTCTGTATACTCTGTAATCAACGAGATGATGTGGAAGATAAACGGTTCACCCGTACTTAGGGTGTGAATATGTTGGAGCTGCGATAAAAGCTATAAGAGCGACTTTAAGAGCAGCGATAAAAGCGAATCAAATCTATCTTTCTTTGATGTGTTTATGTTGGAGCTCAATAAAAGCTATAAGAGCGACGATAACAGCAGCGATAGAAACTGATATGAATGTTGTTGACAATATTTTTAAAGCTATTTGTGTCCTACATAACAAAATCATTGATATGGAAGGTATTGAACATCATTTAGAAGATACATTAAATATTCCAAAACAATGAAATGCCACAACTAATAATAGTAGACCAACCCTGGTTGCACAAAATATTCGTCATTTATTTAAAACTTACTTGTGTCACAATTCTATTGTAAATAACATATAATTTTTGACAAAATGTACTGTAATATCTGTTGTGATGGTTTTTATTTGTTTGATCCCATAATGGAGATCTAACAAGTACTTCGCTAACTAATTTGTCTACCTCCATCTCTAGCGTAGCGTCTTGCCTAGTGTTGCCGCGAAACGGGATATGGCGAGAAACAATCCACTCTCTTCTCGTCTCGAATTTTCGAGGACGAGATTTCTCTGCATCTTGTCTCGTCATATTTTTCCTTACTTTTTCTTGATCTCGACTCGAGAGTCTCGAATTTCTCGAATTTATAATTAGAACTAGTAACTAAATTAACATAACAAGCAAGATGAATATAATAAACGCGTACCATTGATTAAAACATTATTTTACTAAGTCTGGTGTTTGAATGTTATAGCATTTTCTTCTTACTAAAACCCAATAAATTGAAAATTAATAAATATTAATGTAAATGAAGAGGCAATTAAAATATTTATTTATACCGACAAATATTATATTTTGTATAATATTTAGGTAATATAAAAAAAAAAATCGAGATATCGCTGCATCACTTGTCTTGCCTGGATGAGAGCGTAGAAATACATTCAATTCGTTCTCGACGCTCTTATCGCTGCTCAGCTCCTAAGCGTAGCTTTGCGCGCTGCTTCAATGTAAACACCTACATTTAAATGTATGCATCCATTCGCACTGCTTCGCTAGTATCGCCGCTCTTATCGTTTATCGCAGCTCCAGCATAAACACAGCCTTACGAAAGTCCCAAAACTAAAAGCATATGGTGATCATAAATTAAAATCAAAAGGATTGTCTAATGTTAACGTTTATTTACACGGAATCGTGAGAAAATTACCAGTTGTTATTATAAAAGGAGCCAATCCATTTTTATTCGAATTACGTTGGAGTGAAAACTGGAAACATGGAATTTCCAGCCCATTTCTAATCTATCATCTAATCTAATCATCATTTTTACAAGTGATGTTGAAAAATATTTATAATTATCACCTATAGATTAATTTATTCTGCGATTGGGATTGAAATATTTTTCAATCCCAACTTGATTATAAATTTCAATCTTCTGTTTTGAGAATGTAGATTTTGATCTTGCATTAGCTGTTTTTCGGCAATGTTATCTGAGGAAATTCCAAATTTCCTTAGTAATAGTAGTAATTATTTCTAACTATATTTCATTTGCTTTTTCGTATATAAACCTTTATTGCATATTTCTCGTTTCGACTCTGGCTTTTGGTAGTGAATATATATTAATATTGTATTTGTGTGTTACATTTTTGCCACGGCTAGAGGTGATAGAGATATCAATCTTAAACCTACATTGACAAAGCGGAGAAAATCAGTGAAATTAAAATTGCGCCAATCGCGATTATGAAAAGTAATGGCAGTGACAAATTCTAATATCAATAATGACAATACCAGTAGTGTGAATAAGTATGAAGTGAAAAATAAAGAATAAGTATAATTTTACTAATATTTTCATATTTCAGCAGTAAAAATGTTGTTGAGTCCCAGAAACCTGAAATTATAACTATTTTTCAGGGTGATATAGGTGAGGAAACAAATATTAAAATTATTTAATGGTATAATACATTTAAAATATTTATTTTAGTTTTCAAATTCATAAGGAAGATCTATTAATACCTGGTTGATGATGATTTTTTATTTATTTAGTATATGTGTTTACTAAAGGTCTGCTATCTGTAACATAAATGTATCCAGTTGAATTTGACAAAACAATATCAAAATTTGTGTAACAAACTAAATAGAATCAAAATTTTTCCATTGTTACCGAATTCCAATTTTTAAAATGATATATAATTGAAATTGCAAACCGAGATCAGAGTTTGACAGACATTTACCAATGACTCCGTGGGCAGTGCGCGCGCGTTATTAGTTGAATAAAAATAATAGTCTGCGAACGCCTAGAACAAGCAACCAACATAATACTAGAGTCGTATAAGAAACGGAACTTCGAAATTAAATCAAATGAGTACAGACAGAAGTAGCCTAGTAGGGTCCGACTCAGAAACAGATAAAAGGAAGCGAGATAGTAATAAAGAGTACGAAGAGCCTTTTACAACCAGTAAAAGAACAAGAAGAACACCAATAAAAGCGAACAGAGAGAAACAAATACTAAATATGGAAGCTTTTGAAAAATTAATAGCTGAAATGACTGGAGAAATTAAACTGGAAATCCAGAGAAACACAAACGAACTAAAAAATGATATACATAAGAACAACACTAGCATACAAAATATATTAAAAGAGATGGCCGAAAAGGAGGAAAAGTGGGAAACAGAAAGAAAGGAAATGAATAATAGAATCGAAGAACTAGAAAGAAAATTAGAATCACAGGAAAAAAGGTCAAGAATAAATAATATCGTCATAAAAGGTTTACAAATAAATAATGAAAGCCCGAAAGAAACTGTCAAACATTTCCTAGAATCTGATCTCAGATTAAAAGTAATAATTAAAGATGCAAACATTATTAATTCTACAGGTATACAACCACTTATTATAGCAGAAATTGGGAGTAAAGCTGAGAAACAAAGAATCATGAGAACAAAAAACAAGCTACAAGGAAAGGACATTTATATAGAAGACGATCTAACTCCCGAAGAAAGAAAGATACAAGCCATTATAAGGAAAAGAGCGAAAGAGGAAAAATCCAAAGGAAATGATGTAAGAATAAAATACAAACAGCTGATAGTGAATGGCAAAAGCCTCAACTGGAATGAGCGGGAGAAAGAATTAATATCAAAGGATACAGTTGGGGAAAATTCTCGAAATAAACAGCTGCCAAAAAACTAAAAAGCCCACGAAAACAAGATAAATTCATGAAGACAACTGCAAGGAAAAAGGATATGAGAGGGGAAAAACAAACTGTAAACTACTTAAAAGGAACAAAGAAAGATAAAATTAATGAACCAAATATAAGAAAATGGAAAATTGGAACGTGGAATGTAAGAGGAATGAATGGTAAAGAACTTGAGCTGCTAGAAAATTTCAAGAACTCGAAAATGGAAATACTGACAATAACAGAAACGAAAATGAAAGGTAAAGGATTAAAGATGCTAGATAAAAATCATTTGATGATTTATGGAGGAGTGGAAGAAATAGAAAGAGCAAGAGCGGGCGTGGCATGTCTTATTAAATTAAATGATGCAGTAATAATTAAAAATTGGGAACGAATAAGTGAAAGAATCCTATTGATCGAAGTAATAAGACAAAAAGAAGCAATAACAGTAATAGGGGTATATGGACCAGATGAAAATGAAAAACAAGCAGAAAAAGAAATATTCTGGGACAAGCTTCGGGAAACTATTGAAAAGAAAAATGGTACACTAATTTTGGCGGGTGATTTTAATAGTAGAGTGGGGAAAGAAGCAAAAAAATGGGAAGGAGTAGTAGGGAAAAATGGGGAGGAAACATTAAATGGAAATGGAAAGAGATTATTAGAGATATGTATCGACAATGATTTGGTGATTACCAATTCGCACTTCAAACATAAAGACATCCACAAGTTCACAAGAGTAATGGAAAGCAGAGGAGAAAAATCAATTATTGATTATATAATAATAGAAAAATCTAAAAGGGGAGTAATCCAGGACACCAGAGTTAGAAGAGGATATGAAATAAGTAGTGACCATTACCTACTAGAATCTGTCATTAAGGAAAAAAATAAACAGCCAATAACTAGAAAAGATAAGAGAGAAGTAATCAAAAAGGAAAAAATTAAAATATTTAAATTAAGGAACAAAGATACTATAAAAGAGTACCAAACCACGATGGCAGAGGAATTTGACAAGTATAGACTAAAAGAAAATCCGAATATCAACGAAAGATGGGAAAGACTTAAAGAAGTCATCTTGGGAACAGCAAAAAAGGTATGTGGCTACAATATAACAAGTAATTCCCAAAAGTCGACGATTTGGTGGAATGAGAGGGTAAAAAAAGCTGTGAGAATCAAAAAAATACTATGGAAAAAATATCTACACAAAAAAGGGGATAAAAACTATCAGGCATACAAAACACAAAGAAATGTGGTTAAAAATGTAGTACTGGAAGAGAAACAAAAGTCATGGGAAGAGTTTGGGAAAAAAATGGAAAAGAATAGTGCAGAGAACAAAAAAATGTTCTTCAAGGTTTTAAGAAATTTTAAAAATAAACCGGGGTATAAACTCCAACAAATCAGAACAGAGCAAGGGAGCATAATAGTAGAAGAAGACCAAATAATTAATAGGTGGAAAGAATATTTCGAGCACCTCCTCTGTGGAAATAATAAGACCAAAACAGCTAAAGAAACCCAAGAAAGCAAAGGAAGACAAGGTAATCAAGAACAATTTATCACAGGGGCAGAATTAGAGGAGGCCCTTAAAAAAATAAAAATTGCAAAATCACCCGGTGTAGATGAGATATATCCCGAAATGATTAAGTATATGGAAGAAGAAGGGAAGCGAGAATTATTAAACATATTCAATCTGTGCTATGAACAAAAAGAAATACCCGAAGAATGGAAAACTGGAATTATTTTGCCTATCTACAAAAGTGGGGACACAAGAGAATGTTCAAACTATAGAGGAATAACACTACTAAGTGTAGCATTTAAACTATACGAAAGAATACTAGAGACCAAATTAAGAAAGCAAGTGGAAGATCAGCTATCAGACGTGCAAAGTGGCTTTAGGCCGCATCATAGCGTACAAGACCATACATTCACAGTGCAACAGATAATGGAGAAGAAATTAGCAAAAAATAAAAATGTGTATGTTTGCTACATTGATTTGAGAAAAGCATTCGATACCGTAGACAGACTTAAAATTTGGGAAAGTCTCAAGAATATGAAAGTTGAAGAGGAATTAATATTAACAATCCAAAGTCTATATAAAGAGACAAACAATCAAATAAGAACCTGCAACAGATTGTCAGAAAAGTTCCTAACCACGGTGGGGGTAAGACAAGGCAGCGCCCTGAGCCCATTACTCTTCATCTGCGCAATGGACAGCGCTATTAAAAAATGTTCACTAAAAATGGAAAAATTTATGATAGGCTATAGAAAACTCCAGCCAATATTTGTAGAGAGTTGTGCATTTGCAGACGACGTCATCCTATTTGCTAACTCAGAGAAGAGTTTACAGAAAAACATCGATGTATGGACAGAAGTATTAGCAGAACAGAAGTTATTGCTGAACACAGATAAAACAAAAACCATGATTATTAGTAACGAGGAAGCAGAAGTACGGTGTACTGCTGGAAAGGATAACATTGAACAAGTAGACACCTATAAATACTTAGGTAGTACAATTAACAGTAGAGGAAACCTGAACGACGAACTAAACAAAAGAATACAAGCAGCAAATAGGGTATTCTACGCACTACAAAAGAAATTTTTAGACCAGAAAGAAATAACAAAAAAGACCAAAATATCAGTATACAAATCGATATATCTACCTGTATTGTTATACGGCGCAGAGAATTGGGTATTAACGGAAAGACAAAAAGGAAGAATCCAAGCGGCTGAAATGAAATTCCTAAGGAGAGTGCTAGGAGTAAGAAAAATTGAAAAAAGGAGGAACAAGGACATAAGAAAAGAACTGGAGGTTAACTCAGCTGAGAAAATAATAGAGGAAAGAAAACTCCAATGGTTTGGACATCTTGTAAGAATGGAAGAAGGAAGACAAGTCAAAACCGTATGGGAAACCAAGGCACAGGGTAAAAATAGAAGAGGCAGGCCAAGACAAACATGGAACAACACGGTGAAACAAATCCTTTCGGAAGCGGGAGAAGATTGGAACTCAGCTAAAGAAAGAGCCAAAGACAGGAAAGTTTGGAAAACCTTTGTACAAGGTAAAGGATCCAAAGCAGCAGAATAACCTCTACACCTAACGGTAGAAGAGGACCGGATTATGTATGTTATGTATATTTTGAAAACAAATACAATTTGTTGCAAAACCTCGTATAAATTTTTTATATACCGGGTGTCTTCTTGAAATCTGTTATGCAGGTAATGGAATAATACAGTGTTAATTTTTACCTTCCGTCACCTTTAGGTAAGGAAGGTATTATCTTTGGTCAAAAAATTCGGTGGTGAGTTTTTAATGAATAAGCACGTTTTAGGGTCCCTACAATACGAATTTACTATTTTTAAGATGATGTCTGTATGTATGTGCGTGTGTGTGTGTGTGTCCGTGTGTGTGTGTGTGTGTGTGTGTGTCCGTGTGTGACAAATTTTTCTCCGACGATAACTTTAATACTATAATTCTAAAAATTATAATTCTTTCGTATTCCTCTTCTGTACATCCATATGAAGAGTTGATTAGATTTTGGTTATAACTGATCCACCGGAAGTACCCTTATTTGAAGTTTTTAACAGTTTTTCTTAAAAAAAAACGCAGTTAAATATTATTTTTTGACATTTTGTTTTTATATTTATTAAAGACAATACTCTTCTCTATATGGTTTGATTATTCATTTTCCTTCATATTCAATAGATGTAGAGTTAAAGCATTATAAAGAAATTAATTTTCAAAAATTAGTCAGCTTTGTTATTTATCATGCAAACAGCTGACATAATTATTCAAAAAAATTTAATTGACATGTCAGTTGCAAGTGCAAAACCAAATATGGAAAAAAGTATAGGATCTAAAATTGGTATGTCATAGTGTTGCTCGCAAGTGACACGCAGAGAAAGGCCAAAGAGAAGATGGAAGGACATTACTTAGTGTAGCTTATGTTATAATTTTATTGGATTTATAGAACCTTTTCAAATAAACTTTTGGTATGGAATTTGTAAAAAATAGTATGTGTTCATGTTCGATTTTACATGATATTATATAGAATCTGTTCCAAGGACCTTTTGGTATGGGATTTGTACAAAATACATGGAATTGACGGAAGGTCTTGTGCTGGCCACAACAGATTTTTTTATTTTGCTGTAGTTAGATATCTATTCATTTTAGACAAAAATGTTTCAATAAAGGTTCCTGATAATAAAATTCTACACCTAAATCACCAATAAGATTTTATTTCCCACGTTTGGTAACCTGTTAAATTTATTTTGAAATTTTATAAATATTGCTCATAATGTATAGTGACATCAATGCCAGTAACACAAAATTATAAACAAATACAAAATGCTTGAACTGTAAGAAAAAGTAGATTATGAGGTTCGATACAAATTTATTTAATTGTATTATAAAATGAGATTTTGTAATTATTAGATATTTATTGATATAAATAAATAAATATATCATCACGGCATATTACCCATTTCTGGGTGTGCCAGTATCTACAACACATGTAGACATCGGTAATGATGACGATATATTTTACCGTGTGGGCGCTTACCAGGCGTCACCTCACGGGCACTCATAGCTGGTGTGGAGAGTGCACCACAGGGGTCACTTTTGTGCCATTTAAAATTGGAAATATTTGGCGTCAGTCGGGATCGAACCCGGTTCCCCCAGGTTCGCGACCAGACACTCAGGCACGCGGCCACGGGACCCCATATTTATTGATAATATTTTTATTTGAGATTTGGGTAGTATTTTAAAAATTGACTAATATCTTTTCCAAATAAGCATAACAAACCCCCCTGGCGATCAGTGGGAAACTGAGATAAATACGCCTATTCCAAAAATAATTTAGTAGTGGGGTAACCAAACGGTTCGGATAACTAGCTACCTCGTCTCTCACTTACAAACCCCTTTCTACCTTTGTGATAGAAAGCCAAGACCCCTAATATGGTTTTGTCCCGGCCTTTATTTATAGTGACATAGATTATTTTCCTTTTGAGTCTATATTGTGTTGTGTTGTGTAATATTTTAAATTGTTATTTTCTATGTATGAACACATTGAATATATACTTTGTTTTACACATTTACATGTTAATATTTTGTTACGTTTTAAATTTATTTGTTTGCACTCTTTACGATCCTTTCATATTTTCTTACCCCTTATGACTACTTCCCACTAGACATATGTTGCTGTAGTAAATAAACATTTTAATAAAGTTAAACTAAGATATGGCTAATTTTTTGCCTGGCCAGACTGTTCTGTCGGTTCGTTCTTGTTGTGAGCTTCTTCGTGAAACGTGCAATTTTGTGTGTTGAAGTATATTTGGCATGTTGGAATTTTTGGATCAAATTTATATTTATATCACTGCTGGCATTGCACGATGTGTAAAAATTATTTCAATATAATATAATTTTATCGAGGATTTTATCGGGTCTAAAAGAACTCACATTTCAACTATTTAACAGCCGCCTTCCAGCTCAGGTATAATTGATTTCAGTTTGTTTTATTAAATGTTTAGTGTCTTTTCTTGAAAATAATTTTGTTTGACAATAATGTCGAATTAATCCTAACATAAACCTGCATTCATACATATAAATTTAAATGCAATCTTGCATGACCAATAAGGTCAGTGGCGTATCATCTTTTTTCTCTCTTTTTTCCATTACTATTTTATTGTTATCAGTAGTGTTCGCATTTTATTCTATTGTTTTGGTTTAGGCATTTCAGAAAACTTATAGTTATACGATTCAATGTCCCAAACACTTATTCTCAAGTATGTAATTTGGTGACTGACGTTCATAAATTATTGTTAGGTTTGATCACCTCCTATTTATAAATTTAAATTCTTTCGAGCTTATGTTGTTGCTTTTTTATTTATTTTTTACGCTGTGCCCAACCTTGCGCGGAATTTTCGCCACCCAAGTTACAGAATTTTTACAATTTGCTAAATAATACCAAATATGTTATGTTCTCATATTAGTGTTTTTATCTCTGCATTGTGCTGTTTCGTCCGTAGTGAGGTTGCCCAAAATATTTTTCGTTCTAAACGGCTGCTGCGAATCGGCTGCTAAGTTCACTTTGGTCACATGTCATGGTTCGGTTTTGAGCGATTAAGGTGAATCAAGTCAAACTGTAAGGCTCTGTTTGAGTCTAGTTTGTGTTAACAAAGTTATGAGAGTTATTTAGTAAAGGGTATAATTTTAATCTGGGTTCTTTCTAAATTATCCGATTTCCATGTTACTTTGTTACTCTCGTTCGACTGACCCTCTCGTAAATTAGCGGCCCCGTCTTTTTGTGGTTACAATAATTCTTTGTTCTTTAAAGTTGATTTACTTGCCTAGTCAAACTTTTAGAGACTTTTCCCTTACATAATTTTTTTGTTGGGCTAACATCTAACCATAAAATTAAAATTCGAAACCCGACCTTTGTTTCTGCAAAAATTCGCAGCTAGCCAGTGCCTTTGTGTGGCACACAGGTAAGTGGAAGACCTTGGTATGCATCACAATATTTATTTTTATTTGAAAGTAAATATTTTATATGTTATTAAAATATTACAACTATTCATATTTATGTAGGTTGCATGCTCGAATTAATCCAATAAATTATTACATATCTTAAATGGCATTTTCCCATATCTGATCTGACTTTTACAAATCCTCGAGAATTTAAAATTGTCGATAGTTGTTGTAACAGTTGGTTTAGTTTTCGTTTGCTATTTACCCTTTGAACCTTTCCTGTTGCTATTTGTGGGTACTGTTCTATAAGGTCCACTATTAACAGTTTCAAATATATGTTAACTTTCACTTGAAAAAATAAAGTAACAAAAATATTATGAACTATAAAATAAGAAGCATACATATATTAGAATTATATTCCTTTAATATTGCCTAATTTTTTAAAATCATGTTGTATGTTGGTTTATAAAATTGCATACTCGTTCATACGTAGATATGGATTCAAATATTTTCTTAACATAATTACAATCTTATTTCTTTATCTTTTAACACATAATTAAAAATTAATGAACTTAACGCTAATATTTTAATGTGTTACATTTTATTATTAATTGATGTCATGGTGGGCACTTGGTGAAACATATTATAATTTTTTATATTACATTTTATATTTAAAAACGCCTACTTTCTTACCATCACAATTCCAAATACAATGATTAGCACGGAACATTCACCTTCTTTATTGTGAAATACAGGTATAAGTGCTCCAAGAACGCGTCACTCTCTAACTAATGAATATACAGAGTGTAATAGAAATAGTTAATAAATTTAATCGGTGATAACACTCGTCGAGGGCAACAATACATAGTATATTACATATAACCTTCAGAAATACCGCCAATCTCAGCAATAAATTGGAAGAATCTCGAACATTTAGAAAAATAAGAAAAAACTTGTTCATAGAATGTATTAAAAAATATAAAAATTTATAAAAAAAGAGATGTGTTTTTGTGTGTACCAGAAATGTTAAATATGTACAATACTTATATAGCCTAATATGAAAATGGCGAGAGATAATGTGCTAGCCGCAACAGATTTTTTTTGTAAACCTTCTAGATATTGTGATAAAAATCTTCAGTTTTGTAAAAAATTTCATTGCCTGTTTAAAAATGAAAATAATTTAAAAAATTGCGAATTTAAAAAATGTTACTAATAAATATTGTTGCTCTCGTCGAGATCTATCACTGCTTAAGTTTGATGTACTTATTTCTATTACTTCCAGTATACAGTATTTGTAAAGGACGGTCAACTTTGCGCTCGCTATGAAATTATCGCTTTCGAAGGGCCAACAGGACCGATCTAAAGCGATGATAAAAATATAATAGAGAACCAAAATCATATTCTACGTCATTTTACTTCATACTATCGCTACACTAAAGAGGAGAGTTGCACCACTGTTGTTTTAGCGCCTATCTTTTTAATTTTAATTATAAGTGAATTCATATCCATTCTTTAAAAAATAAATAATACGCACGCGATAACTCATGCATTTATCCGCAACTTCAACTATACCCACCTAGCGGGAACACATCGTACTAAAGTATAAATGATCTATTCAACAGATCGTTGAAACTTTTTAGGTTGGTATACCAAGCAAATTAATGAAACTTCCGCATTAACATGCAAAAAGGGATTGTAGACTATTGCATTTCTGACGTTGATATTGTACATAGAACTTATACAGAATTTAGATTTCCTTTTTTAAAAGAAAGTAACATTGTTGTTAAATCATAACTCCCATCAATATTATATATTAAACATAGACAAAAACAGCTCTACATTGGTCACTTTTCCACCAATTTAATAAATATATGAAAATTAGTCACGCTGATAGGTAATGGAAAAGAAATTATTTTGGTAAATAAATTTAAAATAGATGAATATGAATATTATGCACCACATAATTAACTTTTGACTCTAGGATCAATTTATAATTTTCAGAAATTGAATTTTACTATTTTTATATAGTTAAAAATTTCAAGCTTTTCAGATTAATTTTAATGACTTCTAATATTTATTATCGGTTAACGTAGACATTCTAGGCTGCAAATTGCTTTTCAATAATATGAATACATATTTCCAATATATATTTCCTCCGGAATGAATAGTGATGTATTTAGTGATATTTTCGATTTTCTTGAAAATCTTCCTTTTTTGTAAGAAAATAAATTCATGTTATTAGGAGACTTTAACATACCTGAATTTTCATCTGATTGTACTAATCGTTTTACTGTACTGTGTAATAATTTTCTATCATTTATCAATGCTAAGCTACACAACTATGTATTAAATGTTAATAACAGGCTTCTTGATCTTGTGTTTTCCAATACTGATTGTACAGTTAAGAGCGAAGAATCTTTCTTTAATGTTGAATATGTTCATCATCCTTCGCTTATAATCACAATTAATATAAATGCAACTTTTAACGATAATCTAAATAAATTTATGCCTGAAATGTATAATTACCAAAATGCGAATTTTTCTAAACTTCATCATATGATTTCTTGTCATAATTGGGATGTACTAAAAGATTTTTGTGATGTAGCATGTCATTTTTTTATTCAAAACTGTATTCAATGTTTAATGATTGTATACCTATTATGTCAAAACATATTCTTACATGTCCGCCTTGGTCTACATCATGAATTAAATCTGATTTTAAAAGGAAATCTCACTATTTGAAAATGCTTAAGAGATATACTCACATTTCTGCTTTTATGTGTCTTATAGTAAACTTCCCACAAATATTAAATCTGAGATAAATCAGCCGTATACTAACTGTGTAAAAACATGTAAATTACCTATTGTTACCGATTCTAAAAATTTTTGGAACTTTATTAGTCCAAAAAAGAAAAAGTCATCCTTTCCATCTAGTATGAATTACAAACAATGACGTTTTCGATAAACCCAATGATATCGCTGAAGCGTTCGCATCTTACTTTCATAGCGTTTTCCTCTTCTTCTTCTGATAACACTACCTATAACATTTTCACTTCCAGTTTAACCACTTCTAAACTGATTTTTTCTAATGAGGAAATTCAATCATCTATGAGAAAAACATAAAAACTATTATTCACGTGGACCCGATCTAATATAATAATCAAAGACTGTTTTACCCTCTGTCTATTGCACTGTATTATATATTTAAGCTTGCGATGCATATTAATTCTTTTCCTGACATTTGGAAACAGGTACGGGTTACTCCGATTCCAACATAAAAAACTATGGACCAATTTTCGAAAGTTTGGTTTATAAAAATATGTACCGTCATATTAAAAATCAAATATCATTTAATCAACACGATTTTGTAGCCAAGAGATCCACTGCAACTAACCTAAGTTTCTTCACTCAGTATATTTCCTCAGCTTTAGATAAAAATGTACAAGTGGACACTATTTATACAGACTTTTCTAAAGCCTTTTGTCTTCTTTCTTCCTATCTAAAAAATCGTGACTTCTTTTTTCAGTTACTTGGACATAACTCTTCATTTAATGTACCCTCAGGAGTCTTTCAGGGATCAAACTTAGGGCCCTTACTTTTTCTTCTCTTCATTAACGATATCTCTTATATATTTAAAAGTACTGTTTTGTTATTTGCCGATGATTTAAATATATTTCGTCGAATAATTGATTCTAGTGACTGGTCATCATTGCAAAGTGATCTTCATTCTCTATCTGAATGGTGTGATAAATACAAGCTTGATTTGAATATTCATAAATGTAAGGTATTGTCGTTCACTCGTAAATAAATACATAAATATATTTTGACTATCGTATCTCTAATAAAGCTTTACCAAGATGTTACTTAACTACAGACCTCGGAGTCATATTTGACTCGAAGCTAACCTTTGTTCCACATGTTCATCACATCTCTTGTTCTGCTATGAAAATCCGTGGTTATGTAATAAGAAATACTCGCAATTTTCAAAATATTCAGGCCATATTCACTTTGTATTTTGGTCTCGTCATGTTGAAAATAGAGTATTGCTCCTCGATATGGAATCCTATATACGACGTTCACAATATCTAATACAAGCCCTGCGTCAAAAGAATTCGCCCACATCTATTTATTATCATTATTCATATAAAAAGAAATTGTTTACACTTATTCAATTATTATTCCTAAACTTACTTTTATGTTATTAGAGTTAATTAATAGCTTACATAAAATGCGCTATCATAATTAATAAATGTGTAGTTACCTTGTAAAGAGAAGGGATGTAGGCGAATTAATTTGACGCAGGGCTCGTAGAATCAGTTCAAAAGAAATTTTTTAAATATGTATATTTTAAAATAATTGGCACTTCTCCTGTTAATCGGGTCTTATATGAATTATTCCTGAATATATTAAATTGTCAATCATTATCAGTTAGACGTTCAATTTATGCAGTTGTACATCTTTATAAGTTGGTCAATTATATTACTGATGATCCGAATTCTCTCAGCTATTTAAATTTCATTTTTCTTCATTTCATACTCGCCTGTTAAATATATTTTAACTTCCCTCTGCCTGGATGAACCTGCTTTCTCAGTCACCTATAGTTCGTATTTGTATCTTGTTCAACAAACTAGATAAAAAAGTTGACTTGTTCTCTATACTTAATTTTTTTAAGAATTCAGTTAGGCGGAGATAGGACTTATTTGACTTTGTTCTCTTATTGGTTCAAATCGCGACCAAATTTACACAGACGATATCTAGTTTCCTATTTAAATTTTATATATTTGTTTCTCTCATTTCACTTACACTTTTCATGCATAGGCGTGCCTTGATAGCAAGTGGTGAAAATAATATGTAATGTTACGGATAATTATTAACTTCTACATAACGTTAAATTAACTACTGCAAATTCAAATTTTTTTTAAATATAATTTATAATGCTGTTTTACATTTGAAATTGTAAAAAAATTAATTAACTCAAAGTAAATTTTTATTCGTACGCCAATGAACATAAATCTATGTTTGAGAGTTTGTCAACAGGGAATACCTTTGTCTGCCGTGTCACTTGAGTGCATTATTTTGATCTGTTAGCGTTTTTCTTCATTTATGTATAGACTTTTTTTTCATTTCATTCATACTATTGTTGCCGTTCGGTTTATTAATCTGTATTTCTAAATACAAAAAATAGTCCCAGTAGTATTCGTACTTTGTGTTTCTTAGAGAGATTTTATATCTTACCATAGTTGATAAAGCTGTGCCAGGTACATCAAAATGCTTACAGAAAAATCTGCAGGGAAAACATGTTAAAAGTGGACAAAAAATAATGGCCTGCAACACTTACTTGAGTCACATTATCACGGATAGAACGATAATCAAAATAGTGCTGAGATGGAAAGCTCAGGAAAAGTAATATCACCATCAAAGAAAGGAACGCGTGTAGATTTATATACGAAATTGTCTGAAGATAAAAAAAAGCCATCCGACGTACTGTGCATTACTTTTATACAAGAAATGAAATTTCGACGTTGGATAAAGTTTCACAGGTAAATAGTTACGTATCTTACTTTTTATCTACACAGTAACAAACATTTTAAGTATTCTCATTATTGTTATATTTTCGTAACAATATCTTTCATACCAGCAAAACTTCAAATTTGATTAACAGCAGTGCAACTACTATTGATTTAAAACAGATATTGTATATAATAATTATTGTTATAGGCCACAAAAGAAAACGAAGTACTATCGCCGATGTCGCGTTCTACGCTGTTCAAAGTGATCAAGAAACTTGGATTTGTGTGGGAGAAAAGAGGAAGGAACTGTATGCTCGTTGAAAGAGATGGCATAATTCATTGAAGATTTGTTTGTGGGACTAAAAGATCCATCCGGCAAAGGTCACCCATTAATAGTTTCATACATAGGCAATGAAAATTGGTTTGTAGAAGATAATTTGTTTTTATTTGAGTCGAAAAATACATGAAGAAATGAACTCAACTGTCTCCGAAGAGTGGATGAAAAACATATTACCCTCTCTAAGCGAAAACTGCGTGATAGTGATGGACAATGTCCCGTACCCCTCGGTCAAAAAGAAAAGTCCCCCACGAGCGCATGGAAGAAATGTAACATCGTCACATATTTATAGACGAAAGGAATACAGGTTGATGAAAATTTATTGAAAGTTGAACCTCTAGATTTGGCCAAGAATTATTAAAAAAGCAATCCTATTCCATGCAGAGTGGACAAGATAATTAGCAGTACGCAGCGGGAGATATTACGTTTGCCACCATATTAGTGTCAACTCAACCCCATAGAATTAAATTGAGCTAAAATAAAAGGTTTCGTTGCAGCTAATAACACAGCATGTAAAATAGCAGATGTACGTATTTTACTTATGGAATGCTTAGATCAAGCTACACTGGTGAAGTGACCAAATTGTGTTCACCATGTTGTGAAGGAAGAGGAAGAGTTATATAAGGACATGGAATTTTCTGATTCTAGCTCAAGCTGAATCTGTTTAAAGCTCTGTCTTTTTTATATGTGCTATGTAATTATTATTCATTTGTTTTTTTCTTTTTGACCTAAGATAATATTTCTATTATAAATAAATTAGTAAATCTCTTACATGCATTGCTACAAGTTTGAATGTGTATTAAATATTTCCGTTTTAATAATTATTCATTTGTATTTTTCAGCAGTAGGGTAATTTTTGTGTTATAAATATGTTTGTAAATCTCTTTCTTATGTGCTTTTTTACAACATATTTGAATATGTAATTTTCCGTTTTAATTATTGTTCATTTTCTTTTTTAGTCATTTTCTTCTTTGGTAAATTTTGTACTATATGTTCGTAAATCTGTAATTATATCAGCTCTTACTTGGTGAAACTTATTATTCATATAATGTATTAAAATACCCGATTTTTAGTTTCACAGAATTTTATTAGTTGATAACTAGCTAATATCATCATAATCAACTTCAACAAGAAATTTTAATATTAAGAAAATTGATAACTCATTTAGAGACAATAAATCATTTACAAGATAGAATTATTTCAAATACTAAAGAAGATCGAAGTTTTAATATACATCACCTACCATCTACTGATGAAACAAAAAGTTACTCACAAATAGTTAAAAACTCTACAGATGAAGTATTAATTATTAAACCTGTTGATTCCAACAAGATGGCCTCGAGCACGAAAAAAGAATTAAAGGAATTGATCAAACCAGCTGAATCATTGCTCAAGATAAACAAAATCAAATGTTTAAAAGATGGCAGAGTTGCGGTCTCATGTGCAAATTCTGAAAGCCTTAATAACCTAAAAGATAAAATTTATGTAAACAAAGATAAATTTCTTACATCTGAACCGAAGAAACTTAATCCTAAGATGATAATTTTTGATGTAGAGCCAAACGAATTAGATGATTCAGAATTATTTGTGAAACATTTATTACAACAAAATAAATTTCATGACAACTGTATTTCGCCAATAATTAAAGTTGTAAAAATAATAAAGAAAGCAATGTTATGCAATGTTATTATAGAAGTTAGTACAGAGGTAAGAAAACAAATTATAACATATAGACTGTTTGTAGGATGGAGAAGCTGCAAATGTTTAGACACAGTTCATATTCTACAATGTTATACATGTTCTATTTTTGGTCATAAGTCAGATAAATGCACTAAAAAGTCTGTTACTTGTCCTCACTGTACAGCAGACCATGCCATGAAGGATTGTGTAGTGGATATAAATGATCGTAAATGTTCAAATTGTATAACCTCTAATTCAAAATATAAGACTAAATATGACATTAATCACTCGGCTAAAGACAAAAATTGTCCTAATTATAAAAGACTTGTTGCTTATGTACAATCAGTTACAGATTATGGTGATCACTTATAGCAATTACAGTCTACTAAACCAATCAATAATGTACTTGGGCCAACTCTACCAAAGAATGCTGCTAAGACTTCTGACTTAAGAATATATTATCAGAATGTACGAGGACTAAAAACCAAAACTCAAGAAATTTTAACAAATACTTCTGCTGTTACATATCCTGTGATAGCTCTCACTGAAACTTGGCTTGATAGTAATGTTTTTAGTAATGAACTCTTTAGTGAAGAATATAATGTATTCAGGAGTGACAGAAAATTTGATGAACTTAAAAAGCGCCGTGGTGGAGGTGTAGCTCTCGCAATATCTAACAATATTACTTCGTCCAGGGTAATAATAGACTGTAATGTTCCTGATATTGATATTGTGTCTATCAAGATAAAGCTAATTAATTCTTATTTAATTATAATTCTTATCTACGTACCCCCGGCTACCAACATAGATAATTATACATCATTGTTTCAGTGCATTATTGACTTCACCGTAGTGAATAGTAGCTGTGACTATTTAATTTTAGGAGATTTTAATATTTCCCGTTACAGTGATGTTTACTGTTCTGGCAATCCAAATGATACTTTCGTATGTGAACTCATTAATTTCTTAAATATATGTGACTTTTTTCAGAGTAATAGAATACTTAATAAGAACAATCGAATTTTAGACCTAGTGATTTCGAGTGCAAATATAGGATGTGAAGTTGTGAAGTGTCATGACTCTTTTGTGAAAGAAGACTTGCACCATCCCAGTTTAATGGCTACAATTCGCAACATGGAGCTCAGCTATGCCAAGCCGAATACAGAAGTGCGGAATTACAACTTTAAAAAGGCCAATTTTCCTTTGATGTACCAACAACTACAATCTACCGTCTGGGATTTCTCTAATGTTACCAAAAATGTTAATGATGCTGCTGAAATTTTTTACTCTAAAATTTACTCTGTTTTTGATGCTACTGTTCCCCTTATAAATCGACGTTTACATAAATACCCTGTGTGGTATAACAGAGAAGTTATACATAATATTAAACAAAAGGAGCATTTTAGAAAAATGTTTAGGAAGTATGGTCTCAGTACTTATGAAGACAGTTTTAAATTCTATAGAAACAAGGTTAAAATTTCAATTAAGTATGCCTATTAGTCTTATAATGAAACTATTGAAAATGCTGTGAATGTAAATCCAAAAATGCTTTTTAATTATATTAATTCAAAGAAACTGACAAGTAATATACCGTCCTCAATGTTATATAATGGTAGAGAACTAGTAAATATTGAAGAAATTATACAAACTTTTGCTGATTATTTTGAAAGTGTGTATACTCAACCAAAGGTTGTAGTTGAATTACCGATTGATTTTATTGAAAATTATTGTAATAATACTAATATGTCTATTACAGAAGATGATGTTAAACTTGCTATACATAAATTAAAATCGACTACATCATTTGGAAATGACAGCATTCCTGTGTATATTTTGCAAGGATGTTCGGAAATTTTAGCTAAACCTATTTGCGAATTAATTAATATTTGCTTGATAACTAACACTTTTCCTCAATCTTGGAAAATTTCCAAGATACATCCTGTTTATAAGGCAAATAGTGGCAGCAAACAACAGTTTACCAACTATAGGCCTATTTCTTTAATTAGTAATGTGTCTAAAATTTTTGAAATAATCCTACATAAATTCATTTATAATCATACTAAAAATTATATAACTACTTTTCAGCATGGTTTTGTACCAAAAAAATCTACATTAACGAATTTGTGTTACTTTAAACATTTTGTTGCTTCAGCCCTAGATAAACGGGAACAGGTTGATGTTATTTATCTTGATTTTTCCAAGGCATTTGACCGAGTACGTCATGATTTACTTCTTCAAAAATTGCATGAGCAGTTTAATTTGCCATACAATATAATATTATTGTTAAAATCTTATTTGGAACTAAGATCCCAATATGTCGACTGTTGTGGTTATCAGTCAAAATTTTATTGTTCGTCTAGTGGGGTCCCTCAGGGGTCCATTCTCGGTCCTCTCTTGTTTGTACTATTTATAAATGATATTATACTTGAAGTTAAAACATGTGAAAAGTTATTATATGCTGATGACTTTAAAATTTTCAAAAAGATTATAAATCTACAAGACTCTCTAGCGTTACAAGCTGATTTAAATAATTTATATAACTGGTCTATTAACAATGATTTGCATTTTAATATAAAGAAATGTGCTGTAATGACTTTTTCAAAATTAAGGACAACTCAGTATTGTATTTACATGATAAATAACATCAATCTAAATCGGGTAAAAACTATGAAAGACTTAGGAATAATTTTTTCAGATAATTTGAGTTGTAAATTCCATTTAGATTATATAATTTCCAATTGTAATAAACTTTTAGGCTTTATCTTTAGAAATTCAACATATTTTAAGAATAACTGTACACTTTTCAAACTATTTGATGCCTTTATTAGAGTTAAAGTTGAGTATTGTATTATAATTTGGTTTTCTAATTTAAATTATTGTACAAATAGCATAAATAGAGTCCACTACAAATTTCTTAGATACTGCTATTATAAAAATACTGGAGAATTTACTAATATCAATTACTTTAAATTGTTAGATCTTTATAATACTCATTCATTTGTAACTAGGAAAAATAACGCCCAACTTATGTTTTTGTATAAGTTGATAAATAATGAAATAGATGACCAATATTTGATATCAGCAATAAATTTTCATGTTCCTATAAAGAATACTCGATCTAATGTAACATTTACTTACATAAGTCCAAACACTAATATACTTTTTGAATCACCTATTGTTTCTATGTGTATAACTTACAACAATTTTGTTTCTGCTAATACAGTTTGTGATATTTTTGGAATGAATTTTTGTTCTTTCAAAAATATCATTTCTCATCTAATACTTAAGTGTTTACATTTCTCTGTATTTTTTATATTTTTACTCTGTAATTGAAATCTTTTGATTTTGTTGAGTAAATAAAGCATTATTATTATTATAATACAATAGCATCATATGTAATAAATGTTTCTGTTTTAATTCTTTGTTTTAATTATTATTCATTTGTATTTTGTGGACATTAGTTAATTTTTTATAGTATATATATATATATATATATATATATATATATATATATATATATACAGGATAAATCACCGAAATGGCCTTCTTCGATATCTCTCTTATCGTTCGAAATACAGCAAAAATTTATTTACCGAATATACTCGACTACACAAGGGGCACAACGTAAAATTATTTTCACATATACAGGTTGTTGCATTACAGCTGGGCGAAAATTGTCTATTCTTAAATGGAATACCCTATTTTTATATATTTTGAATTGTATTACATTCCTCTATACGCCAAGTTATTCCGTTTTTTCTCTAAAAAAAAAAGACCTAAAAGACGCACTGCTTTATAAAGGCATACTGAAGTTATTTTAATAGTACAAATAAAGATTTTTTTCTGTACAACTATAAACTATACTATGTTTTCTTTTACTTTCTTTTACATATTATTATACAGGGTGTTAAATAAAGCGAATCAAATTTAATGAATTTCAAATGGCCATAACTCGTCATTTTCAAATGAAACAGCCTATATTTTATTATTCAGTTGTGTTCCTTTTGTATTCTCTTTAAATGTTATTGAGGGTATACTATGCCTACAACCAATAACTTCGGAGATTTTCAAAATTAATTATATTCTAAATTGATATTATGAAAAGCACTAATAAAATATCTCGGGGAAAACGCTCATTTTTTATAGCAACTGTAGACACGTGTTTTGCTCTTATTTGAGCTCGTCAGTACAGCATATCTAGTTGAAAGATCTACATTAACTAGAGAGAAAATAAAATATTAACTAACAAAGACAGCACCAGCAGGTAGTCAACTAATTATTGTCGCTTCAGTCCAAGTTACCAGCAAAGCTGGTTTTGTCCGGCTTCCCAGCGGAGGTCACTATAACTATCCGCCAGCCATCGTCAACTAAACCCCAGTATTGAATATAAACAAAAATAACAATAATCGAGCTTAAAGTTATAAAAAGAACTAACAAAATTGTTCGCGGAAAGCGCTCTTTTCTTATAGCAGCTGTAGACACGTGTTTCGCTCTTATTTGAGCTCGTCAGTACAACATAGCTAGTTAAAAAATCTACATTAACTAGAGTGAAAATAAAATATCAACTAACAAAGACAGCACCAGCAGGTAGTCAACTAACTAATGTCGCTTTAGTCCAAGTCACCACAGAACTGGTTTTGTTCGGCTTCGCAGCGGAGGTAATTATAACTATCCACCAGCCACCATCAACAAAAGCTTAATATTTAATATAAACAAAACAACTATTATAAAAGATTTTCAACGTAACGGCCGTTTTCATGATAACAGCTTTGCAAACGATTTATAAATGAATGATTTACTCTTTCAGCATATTTTCGTCTACAGTTGCAAAACAGTTCCGAATTCGCTCCATCATATCTTCTCGTGTAGTTGGTGCTGTTTGATAAACTGAGTCTTTTACATAGCCCCACAAGCAACAATCTAATTTTGTAAGATCCGGAGATCGAGCAGGCCAATTCCTTGGACCACCTCTTCTTATCCATATGTTACGAAGTTTATGATTTAAATAATTCCTAACTCGAAGACTGTTATGAACCATAATTTCTGGATAATATTAAGCGGTAAATTGTCCAACTCATTCTGAAGATCAGTTTGCAAAAATTCACAATAATTTTGCCCATTAAGATGGTTATCAAAAAAATATGGTCCAATAACATGATATCCTATTATTCCTCCCCATACATTAAGAGACCATCTGTGCTGATGGTCTAATGGTCTTACAAAATGTGGATTTACGGTGTCGTAATAATGAAAATTGTGGTGGTTTACTTGTCCATTTTTGTAGAAGGTTGCTTCATCCGTAAATAAAATGAAATTAAAAAAATCGTAATCGTCCCTATTCTTTCAAAAGCCCATTCACAGAAATTTTGGTGATTTCTAAAATCACGTTCGTCTAATTCTTGCAGCATTTGTATATGATATGGATGAAATTTATTTTTTCGAATAATTCTTGAGACTGTAGACTGACTTACATCTAATTTACGGCTGATTTTTCGCGTGCTTGTATGGGGATCTTCGACAACACTTGCGAGTACAATAAACTCTGTATCTTCATTTCTGGCCCGTTTTCTTATTTTCGTATTGAACATGACCAGTTTGGATGTCTTATTCCCGGAAACCGTTGTGCATAAATTCTAGATGCAAGCAGAAGATTTCTTTCCGCTTCTCCAGGTGCGTGCACTATATTCGTAAGTTATTCTTGCGAAAGATTCATATTAATAAATAAATTACTTAATCGCAATAATATTAATAACCTGTTTTATTTATTGGTTACTGCTAATGCAACTGTCATTGCAACTGTTTCTTATTAAAAACACAATTTTTATGCAATACTTGATTTAATTTTTAATGCAAACACATATATTTAGAGAAAAATGGTGAAAATCTCCGAAATTATTGGTTTTAGGCACAGTATACCCTTATAACAACATTTAAAGAGAATACAAAAAGGAACACAAATGAATAATAAAAAAATTGGGTGTTTCATTTGAAAATGACGAGGTATGGCCATTTGAAATTCATTAAATTTGATTCGCTTTATTTAACACCTGTATAATAATATGTAAAAGAAAGTAAACGAAAACAAAGTATAGTTTATAGTTGTACAGAAAAAAAATCTTAATTTTTACTATTAAAATAATGTCAGTATGTCCTTATAAAACAGTGCGTGTTTTAAGTCTTTTCTAGAGAAAAAACGGAATAACTTGGCAACGCCGCGGAAAACTAAACAAATTTCATATGTTCGTATTGGGCTTCCAAATTATCAAGATATGGCGCTGACGTCAAACGTCAAAATTCAAACGAATGGTACATTTTTCGCTGGCTTCCATAAGACTACAATTGGTGTGAGACTAATTTTCGTAGTTTTTAATTTAATTTCGTATTTAGTATAGTGTATTTTTTGTTAATTTCGGTAGAATTGAGTTTAATCTTTCTTGTAGTAACAATTTAGTGATAGTTTTAATAATATTTTAGTTAATAGAGTTAATTTTAGTAAGTATTTGTAGGTTAAGAGTAATTTAGTCATATTTTAATTAACAGTATATTGTTTTTTTTTTAATAAAAAAACATTTGATTTCCTTTATTTAGTTTGTATTTCATTGCCGTAGTTGTACATATATTAATTCTATCTACATAGCTTTACTTTTATTTAATTATTTTTCTTTCATAATGAACAATTCTCTTTGCTTAGATTTAGATACTATTTGTAGATTTGGGAATTGTAGTGTATCATCTAGAAATATGGTGGAAGGCCAGCAAGTAATAAATAGTGGCCAAATAATATTATGTGGTAAATATTTTCGGAGAAAACTCCATCGTATCTTTAACCTATAAATTACATATCTCCTAATTTGTTCATTAATTTTTTAGAAAACAAAAACTTACCTGTTATATTATTCGAATAAGACAATAATAGCCGAAGATAAAAGCGTATTAAAATTCGTGTACAAGTAAATACAATCGCTGAATAAAACAACCACCTTTGTACATGTACACTTCACTCGGTTCAGAAATCTGCCACCAGTGGCGCATTTTAATTTTGGAAGCCCAATAGAGGAATGTAATACAATTAAAAATATATAGGTTGTTCCATTTAAAAATAGACAAACAATTTTCACCCAGCTGTAATGTAACACCCTGTATATGTGAAAATAATTTTACGTTGTGCTCCTTGTGTAGTCGAGTAAATTCGGTAAATACATTTTTGCTGTATTTCAAATGATAAGCGAGATATCGAAGAAGGCCATTTCGGTGACTCACCCGTATATGTTAATCTCTTTCTTACATTCATTTTTACAACAAGTTTGAATATGTAGTAACTGTTCTCGTTTATTTATTATTCATTTCCATTTTTTGGTCATAAGGTAATTTTTGCATAATAAATATATTTAAAAACATCTTTCATGCATTTTTACAACAAATTTGAATACGAAAATTTTCCGTTTTAATTATTATCTTTGTAAACCTCTTTCTTTGGTACATGCAATCTTATGTGACAAATTTAAATATTTAATAAATATTTGTGTGAATTATTATTTATTTGCTTTTTTGGTCATCATAATTTATTTTGATCTATCATTTTAAATTACAAATTTTATTTGAATTTATTTCAGAAATTAATCATATTAGTAGACCAATAATTTTGCCAAGTAACTAGTTTTGAATTTAGCACCAAATTTTCAAACTTAATTCACAGTTTGTTAAACGTAAATCAGGCTTCTAGTTACTGAAATCTTAAAAAAATGACGTATAGTTCACTTACGTATATTATTAACCATACAACTGACTTAAGACTATAAATCATTCACAATATTTTGCAGTTTGCAAATTACTTATTTAAGTGTAGCCCGCAGCACAACATCTCCCCTACCCATGAATATTTAGCGCAAACCTTAATCATTAAAGCACTACCAACATTATCTAATTACTTAAATGATATTAAAACAAATGACTACAAAATGTTTAAACACCCAAAAAGAACTTCAAATAAAAAAAATCTTTGTATTACTTAATTTTTTTTTTATTTTCTTTTTTAATTTTTTTTTATTTTCCCGTGGCCGCGTGCCTAAGCGTCTGGTCGCGAACCCGGGGGAACCGGATTCGATCCCGACAGACGCCAAATATTTCCAATTTTAAATGGCACAAAAGTGACCCTTGTGGTGCACTCTCCACACCAGCTATGAGTGCCCGTGAGGTGAAGCCTGGTAAGCGCCCACACGGTAAAATATATCGTCATCATTACCGATGTATACATATGTTGTAGATACTGGCACACCCAGAAATGGGTAATATGCCGTGATGATATATTTATTTTATTTATTTTACTTAATTTTCCTGAAAACCCAATGGTACTAAACACTGTATGTGATAAACTTTTTATTATACTACGAGTATATGTTATAATTATATTTACCGATAGTGCCGATTGCCTCACAAGAATATAGTCCATTGTGCCTTGTAGATACATTATGAATGGTTAACTCACTTCGAATTATTAAATTGTGTTTCACTAAAATCATCTGATTTTTGATAGTTATCCAGGTATCCTACAAAAACATTATTTATATTACCAAAATATACAGTATGTCCACGGATTAAGAAGTGGTGGAAAATATTTATTTTTGATTTTACAAAAAAAAAAAAAAATTTTAATGGAAGAAATTTTTTTCATCACTTGTGAAAATGACACTTTCGTCACTTAATTCAATTGTGATAGTAACCATGCACTTCCCTCACAAGTGATGAAAGTAATTTATTTTCCTCACTAAGTGACGAAAATTTTTTAAAAATTTTTTACATTTATTTGTTGCAATAACAAATATTTGAACTTCAATATATATGAAAGAAATAATTTATTTAATAATAAATTATAACATTATAATATTCCAAATTTAGTACTCATTTTACAATGATGTCATGTTTAAAAATAGAATTTCCAGCTGGTATTTTATCACAATTAAAAATAGCTGCATGGGAAAGCGTGTTGAAATAAATTCCCAAGCTGCTATGAAATCATCTTTAAAAATAAGTCTAACAAATTTGCTGCTATGAAATCATCTCTAAAAATAAGTTTGACAAATTTGCTGAGATCATAGTCTAAAAAAGCTGCATGGGAAAGCGTGTTGAAACAGGTTCCCAAGCTAAAAAATAAAGTAGGGATATGTAGTCATGTCTAAAAATAGATTTTTCAGATGGTATTTTATCAGAATTAAAAATAGCTGCATGGGAAAGCGTGTTGAAACAAATTCCCAAGCTAAAAAAATTGCTTTACGCATGCGCATTTTATAAATTTGTTACGTATATATTTTGAATATTTAGCTGTTTTAGTTACAGTGAGTATTTAGAAGCAACATGAGTAACGAAACAGTGTGCTCGTTAAGTGATAATGTTATTAAAAAAATAAAATCAGCTTTCTATTTAATTAAAACAATGGATGAAGCTGAGAATTGGCGAAAACATATTAATAAATTAATTTTATTAATATCAAATTGTACTAAAACCAAAGTGCATGTAACAATAAAACTGAAAATTTATTGAAACTGGAAGCTAATTTAACAATACTAAAAAATTTTCGGGAAAAATTAAAAAAATTTAAACTTGTTCAATCAGTAGTGGGATCGGGTGTAAACAGACAAAGAAAACAGCAGCATAAACTAATTTGGCAAGATGTAAAAACCATTTTTGGAAGTCGAATAAATACAGGTGTAATTATAAATAAATCTTTTAAAGATCCTATGCTATTTTTTGAAAAATGCAAACGAATTTTTAAAAATAAAATTAATTCGATAAAAAAATTGCTATCCAATACTAGCTACCATTTTATGTGGATAAAAAATTTATCACGCTTGTTAAGTAAACAGTTATCAGCTCATAAAGACAGAAAGTGGCTTTGCGATAGATGCTTAAATTATTTTACAAAAGAATATTTACTAACTAAACATACTCAGTATTGCCGGCAAATGAACAAATGTCGCATCGAAGTACCAATGGAAGAAAATAAAATTTTGAAATTCAAAAATTATCAGTATCAGGAAAAGGTTCCATTTGCAATTTACGCTGTTTTGGAATCGATTTTAGAGAAAGAGGATGAAGAAAATGCTGACAAGACCAAGAATACTAAAATTATACATAAACATACGCCTTTTAGTATAGCGTATTACTTAAAATGTTCTTACGACGATTCTTTATCAAAGTTCAACATGTATCGTGGAAAAAACTGTCAAGAATGGTTTTCCAAAGAGCTGCAAACTATGGCTGCTAATATTAATAACATAATTCAAAATATTCAGCCTATGAAGCTAACACCAGAAGAAGAATTTGACTTTAATAACGCAACCATATGCCATATTTGTCAAAAATCATTCAATGTAAATGATATTAAAACGCGAGACCATTGTCATCTTACATCAAAGTATAGAGGTGCCGCACATCAGTCTTGTAATTTAAATTACAAAAAAAACACATACAATCCCCGTTGTTTTTCATAATTTAAGCGATTACGATGCTCACTTTATTATAAAAAAAATTGCAAAGGGATTTCCAGGACAACTTAATTTGCTTCCAATAAACAAAGAGCGGTATATTTCATTTACAAAATATGTACATGATACCAAAATCAGTTATCGATTTATTGATTCGTTTGGATTCATGGCAAGCAGTATTGATAAATTGGCAACGTATCTTCCAGATTCTGAAAAGAAAACTATCAGGAGACATTGTAATAGCGAAGAAGAATTTCAATTATTAACCAGAAAAGGAGTTTTTCGCTATGAATACTTGGACTGTTGGGAGACACTTGATGAAGATAAGTTGCCAGCTCAAGATCTGTTTTATAGTGTTATGAAAAATGACTGTGTTTGTGAAAATGACTACAATCATGCTCAAACAGTGTGGAACTATTTTAAAATAAAATATTTTGGAGAATATTCGGATTTGTATTTAAAAACTGAAGTGTTGTTATTAGTTGATATATTTGAAAATTTTCGCGAGAGTTGCATGCAGTCATATTAACTTGATGCGTTACATTATTATACAGCCCCAGGTCTTGCATTCGATGCAATGTTAAAATGTAGTTCTATTGAACTTGAGCTGTTAACTGATATTGACAAAATTTTATTTATTGAAAAGGAGATACGTGGGGGTGTTTCATAATGTTCTAACAGATATGCCAAGGCAAATAACAAATATATGAATGACGAGTATGATTAAAATTTACCAACTTCTTATTTAATGTATTTTGATATTAACAATTTATATGGTGCTGCTATGAGTCAATACTTACCATATGCTGGGATTGAATGGGTTGATGATATCGACATTTATAATATTGATTTACTAAATATTGGTGATGAATCTGAGACAGGTTTTATATTTAAAGTAGACTTGGAATATCCAATAGAATTACATAAAAAACAAAGATTTACCTCTTTGTCCAGAACATTTTATACCTCCAATATCAAAATATTCTAAATTAGTTCCAAATTTGTATTCAAAGCATAAATATATAATTCATTATCGAAATTTAAAACAATGTTTAAATTTAGGCTTAAAAATTAAAAAAATTCATCGAGTTTTAAAGTTTAAACAAAGTTCTTGGTTAAAAAAGTATATTGATTTGAATACGGAATTACGTAAAATTTCAAATAATGAATTTAAAAAAAAATCTATAAACTTATGAATAATGCTGTTTTTGGGAAAATGATGGAAAATGTTCGGAAACACAAAGATGTTAAACTAGTTACAAAATGGGGTGGTCGTTATGGAGCAAAATTTTATATTTCGCAACCAAATTTTCACAGTTGCACTATAATTGATAACGATATTTTAAGAATTGAAATGAAAAGAAAAACAATATACTTCAATAAACCAATTTATGTAGGATTTTCTATTTTGGATATATCAAAAACATACATTTACGATTTTCACTATAATTATATTAAAAATGAATTAGGAGATAATGCGAAATTATTATACACTGACACAGATAGTTTAATGTATAATTTTATTAATACAGATATGTATGAAATTATTGAAAGAGATATCCACAAATTTGACACTTCTGAATATAATAAAAACAATATTTACGATATACCTTTAGCCAATAAAAAAGTTATTGGCCTAATGAAGGATGAAAATAATGGTAAAATTATGACAGAATTTATCGGCTTAAGATCAAAAATGTACGCTTATAAAATTTTAAATTCTAGTAAAAATATTAATAAAAAAGCAAAGAAAATTTCGAGTGCAACACTAAAAAATATAACGTTTCAAGATTACTATGACTGTTTGTTTAATAATTGTACACTAGTTAGAGATCAATACATGATAACTTCAAAAAAACATGAAGTTCACACAATTAAGCAAAAAAAATAGCTTTAAGCCTACTTGATGATAAACATATTGTTAATTATATCTATACAGATACATTACCTTGGGGTTATAATAATTTTAATGTTAAAAAATAAAAATTACAATTTTATTTATAATATACACATATATCCCAATAATTAAATAAAATGAAAACTTACATTTTTATTGTACGATAAAAATTTATACACACACACACACACACACATATATACAGTCTTTATTAGTCTTTAACAACAAATACCCCGTCATTTTCGTTAATGGGTAAATCTAATATTTCTGGATAGCTATTGTCATCGTCGTCCACCACATTGTTATCCAAAAACCACTGGGAGCCATCGTCCATCATATATGATAGCGACGGTGATGGTGAGATTGGAGTATCGACCATGATGACCTCCTCCACACCCAGAGCAGGCTGCAAAAGGCAATAGTCCTGATGCTCATAGTGACCGCATTCATCTTGAGATGTTGCAACCTGCACAGGTGAAGCAGGCTGCCACTGCTCCAGATCCTCCACCACTTAAGCAAGTTGCCACTGATCCATCTCCTCCACCACTGGAGCAGGCTGACAACGGTTGGCGATGTGGTTCACTGAAGTAAGTTGCCACTGATTCATCTCTTTCACCACTGGAGCAGGCTGACAACGGCTGGTGATGTGGTCCACTGAAGCAAGTTGCCTCTGATCCATCTCGTCCACCATTGGAGCAGGCTGTCAACGGCTGGCGATGTGGTCCATGGTGGCTAGGATAGCCGCCTGACCATCAAAAATTTCGTTCAAGTACTTAACAATTGATGTTACAGAGTCTGTGAGATACTCCATTGAGCATCTCATGCTCTCTATTTCTTGTTGCTGCCTGTCGATCAGGCGACTTAAGCAGTTGAACACTTCACAATTATTACTATTTTGTGTCATCGTTGTACTGCTTTGATACTTGACTAGAAGAGTGCTCCACTTTATATACAAATATATTTGTAGTGGGGCGTGTATGAATATTTTATTGCCACAGGAATTATTTCACTACACAGCACATGTGTCCTTATAGCAATGTTTTTTCTTGCAAATTCTGCTGCGTGACAAGATGTTTATTTACGAGTAATTTGATATGGGTACATATGCACGTGCGGACTTTTAATATTTGAAGTGATGTGAAATATTTAAACTTCTAGCTCCCACAAAAATAAGAGCATTTGTTTACGAGTAATATAATATGGGTACAAACTCATGTGTTGACAATTTTTAAAATGATGTGAAAGATTCAAAGTTTTCGCTCCCATAGTAATAGTAGCTAATATTAACGGTTTGGGTTTAAAGAAAAATGTTATTACATGGTACATTGTGTTTATAATGCTTAAATTTAACAATATTTATATTGCACGTACAGCACTAGTGAACGGGTTATATTTAATAATTCTGTCATGTAAAATTAAACAGTAAGCGGTAGTTTCTGCAGGGATATTATCACTTGTTTCAAACTCAAGACGTATGTCTACAGCTCCTGATTTCAATGTCTCATTTTGATGAGAACAATCTATGACAAATAAAGGTGCAATGGCTTTAAACTTATCTGGAGTTAGTGTAGGTTCATTTTTCTTTTGATAGTATGATCGTTGGAAATCTGCATACATATCGTATAGTGTAGCAAACTGATTGATATCAAAATTTAAATTAAGGTTATCGTACGGATATGTTGCAGAATTTAAGTATAATTTTATGTTTGTTAATTTACAGTGATCAAAATAACACATGTGTGTTATATTTTTATTCTTTTTATTTATTTGAAAACCAGCAATTACAAAACGCGGTTTTTCTAGCTGGGTTGCTGTTTTCACAGCCCAAGTATGTTGACGAGCTTGCTGTAAAAGTGGGTATTCATGTAAATCCCAACTTCTGAAAGCAATCTCAAGATCTTTGCTTTTTTCAATATATTCCATTAATATAAGACGTTCTGCATCGGCCACTGCAATATGTGGCATTTTCCATAAAACTTTTGTTAAATTAACTTTAATATCCTCAGTTTCCGTTTCATTGTAAATTGCGTTTATGTCAGTATTGTTACGAATAAGAACTAACTCTTGACGTAAATTTAGTATAATTTTCCGAAAATCTTCTACAAATCCTAACAACATTCGAAGTGGTATGCAAACATTAAAATGCCCGTTCGACGTATGTACAAGTTTGCTGGAAATATTTTCTAGAGGAGACCATCCTGCATTCTGCAAACGTAAACTTTCGTTTGTGTTGTACGATACGTAGCTCTTTATTGTTGATGTTATGCCTGCGTTTCGAACACGATCTATTACAACTCCACCAATTTCGTACCTAATCTCATCAAAGAGAAAAGAAATTCCATTATTTATTAATTTAGCTGATGTAGGAACAGAATTATCTTTTTTTAATAATTGCTCCTCAATATACAGCAGACTATCCCAGGGTAATGTATAAACATCTTGTTGTTGAATTGGAATTCGAATTTCATCATTATTGTTTAATGTGGTAGATGCATATGGCTGGTGTGTATGCTTTTCAGCATTAACAATGGAATTATCATGCAATGCACGCTCACTAACATTTAAAATGTTTTCACTCATTTTGTTTCACGTACTCAAAATATATAATTACTACACTTTATAACAGAATTAAATTTTATTCTTATCCAGATAATTACCGATGTAAATTGTCGTTTTCTTTTCTTGTTTTTAGTTTTCTTTTGAAACTCAATTTTTATTATTTATGTGATACCCTAAGGACTTTAAATAATCGCTAATTGATTGCAGATATTTAAAGTTTTCAGGTGTTAACTGCTCGATGGCTTTCGAACGACTAGTCGACTCTACCATACTTTGTGAATTAATATATGACAGATTCTTGAAACTACTGGCATTTCTGCCATGGTTATACCTTATCACCATTTTACACCTGTTTTAAATGTAGTCTTAACGTGATGGCTTCTCCTCTGAAATTGACAAGTTCTCCATTCTGGTCAAGTATTTGTACTGTTATAGAACTGATTATTTTTGTATTTATAGGTAAATAAATAATATTTTTCAGTTTTTCAACTATTTTCTCACCAGGCTGCGCATTTGGAAAAATTTCATGAATAATATGACCCTCTTCATCGTTTTTATAGGAACCGCTTATTAAATTACATTCAATGCATAAAGCATTCACTTCAAAAATATTTACTATATGATCGGAAATATAACCTGTATTTTCTTGCAAAATTTTTTTTTTCAAAACCAAGAAGGTTGCCAAAAGAATCACTCTTAGTAAAATCTATTTTTCTATTGGATTTTATTTCACATTTAAGCGTATTTCTATTTCCTTTTATTACTAAAACATTTTCTTTATTTTTTTGTTCTACTCGTCTTCGTAAATATTTATTAAGATCGATTACATCGTAAATACCAGTAGGCACCTCAATTACGTCATTTTCAAAATAAAATTTATTATTCCTTTTATTTTCTTCTAATTCAAGAGGGGGGTAAATATTTAATGTTAGCACAGATTTTCGACCTGTTAAAATAAATGTGCGCTGCATGATGGTTCAACAGCTACTACAAATTTAATTGTATAATTATTTATTATAAAGAAATAACAAACATAAGTGTCCACAGTTAATATCATTATAAGACTGAAATATATCATAATTATATTTTATATTACAATCACTAAAGTATGAGACTATCTCTTTAGGAGGTTTTAAGTTACCAAAACTGTCAAAGTATATTACATTATTACCACATTTTTTATAAGCAACCCAGTGTGTGCCACCACCATACCAATCGTCTAAATTAACAATTCCGCACTCAATATAGTTTGATTTTTGTGGTAATTTATTCCGCATAAAAACTCCGCGGAAATTAGGAATTTTTAATTTCTTTGTATACTTTAATAAATCAAAGTTGGTTAAAGCTCGTTTTGGTAACTTTATTGGAAGTTTTTTTTCAATGAATTTATATACAATCCTAACCCCTTCTTACGCGGCTTTATGTATAATCCTTCGCCCATTGCAATTTATTCCATAGTTTTATTATGACGTTGTTTTTCTTTTAGTTCTTCAGCTGCTTTTGCATCGTTTGCTGCTTTGGCAATACCTGCTGCTCCCCCACTTAATGCACCCAGCGCACTTAGTCCTGCAAAAATTGGTACTAAAGGTAGAAATCCGCCTTTCTTTGGAATTGCAATAACACGTGGTTTGTTTATTTTTCTTTTTATTTTTTTTTTTTACTGTTTTAAATGCTACTTTTACCGCTTTATTTAAATCATCCGAGGAGCTTACAGCTTTTCTTGCGCGTTTAACTACATCACGAAACGATAAAGCATTACCTGTTTTTGGTTTGCGGATTGCGTTGCTTTCTTTTTTTTGCTGTTTTTGATTTTCTGAGTGCGCTGCAACCTTTTTTTGGTGTTTTTGATTTGTTGATTGTATTGCTACCTTTTTTTTTAATGTTTTTGATTTGCAGATTGCGCTGCAACCCATTCCCATTTTAAGTTTAGCGTTCTTCGCTCCAGTTACACGTAAAGCAGCTAATTTTTCCCCAATAGATGCGTCCTTAGATTTAAAACGTTTGACTGCTTTTTCAGCTAGCAATTGATCAGCCTTATATCTGTTAGTTAAATTATTATTATTAGAGTATGCTATATCATGTTGTTTACAAGCCTCATCCAATTCATTTACACCACGATCTCCACGCAGTAATCTTTTGCGAAGTTTTGTACCCGGTCCGCAATAATTGTAACCTGGAATGTGCAACTCAACTGGTAGCTTATTAATTACCGTGTTAAGTAGACCACTACCCTTTTTGACATTCAGTAATACACTGCGATGTGAATTTACTTGCGACCGCATTTTATAATATTCAATGAACTACTAAACAATAAATTGATATGATTCGTTATTAATACCTTAGTTGTAAACATTATGCGTGTCACTAAACAAGCACAGTCTCTGAATGTTAAAAACTATGATTTCGATGAGGGGGGTAAAAAACTTCGTCATAGTGTTCTACTTCCATCCACAGTAAGGTGCTTAGTTGCAGGCCCGTCTGGTTGTGGAAAAACTAATGTATTGATAGCACTTTTGGAACATCCTAATGGATTGCGTTTTGAGAATATTTACATATATATATAAGTCCTTATATCAACCAAAATATTCGTATTTGAAAAAAATGCTGAAACCCAATCATGATGTGGGTTACTTTACTCATAATGATTGTACTGATATAGTAAAGCCAAGTGATGTGAATTATAATTCTATTTTTATATTTGACGACGTAGCGTGTAGCAAACAGGATATAATTAGGGAATACTTTTGCATGGGTCGGCATAAGGCTATTGACTGTTTCTATCTCTGTCAAACGTATACACGTATACCCAAACATCTCATTCATGATAATGCCAATTTTATTATTTTATTTAAAACACGTGCATGCAGATCATGTTGGAACTGATATGACGTACGAGCAGTTTAAAAACATTTTCTCTTTTTGCTGGTGTGAAAAATACGGATTTTTGGTAATAAGTAAAGAAAATAATTTAAATAATGGAAGATATCGCAAAAATTTTGATAATTATATACTTATATGCGATAAATAGAATAGAAAAATCTCATTCATTTAGTAGAGCTTTAGCAGTTAAGATCCAAGTGCTAAATATTACCTAATATATTTGACAAAAGCTGTTAAGCTGTTTAAACCCTGTTTAAGCTGTTTTAGACCTGTTTTAAGCTGTACCAGACCTGTTTTAACTTGTTCTGGAGCTGTTTTTAGCTGTTTAAAAGCTGCTCCAAAAGCTGTTCCAAAAGCTGTTTAAGCTGTTTCAGACCTGTATTTAAGGCAGTTTGTACGGGGTTAAAAATGAGTAAACGTTTAAAACTTGATATTATAAATACTCGAAATGTTATTGGAAAAAAATTAAAAGCTTTAAAAGAAGGGCAAGCCAAAGAAGAAGTGTTACTGGAAAAATCATATAAACCTGTTACTCAAACTCTAAAACAAATAGTAACTAGTTTGCAAAATGTTAAAAAAGAAAAAAAGGATGTCAAACTTGAGCCAAAAGAAGAAAAAAGAGGAAGTCTTATTAACACATCAGTATCATCTTTTTCTCAACCAAAATTCTTAGAAACCGAAGTATTAGCTCAGCATGAGTCTGAATCTGATTATGATAGTCCAGTTGGTGAGAATTTATCTCTTGCAGATAAAACAATACAGGAAATGGTAGATAATCCATCGTTTCAAAGTTATTTAGAACAATATCATCCATTACCAAGGAAATATGTTGAGGAAATGATTACCAATCGTGATGAAATTGATCATAGATATGGTATATATCATGATATTCAAGCTGAAAAATTTAAAATGGGAAATGAAGAGCTAACAATCGAAAATAAAGACATATTAATTGGTAACATCCGATATGAGGGAACACCTGGACTTTACGAACTTGTCTTTAAAAAACATCCAAAGGGTTTTAAACAAAGGGATGTAACAAACTACGTTGATATGTTAAACCGAACTAACGCACTCAGTAGAAATTATTTGCCAACAGAACAAATTCAGGGAAACAAATCGTGGAAATATCAAAATGTTATAGCTCAAGCTCTTCAAAAACCAAGACACCTTTCATGGTCTGGTGAAACCAGAAGTAAAAAAGGTGGAAAAGGTTTATTTATGAATTTAAATAATAAGAATGTGGAGTACGTTCACTGGGACAATTTAAATGAGCTTGTTGATCGATTGCGACTATTATTGGCATCAAAAAGTGTTGGACATACAAACCATAACAACGAAATAATCTCTATAATTGAGGAGTTAAATGAAGCTAACATCCTTGCAAAACGTTAGTTACATAATGCCGCTCGATAAGTTTGGACGTCATGCTGACAAGTCTCGGGGTTACTATGATGATTTGGACATTGATTTCGATGATGATGATGATAACTTGAATATGCATAATAAACGCATTATTCAAGTCGCCGCACCCATACACGATACTGATGCTGTAAATAAAAAATTTGTAAAGGAAGAATTAGCAAAAATTATGGATAAACTTAATGATCATACTAGGAGAGCTGAAGATAATATACAAAAAGCAAATAAAAACAGGTGCATTTCAGTAGCCCCCCCCCCACATCATTTTTTTAAAGATTCTTTTCCATAAGTATATTATGCTAGGTTTGTGCTGAATTGTGCTGTATAATAAAAGTTTTGTGCTGGCCGCGTTCAGCATGAAATAAATAATTAAATTGGAGGGGCTATTGAAATGCTCAGCCCCTCCACATAATATTTTTATAGATTTTTTTTCATGAGTAAATTGTGCTAGTTTTGTGCTGAATTGTGCTGTATAATAATAGTTTTGTGCTGGCCGAGTTCCGCTTAAAATAAATAATTAAATTGGAGGGGCCATTGAAATGCTCAGCCCCTCCACATAATATTTTTAAAGATTTTTTTTCAAAAGTAAATTGTGCTAGTTTTGTGCTAAATTGTGCTGTATAATAATAGTTTTGTGCTGGCCGAGTTCCGCTTAAAATAAATAATTAAATTGGAGGGGCCATTGAAATGCTCAGCCCCTCCACATAATATTTTTAAAGATTTTTTTTCAAAAGTAAATTGAGCTAGTTTTGTGCTGAATTGTGCTGTATAATAATAGTTTTGTGCTGGCCGCGTTTCGCTTAAAATAAGTAATTAAATTGGAGGGGCTATTGAAATGCTCAGCCCCTCCACATAATATTTTTAAAGATTTTTTTTCAAAAGTAAATTGTGCTAGTTTTGTGCTGATTTGTGCTGTATAATAACAGTTTTGTGCTGGCCGCGTTCCGCTTATTTTTTATTGTAGCTGTAACATATCCGTATTTTTTACGGACGTTACTATAACACCCCTTAGTAATTTTATGTACAGTTAGTTTAAATATTCAGGGGTTGAGACATAAATTTATAAGTGATTATTAATAAAGAGTTCTAAAATTCTCATTGGTGCATATAACAGCCTCTATCATTTTTTTTTGTAGCCGTACCAGTTCCATATTGTGCATAGACGTTACTCAAACACCCCTAAGTAATTTCATGTAGATTTAGTTTAAATATTCAGGGGATGAGACATAAATTTTCAAGCGAATATTAGTAGAGCTGAAAATTCTCATCGGTGCAAATAACAGCCCCTATCATTTTTTCAAGTAGTCATACCACTTCCATATTTAGTATGGACGTTACTACAGCACCCCTAAGTAATTTCATATACAAATAGTTTGAATATTCAGGGGATAAGACATACATTTTTAGGTAATTATTAATAAAGAGTGCTAAAAATTCTCATTCGTGCATATTTTCTATTAATGTCAATGACTTTAAATTGATTTTAAATTGTATTATCATTTTTTTATGTAGCCTTACCACTTCCATATTTTGTATGGACGTTACTACAACATCCCCAAGTAATTCCGTATACAGTTAGTTTAAATATTCATGGGATGAGGCAAAAAAATGTGATTTTTAATAAAGAGTGCCAAAAATTCCCATCGGTGCATATAATATCTCTTATCATTTTTTGTGTAGCCGTACCACTTCCTCATTGCTATAAACAAAATAACAGAAAAAATACCAACACATATAAAATGCTCCCTATGTGCAGATGATCTTGCAATATATTACCGAAACAAAATCATAAAAACACTGAAAAAAGAACTCCAGGAAGTAACGAATACACTCCAAGAATGGGCAAAAAACATTGGATTCCATTTCTCAGAAGAAAAAACAAAAATGATACTCTTCACAAAAAACAACAACCAGCAACAAAGCCTAATGTAACAAATAAACCAACAAAAAATTGACTATGGCACAAATATAAAATTCCTTGGAATCATTTTAGATACACACCTCTCTTGGAAATCTCATACAAACCACCTCAAAAAAGAATGCTGAAGAAGCTTAAACATAATAAAATATCTAAGCCATAATAAATGGGGGTCTACAAAATGATGATCAGATCAAAAATTGACTAAAGCTCCACAATACATAACACGGCAAAACAATGAAATCTGAAAATACTAAGTACTACTACTTAAGGCTAGCCATTGGAGCTTACAGAACTAGCTCAATAACAAGCATTCTATGTCTCATCCCCTGAATATTTAAACTAACTGTACATGAAATTACTTGGAAATGTTGTAGTAACGTCCATACAAAATATGGAAGTGGTACGGCTACAAAAAAATGATAGGAGCTATTATACATTTTTAGCACCCTTTATTAATAGTCACTTATAAATTTATATCTCATACCCTGAATATTTAATCTAACTGTATATGAAATTACTTGGGGGTGTTGTAGTAACGTCCATTCAAAATATGGAAGTGGTGCGGCTACAAAAAAAAATGATAGGGGCTGTTATATGCACCGATGAGAATTCTTAGCACTCTTTATTAATAATCACCTAAAAATGTATATCTCATCCCTTGAATATTTAAACTATTTGTATATGATATTACTTAAGGGTGTTGTAGTAACGTCTATACAAAATATGGAATTGGTACGGCTACAAAAAAAATTATAGGGGCTGTTGTATGCACCAATGAGAATTTTTAGCACACTTTATTACTAATCAGCTAACTATGTATGTCTCATCCCCTGAATATTTAAACTATTTGTATATGATATTAGTTAGGGGTATTCTAGTAACGTCCATACAAAATATGGAAGTGATACGGCTATTTAAAAAAAAAATGATATATGCACCGATGAGAATTTTTAGCACTCTTTATTAATAATCACTTATAAATTTATATCTCATGCCCTGAATATTTAAACTAACTGTATATGAAATTACTTGGGGATGTTATAGCAACGTCCATACAAAACATAGAAGTGGTACGGCTACACAAAAAAATGATAGGGGCTGTTATATGCACCAATGAGATATTTTAGCACTCTTTATTAATACTCACTTAAAAATGTATGTCTCATCCCCTGAATATTTAAACTAAATCTACAGAAAATTTCTTAGGGGTATTATAGTAACGTCCATACAAAATATGATAGTGGTACGGCTACACATAATAATGATAGGGGCTGTTATAAGCACCGATGAAAATTTTTAGCACTCCTTATTAATAATCACCTAATAATGTATGTCTCATACCCTAAATATTTAAACTAGATCTACATGAAATTGCTTAGGGATGTTATGGTAACATCCATGCAAAATATGGAAGTGGTACGGCTACATAAAAAAATGATAGAGGATGTTATATGCCCCAATGAGATTATTTACCACTCTTTATTAATAATCACTTAAAAATTATGTCTCATCCCATGAATATTTAAACTAATTGTACACAAAATTACTCAGGGGTGTTCTAGTAACGTCTGTACAAAACATGGAAGTGGTATGGCTACTTAAAAAAATGATAGGGGCTGTTATATTCACCGATGAGAATATTTAGCACTCTTTATTAGTAATCACCTAAATATGTATGTCTCATCCCCTGAATATTTAAACTATTTGTATATGGTATTACTTAGGGGTGTTATAGTAACGTCCATACAAAATATGGAAGTGGTACGGCTACTGAAAAAAATGTTAGGGGCTGTTATATGCACCGATGAGAATTTTTAGAACTCTTTATTAATAATCACCTAAATATGTCTGTCGCATCCCCTGAATATTTAAACTATTTGTATATGATATTACTGAGGGGTGTTTTCGTAACATCAATACAAAATATGGAAGTTATAAATTTATATCTCATCCCCTGAATATTTAAACTAACTGTACATGAAATTACTCGTGTTGTAGTAACATGTGGAAGTGGTACGGCTACAAAAAAAAAAAAATATAGGGGCTGTAATTTGCATCGATGATAATATTCACTTAAAAATATATGTTTCATCCCCTGAATATTTAAATTAAATCTACATGAAATTACTTAGGGGTGTTGGAGTAACGTCTATACACAATATGAAAGTGGTACGGCTACAAAAAAAATAATTATAGGAGCTGTTATATGCACCGATAAGAATTTTTAGAACTCTTTATTAATAATCACTTAAAAATTATGTCTCATCCCCTGAATATTTAAACTATTTGTACAAGGAATTACTCAAGGGTGTTCTAGTAACGTCTGTACAAAATATGGAAGTGGTACGGCTACACAAAAAAATGATAGAGAATGTTATATGCCCCCATGAGAATTTTTAGCATACTTTATTAATAATCACTTAAAAATTATGTCTCATCCCCTGTATATTTAAACTATTTGTACATGAATTTACTCAGCGGTGTTCTACTAACGTCCATACAAAATATGGTAATGGTACGCCTGCACAGAAACATTATAGGGGATGTTAAATGTTTTGAGGAATAAGTAGCATTCTTGTCAATAATTACATAAGAATTTATAACTCCTACCTTGAATATTTAAAAAAAACCTACATTAAATTACTCAGGGGTGTCGTAATAAACATCCTGATAGATTATTTTTTTATTATTATCATGTTTTCATAAGATGACAACACTTTTGATGCCTGCAGTACATAGACTGTCAAGGCTACGCAACACTTGTCTAGAATCGAATCGGCCGCTGGCGAATCGGCCGCTAGCTTCACTCTGATGTTTACTTTCATATGTATTATCCAGCCGGTGTAGTCCCTTGTCCCTTGTTACTTTTATTTTATGGTAATGAAGTTAATTGGAATAGTAATAGATTCTAATATGTTTCGTTAAAAACATGAGAATTTAAACTTACGAAATAAAATTAAATTTTGTGCATAAAAAATTATAGAACGAACTGAACAAAAGTTGCGTACCACACTAACAATATAAATTTAAAAGAAAATATCTAGGAGAAATTATACAGGAAAAATTTTTATTAAAACTATTTAATTCTGACTGAACATTTTAAATTCGCTCCATAAGTTATTCGTGTTTCTAAGTTCGTAATAGTTTAATTTATTGACAAATGTTGATTGTAATGTAAGGGACAGAAAATACTCTTCAGATATGGTCATGGTTAACGACGTTTTAAAGAACGGGATGAGAAAGGTCTTTTAAAAGACTGTTGAACAGAAAAATTGTAGCGATTTTTGTATACACAACCTATAAACATTATACTTTCTCGCAGATCACATATTAGTTTACAACAATATATACGTGTATGAGCTGGAGCAATAAATTATTTTAGCCGCGCATTTAGCTTAAACTCGAAATTTATGGAAATATTTATTGCTAATAGTCAAGTTTTTAGTCACATACATTGTATATAGGTCGTTTGAGAATACTAAAGAACATCTGACTTCAAAAACAGTTTTTCTACAAGAATGTACACGTGTGTGTATTAATAAACAATACAAAAAATATCAACTGATTAAATAATTCAGGGGAACAGGGTACGTAATAACAATAAAACTCTCTGCTATCTTGAAAATTATAAGAGTTACGACTTTAATTAAATAAGACTTTTTGTTTACTTTTCAGAGGTCATCTTAAATATGCTTTTGTTCTTTTTTTTTTAATCAAATAATTGCACTAAGTTAAATATTGTGGCGATCTTGGCCAAAATTTAATTTTCATATAATTTCGTAACTATTTGAAATTCAGAAAAAATATTTCATATAAAATTTTATTGTTTTTTAGTCAATTTACTGACATAGACAAAATTTTGTTCGATCACTATCGTTGTCAATTTTCTTCGATTTTTCTTTATCTCAGAAACAGTTGACGATCAAACCTATGTTCATTAGGCTTTTTTTTACTCATTTATGTCAGTACAATATGCCTTTAAATTTTTATACACTTTTTTTGAAAGTAATATATCGTGAGCGCAAAGTTATAAGAGCGAAACACGTGTCTACAGATGTTTTGAGCGTTTCGAACAATTTTTATATATATATATATATATATATATATATATATATATATATATATATATATATACATATACATAAAAATTATGAAACACAACTACTTTTAGGAATGCTGACTAAGGGTAAAGTTATAAACTTTCGACAAGGTAAAGTGTAAGGTAGACAGTCTTAGAATAGTTAGTCTTCAGGCAGCCCTCAACTTGAAATCATGCTTGTATAACTCTGTAATCATAATAGTAGTAACAATAAACTTTTTTAAAACAATAATGAAAAGTTTAATAATATAATTGGCGCAGTCGCTGTAGATAGCCAACAATAAATTTGTAACAGTGAAAAACACAAAAGTTACTCATCTCAATGTCATATTTTTATAATGATAATTGGCTATTCAGAACAAAGTGCAACGTTCGAAGCACATAACGCTATATCAATAAGACCTTGATCATCAATCAATTTTACGGCAAAACAGTGCCCATCAAGGACTATTCAAACGTCCCTTCAGACCACTGTTGCTGTTCAATCGCTTCTTCTTGCTGGTCAATCGACTACAAGAACACAGACTACAAGCTTCAAGAACTTCACATCTCGTCTACTCCTGTCTACGAGAAGCAGTTCGAAAACCCACAAGAAGACTCCTTAGACTCCTTGCAATGAAAACCGTAGCTATAAGCTTCTTTTTGTAAGTAAAACTTTGTAATATACAGGGTACTCTTTAGTAAATACTAGTAATAAAGAGTACGAACCCCGACACAAGGCAATCATACAATATTTATATCAGATTCTGAAAACGAAAAATTTGTAAATATCGCTCAAAATAATATTAGGTCTCGGTGGCCGAGCGTATTGAGGCAGTGTGTCGGCACCTCTCGATCCTGAGGTCGTGGGTTCGATTCCCTTCAGGGGCTTGGATGTTTGTGTGTGTATTTAATACTTTAATAAATATATGTAGAGCAAAGTAAAGGTAATAATAATAAAGTATTGTAGGGCTATAACTCGCAAGAGTTGAAAAGCCGACTAAATATTAAATTAAGTTCTAGGATTTGTTATTTATTATCATGGTTTTACTTTTTCCTATGTTGATTTCCATTCCCATCTTCTTTATTTTTTCTGTGCATACTTGTACTAGTGCTCTCATTTTTGTGTGTGTATCTGCAATTAATATTATGTCATCTGCGTATAATAAGTTGTCTATCTTCACGGGCATCATTCAATTATATCCTAACTATTGTCTGTATTTCACTGGTCTTTTCTGTAATGTTTTACATTATTCTGTCCATTAAAATTATAAAAAGTAGCGAGTTTAAACTATCTCCTTGTTTGACTCCTTTTTCCATATCGAAGCTCCTTGATATCTTGCCATTCAGTTGTACTATGCCTCTTACTTTTTCATAAATACTCCTTATTACTCTCTGTATTTTACTAGACGTTCCTATTTGCATTAAGCATTTCCAGATAAAATTTCTGTTTACTGAGTCGAAAGCTGCCCTTAAGTCAATAAATGTTAGGTGTAATTCTTGTCCATTCTCTATTATATTTCTTAGTATGTGTATGTTATCATTCATTTGCTTGCCTACTCTATATGCCGCCTGTTCTTCTGCTAATTTGTTATCTATTAGTTGTCTTAGTCTATTTTCTACTATTGCTGTATATATCGTAAAGCATGTGGAAGAGAGGCATATTGCACGATAGTTATCGCAATTAGTATAGTCTTTTTTTTTGTTTAATGGTAGGATTATATTTCTTTCCCATTGTCTGGGTAACGTCTTTGTCATCCATGCTTTTTTACATGTATCCAGTAGCCATTCCTTGCCTTTTTCTCCTAAGAACTTGATTATTTCAGGTTCTATTTTGTCCTCTTCACTTGCTTTATGTCCTCTTCCACTGTCTCGTTATTTTCCTGGTTCATATTCATTGTCTGTATCATTTCTTATTGTGTCTTCCTTGAATTTATTTGTATAATACCTTGACCACTCTTCTATTATTTCCTCGGTTGTTGATTTAAGTTTACCTTCTTTGTCTATAAGACCACTCATCTGTTCATTTTTTTTTGTTTTTCAGCGACTTGACCTTATTCTAAAAATGTTTGTTGTTCTCTCCGTATCTTTCATTTATTTCGTGTCCAAAACCTTCCCAGTTTTTCCTTTTTGCTTGTTTTACTATTTGTTTGGTTTCATTTCTTCTTCTTATATATTCATCTTTATCTCGTTCATTTTTGGTCTCCTGATACCGTTTCCAGGCAGTTTTCTTCAGGTTAGGATTGTATTTTCGTTTCCCACATATCTTCTCTGCTACATTGTGTATCGTAACTCTGAATGTTTCCCATTTTTGGTCCAGATTATACTGTTGCATTCTCAACTCGTGTCTTTCGAGCGCCTTATCCGTTTCTTCTTGGTATTTTGCTTTTGTTTCTTTATTTTTCAGTTTATGTATCTGTATCTTCTCGTAGGTTATTTTCTTCTCTGGTATTAGTTCTGCGTTTTTAACTTTAGCCATTAGTAGCCTATGCTGTGTTGACAGTTCTGCTTCTATTTCCGTGTTGATCTGTCCTATTCTACTTTGTATTTCTTTTGTGTAAACTATGTAGTCAATTATACTTTTTGCATTCCTCTCCTCCGCTACATATGTATATCTATTTTCAAGTGGTTTGTCCCAGAAGGTATTTCCTATAATGAGATCATTTGTTTGACAAAATTCTAGCATTTTGTTTCCATTCTTATTGATTGTCGGTTCTCCATAGTTTCTTGTACATCCAAGCCCTCTTGTTATATCATTTCCAATTCTTGAATTCCAGTCCCCTATTATAATTATACATTCGTTATTTTCTTTTAGTTTATCCAGAGTCCCTTGTATTCATATTTTCTTAGTTCGTTCCTTCTATCGGAGCATATATTTGAATTAGTTGCAATATTCCATTCCATTCTAATTCAATAGTCATGATTCTAGAGTTTATTGTTTCGTATTTCCTTACTCTTCTACTCATTTTCTCTCTCATCATTATTCCTACTCCCTCTTCAGCTCTTTCTCCTGTTTTTACTCCTGAGCTGTATAGTCTGCTGTTATTTGTATTTTGCCTTCTCCTATCTTTTTTGTTTCTGAGATCCTAGTATAAAAATTCCGAATTTCGCCATTTCCTCAGTTGTTTCAATTTCTTATCCCGATAGCGAGATTACGTTCCAAATTCCAATCTTAATACCTTGTTTTATATTATTACTATTCTTTTCATGTTTTGTATGTCTATATACCCTTTCATTATTGTCCTTATTACTATTAATATTTGTATTCCCAGAGTGTTACCTAGTTATCTTATTTCTATTCAGTTTTTGTTTTATTTGTTTTAGTTTTTTGGAATTTGTGGTTTCTCCTCATCTTCTAAGGATACCAGTTTGTTTTCTTTCATATTCCATTTCCATATCTTATTATTCACTTCTAATTTATAATATTTTACCTTTACTATTACGTTCGCCTATATTTCCGTTCTGTTCTAGCTATGTCCCTAATATTTTTCTGGATTACTCTATTTCTGTTTGTAAGTTCTGATTCTATGAACACACTCTTTCCTTCTCTTTTTAATTTCCGTTTCGCTTCAAGCACCTTTATTTTACCTTCCCAGTTGTTCATTTCCATTATGTATATCTGATTTCGCCTATTTGGTTTATCGACTTTGGTTTTACAAATTAATTTTAAATTTGAAAATTTGAAAATCACTGTAAAGAGATTGTGAACAAGGGATACAAAAATTTGGGTTTCATACTAAGAAATGCCAATAATTTAACTGTAGATACGCTTATAGTTTTATTTAATTCGTTGGTTAGGTCAGTATTAGAGTATGGATGTATAATTTGGAATCCTATGACCCAAATTATGGAAAAACACATTGAAAGAGTTCAAATGAGATTTTTGAGATATTTGTTTTATAAACAGTTCAATGTTGGACCAAAAAGGATCTCATATAGAGACCAATTAAATATATTTGAAATTCGAAGCCTGACACAAAGGCGTACAATGATCATTTTCACCTTTATATGGAATATAATTCACTCTAATATTGACTCGCCAACTTTATTAGAAGCGTGCCCTTTTTATGCACCATCTGTCGTATTAAGACCTAGAGAAAAAATATTTCATGTCGTCAATAGCACTTGCTCGCCATTAAACCATGCATTTCATCTGATGAATGAAATATGTTCTAAAATAGAAAACTTAGATGTGTTTTGTTCCAATAAAAACTGTATTCGTGCTCTTCTTTGATATGTTTTTAATTGAACTACTAATTTATTTTTTTAACATGTGTGTATTTGTATTTTATGTATATTTTATGCGTATTTGCATTATTAAATAAGAAACTGTAAATATGTAACTGGGATTTTTTCTGTATATTTGCAGTATAAATAAACTATTATTATTACTATTATTATTATTATTACTTTAATTTTTAGTTCCTTTTCCAGAAATTCTTCTACTTCCTTCTTGCCTGTTTTGTTTTACTTAACACAATTCCCGTGATAACCAAATTGTTCTTTATTTTATCAATTTCTAATTTTTCAATCCTCTCCTTAGCTCTTTGTATCTCAACGATCATTTCTGTTTTCTCTGTTTCCCAGATTTGTTGCATTTCTTTGATTTCCATTCTCATTTTCCGTTTCGTTTCTTTTACCTCTCTTTTTAATTCTTTGATGTATTCTTGTATTTGCGATAGGAGTTTTTTAATTTCTTCCATATTTTTTGCTTTCTGGTTGCTACGAGCCCCGCGTGCAGCGCGAATAAGCGATGACGCAATTGTAGCTTACGCACCCTAGTTGTTTTAGGCGCGGCCGCCAGCTTTTACAGTGGAGAAGGGGTGGTTCTTGGGAGTGAAATGAACAACCCAAAAAAGGGTCGTAAGGGCGCCACGTAATTTTTGATGGCAAAATTACAAAAACGAATAAAGTGACTGTTACCTACCGTGATCTCGTTGTTGCCTGAAAACGTTAAAAGGTTTTTCCCCAAATAAAACACAAGGTTTCCAAAATAGATATAGAAATAATTGTTTAATTAAAAATGTGAATTTTGGCGACGCGAAAAGCCCGTAACCCGATGGACAGTTATACGCCGATCGTTGGCCAACCATACGATGCAGGGTTACTACAGCCAGTTGAAACCAGGGCACGAACAATCCGCGAACGACAAAATGTACGTAACTTGTGTGTTTGGCACACAGTCCAATTAAACAATAACAACGTATAGTTGTTTTCAGGAGACAACAATGATGGCATAAATATAAATAAAAGTCTGATAAAACTTATCCAGATCCAACAGTGGCGACTGGTAACAGGGACGGCGGGTAGGTGAAAGCAACCGTTGAGTGGTCGTGGCGAGTGCATGGTACTAGCGGACCGCAACACACCGTACGGAGATATCCAAGCGACGATGAAAACCACCCAACGAATCCTTCAGCCCTGCGCGATATGGTGGAAAGTCTTTATATCACAAGTCGCAAACCACTTGCACTTACTTAATCCCCACGTAGGAATTCCGAATGAGGTTAACCAAACCGAAATAAAGCACCCAAAAACCTCGGAACGGAATATGTAACTCGGCGAGCTGATCCCCTTATACGGGTAGTATTTGTACAAAACTCTTTACTCAACCGAAATTACTTAAAAGTGCCTTTAAGACTCGCAACTTAGAGAAATTCTCGCAAGGACGTTCGCACGCTTCTCGTGACTTACGTTAAGTTGTGAAAAATTCAAAAATCCGGATATTACTAAAAATCGGAAAGAGAGACGAATATATGAGAGACAAAGAAGACAATAAAATCTGCATACTACGCACCTAACAAACTACTTCTATTTTTTGTATAGGATAGAGCTAATTCAAGGGTAATAGGATAGGTTGATAATTGTAAACAATTACTACAAATAAATGAACTGATGCCACAAAATACCAAAATAATACAATTTCATTTATTTATTAAGTACACCGTTTCTCCGTTGTCGCTACCGTGCGATAGTGTAACGTAGCGCGTAGCGCATGTCAGACATCAATGCCGGTTAAATACAAAAACAAAGTTAATTAACAAATATCAAAATGAGTTTTACGTTACAAATGAGGTTACTGAAATACAAACAGGCCAAGTAAGTTTATTTAAGATACTATGCAAATTTAGATATTAATCTGTATTATGTCTGTTATTTTAAGGATCGAAGGGACGTGAAGGAAGGAAATGGGTAAATAAGGATATTGGAACGAAAGAACAAAATTAGAACGTAACAAATCCCTCCCCAACTCCCGTGAGGAAAAATTCCGGGGCATTAGTGAGCCCAAATGGAATCCGTTTGAATTGGAATAGTCCACGTCCAGGAATGGTAAACGCAGTGAACTCTCGACTGCATGGACTCATCAGAATTTGCCAGTAAGCAGATTTTATATCGATCTCATAATTCATAAACTTAAGGGATTGGATACGCATCCTTTTTGATGACTTTATTGAGCCTCCTATAATCCACACAAAAGCGGTAACCGCCATTTTTCTTCGGCATCATCAAGATGGGTGAGTTCCAGGCACTTGGAGACAGCTCAATAATATCCTCAGCCAACATATTTTTAAGTTCAGCATCGATATATCGCTGAATCGCCGGTGATACTGAGTAATAACGCTGCTTGACCGGTTCCGATTCCGTCACTATTTTATGCTGTACTTTCGATGTACATCCGATTTTATTTGGCATGCGTTTCCAGTTATCGTCCAACATTGTCTATAGTCGTAGTCGCTGTTCGTCTGTTAAGTCTAATGTCAATGTGTTTTGTCCATTTAATATTGCCAAACCAGTAAAATTCCATACGTCCCGTCTTAAATCAGGCACAATCCCCATTGTGCACCAGAAATCCATCCCCAAAATCACACTTCTCGTGACTTCCGGAACGACTAAGAATTTAATTAATTTTATTTTCTCCATAAGAACTGAAACGGTAATTGAACCTAGGCTCCCAAACTCCTTACCATCTGCAACCGTGCAGCTGGGAGCATCAAATTTATCCAAATATAAGTCATCCCTTTTAGAGCTTCCCAACCTTCCTTACCAATAATGGACCTAGTTGCTCCCGAATCCAAAAGCCCTAAAAACTTAGAACCAAAAATTGAGATCTCTAAATAAGGACGTTGGTCCTGTCCTAAATTGAGAGAATAAAATTAACTATGGCCGAATTTTTACACCTGTCTGGCCGACAGAAATGAGGAAGACACGACACGACCTTTTAGCGCCTTCCCCGCACATTTCCCAAGCATTTGGGGCACGAGTTGGTTGTCTCGTCTGCCTTACCACATCGAAAACAGTGTTTACGTCTTTCTTTCTTGCAGTCCCGTGGTTCCAATAGGATAATTCTCATTACTTTCGATTCTCGTTAATCGAGAGATGAGATGTTGGATTTTTGTGCAAATTTTCTGAAATTCATAATTTGAGTTCAATCCGGAAAATTTGTCAATCAGCTCCTAAATAAATACAATTTTCGATGAACAAATATCTACTTCTGAAGATGTGTCTAAAGCATTGACAGGATTGTTAGTGTGTTGTCCTACTTCTTCCTTACTTACTATCTTTGCCAACTCCTGTTTCATAACATGTACCGTTAATGTACCTGTCCCAATAACACCGCGTACGAGCAATTCATACTCCAACTCATCTTTACTTAATCTTAAAGTTTCCATTATGATAAAAGTGGCGAAAATATACACACAAAAGAAAATATATATCTACCAATAACTATAACTAAATCAATTATAAAACCTAATTATTTATTTCCCAAATATCCCTAAAATATAATTCCAATACTTAAAATATCTGCCTATGGATTCACCTAACTATACCAAATAGGAATTCGGAGACTTCCGAGTACAACAATGGCCGCAACAACGAGTGCAATAATGACCGCAACAATGAGTGCAACAATGACCGCTATAAAGAGTGCAACAATGACCGCAACAATGAGTGCATCAATGACCACAACAATGAGTGTAACAATGACCGCAACAATGAAACGAGCAGAACTCCCTTGCACTGAAAACCCTCTATTAACGTCAATCACTGCTCCAGGACGGTGGGCGCCAAACTTGGTACGGGCTCCGCGTGCAGCGCGAATAAGCGATGACGCAATTGTAGCTTACGCACCCTAGTTGTTTTAGGCGCGGCCGACAGCTTTTACAGTGGAGGAAGGGTGGTTCTTGGGAGTGAAGTGAACAATCCAAAAAAGGGTCGGAAGGGCGCCACGTAATTTTTGACGGCAAAATTACGAAAACGAATAAAGTGACTGTTACCTACCGTGATCTAGTTGTTGCTTGAAAATGTTAAAAGGTTTTTCCCCAAATAAACACAAGGTTTCCAAAATAGATATACCATACGACGCAGGGCTACTACAGCCAGTTGAAATCGGGGCACGAACAATCCGCGAACGACAAAATGTACGTAAAAAATATAAATGTATAAGAAACTTGTGTGTTAGGCACACAGTCCAATTAAACAATGACAACGTATAGTTGTTTCCAGGAGACAACAATGATGGCATAAATATAAATAAAAGTCTGACAAAAACTTATCCAGATCCAACAGTGGCGAATGGTAACAGGAACGGCGGGTAGGTGAAAACAACCGTTGAGTGGTCGAGGCGAGTGCAAGGTACTGGCGGACCGCAACACACCGTATGGAGATTTCCAAGCGACGATGAAAACCACCCAACGAATCCTTCAGCCCTGGGCGAGATGGTGGAAAGTCTTTATATCACAAGTCGCGAACCACTTCCACTTGAGTGAGGTTAACCAAGCCGAAATAAATAACCCAAAAACCTCGGAACGGAATATGTAACTCGGCGAGCTGATCCCCTAATACGGGTAGTATTTGTACAAAACACTTTACTCAACCGAAATTACTTAAAAGTGCCTTTAAGACTAACAACTTAGAGAAATTCTCGCAAGGACGTTCGCATGCTTCTCGTGACTTACGTTAAGTTGTGAAAAATACAAAAATCCGGATATTACTAAAAAACGGAAAGAGAGACGAATATACGAGAGACAAAGAAGACAATAAAATCTGCATACTACGCACCTAACAAACTACTTCTATTTTTTGTATAGGATAGGGCTAATTTAAGGGTAATAGGATGGGTTGATAATTGTAAACAATTACTACAAATAAATGAACTAATGCCACGGAATACGAAAATAATATAATTTAATTTATTTATTAAGTACACCGTTTCTCCGTTGTCGCTACCGTGCGATAGTGTAACGTAGCGCGTAGCGCATATCAGACATCAATGCCGGTCAAATACAATAACAAAGTTAATTAGCAAATGTCAAAATGAGATTTACGTTTTCAATAAACAAATGAGGTTACTGAATTACAAACAGGCCAAGTAAGTTTATTTAAGATACTATGCAAATTTAGATATTATTCTGTATTATGTCTGTTATTTTAAGATCGAAGGGACGTAAAGGAAGGAAGGAAATGTATAAATAAGGATATTGGAACGAAAGGACAAAATTAGAACGTAACATGGTCTTCGTCTGTCTCTATCTTCTTGGTTGGGGATTTATTTATTAATTTACTTCTTAGAAACACTTTTTCCTCTTCTATCGATGAATTGTGTGCTGGTTTATCTCTTTTGCTCATCTATTCTTATTATAAAATTGACTTACCAAAAATTCCTGCTTTACCTGAATATGGGCCTATTCGGTGACCGTTGATTTGTCTCGTTGCGGTAAGAACTTCGCTCTGGTCGACTCCTCAGAAGGTCCGTTTTTCTCACCTTGATTTTTATCAGTATATGATTTATTTATTTAATATTATTACTTTTGTTTGCACTGCACTCACTTTTACTTAGATTTGAGTAAGAGATATATTTAATTTCCGTTTAAATCTCAGTAAATTGACAATTATGTAGGAACGATTTATCACACTACTAACTTATGCTTTGCCAGAACCGGTTTCAAAACACAAGGCAGTTATGCAATATTTATGTCAGATTCTGGAAACGAAGAATTTGTAAATATCGCTCAAAATAATATTAGGCCACAGTGGCCGAGCGTGTTGAGGCAGTGTGTCTCCGGCAGTGTTCGAAGCAACCTTCACCACTCTGCCATGAGGTCGTGGGTTCGATTCCCACCAGGAGCTTAGATGATTGTGTGTGTGTGTGTCTTTAATACTTTATTAAATATATGTAAAGCAAAAATTGCAAATGTAATAATAAAGTTTTATAGAGCTATAACTCGCAAGTGTTGAAAAGCCGACAAAATATTAAATTAAAAAATGAAAAATAATGTTAGGTGAATTATATTAAATACCAAGATTAAATATATTTAACAATATGACTTCTTTACAAGATATTAAAAACTATATTGAAGTGATCCCAACATACGAAGGGGACATTATTATTTATTATTATTATATTTATTCTTGCCTAACCGGCTTAGAATCTACATATGATATACATATATTTTACAATAAATTGTAATAATACATCATAAATTAACCCTCTCCTTTCTCGATGACTTTTTTCATCCAATCTTGTTCCGGCCCTATATCGTCTAAAAGAACCGTTTCTTTTCTTCCTTCTCTTGTAACTTCCTTGCACGAAATCCTTAAATGCCTGATAGTTTCTTCTTCTCTTCCGCAGAGCGTGCAACTCCTCTCATCACTTGATAGCCAGTATTTATTGCTTCTCTCTTCATTACCACATATGAACCTGGCAATCATCTTGATGTTTTTCTTTTCATCCAATAAATACCTTTGTATTGACGAAGTTTGTATTAGTTTATATCTCTTGTTGTAATTTGAGATGTTTATCTTCCTTTGTTGTTTTGAAATAGAAATGTGACAAAATGTATTATAATAATAAGTATTACGAGTAAAATTCTTTTTCCAAAACCATTTTTAAAAATTTATGCGATTCTGGCGACATCTGATAACTCTCACGATTTTACATATACTTTTATTACTACTTTATAATTGAAAATTATGCACCTTTAAATTATATTAAAGTAATTCAGAACACCATTTTGCTTAAAATAATTTGCTTTTATAAAATAGTTGTAAAAATGTTCTCTCAACTTGGCAATAAATTGATTTTATAATACTATTATAAAAGCTTTCTTCAAATACTCTATACAACAAAAAAAAACTTTTATAATAGTTTTGTAGTGGTTTTTATAATCTCTTATAAATCTTTAATATAGTATTACGTTATCTCTATTAAGGTGTTACTATTAAGTGTTACGAGCCTTCATAAATATTCAATATTTCACCTGTTTAAGTTTACACAGTGTAAATATCATATAAAGATTTTTTAATATAATTTTTTAATATTCACAAAATGCAGAGGCTATAAAACTACAAAAATATAAAAAGCCTTCTTGTAAAATAAGAAGATGTCGAAAAGTACGTTTAGAAAACCATTTTAACTTTAGCAAATAGTGCAAAATATACACTGGGTCCAAATAGGAACTGAAATAGATAATGGTGAATTAGAGGAAGGAGCTACTAATGTTTTAAATGATGAAGGGAAATACAGTGGTAATGACATATCGAATGGTCCATCAGATAAAAAATAAAATGGTTTTCTAAACGTACCTTTCGACATCTTCCTGTTTCATAATATGCCTTTTTATTTTTTTGTAGTTTTGTAGCTTTTGCATTAAGTGAACATTAAAAAATTATAATAAAATGTCTTTATAAGAAATGACATTTACACTTTATAGCTTAAACAGGTGAAATATTTTATATTTTTTTATTTATAAAGGTTCTTAACACTTAATAGTAACACCTTAATAGAGATAACGTAATACTATATTAAAGATTTATAAGAGATTATAAAAACCACTATAATACTATTATAACAGTTTTTTGTTGTATAGAATATTCGAAGAAAGCTTTTATAAAAGTATTATAAAATCAATATGTTGATAAGTTGAGAGAATATTTTCACAACTATCTTATAGAAGCAAACTGCTTTATAAGCAAGATGGTGACATGAATTACTTTAATATAATTAAAAGGTGCATAATTTTCAATTATAAAATAGTAATACAGGTATTTGGTTGTAAGCTGCAGCTTTTGTGCTAGTTGGGAGGCTTTTCTTGCTTGTCACCATTTTGTTAGCTTGTTGTTTTCCTATCCTTGTTTTATTACCCGCCAACATTCTTACAGAATTGGGTTTTGATTGCTTCTTACTCTTTCCTCATCTTTTACTGCTCTCTTTCCAGTTTCTACTCTAATTTTTAATACTTTCATCTCCTCCATTACTATATATTCTGGTGTGCTTCTATCCAGACCCAAAATCCATTTTATGTACCGCATATGTATTTTCTCTACTTTTTTATATTCTCTCCATCCATATATTTCCGCCCCGTAGAGTAATATACTTTTGACTATGGCTTCAAACATCATCTATCTTATTCTGAGATTTATTTGAAGTCTTCTTTCCCCTAAACTCCATATTTGTTTCATAGCGGCGATAGCTTTATTTTTTTGATATTCTAAGTGCTTTGTATGTTGATTGTTTCTCCAAAATATATATCCTAAATATCTGAATCCTTTCACTTCCTCAAAATCTTCATCGACCCACTTCCAAACTTTTTTTGTTTCTCTCCCTACCCCTTTTTTAAATTTCATTATTTTTGATTTTTGAACGTTTGATGATAATTCTTTCTTACTTAAGTATTGCTTAAACCTTTCCATCAAGGTTTTCATATTAGTTGGATATTTTGTGACTATTACTATGTCGTCTGCAAAGGTTAATGACCATATTTTCTTCCTTTCAATGACAACGCCGCCCGTTTGTTCTTTACTAAGAAATTCTTCCAAGTCTGCTATGTATAGCGAAAGTAAAGTTGGGCTTAACTGGGACACCCTTGTCGTAATCCTTTCTCTATCCAATTTTTTTCTGTGTATTTGTATCTATTCTTATTACTGAACTTGTCTCTTTGTAAAAGTTCCCTAAAGCTGCCAGTAAATGTTTGTCTATATTCATTTTTTCAAGAGTTCCGAAAAGAAGTTATCTGTTAACATTATCAAATGCTGCTTTCAGGTCTACGAAGAACGCATATAATTTTCCTTTTTCTTTGTATAAATCATTCTCTATCATTTGATTTAGTTTGTAGATATTGTCTGTTGTTCTTCTTCCTTTTCTAAATCCTGCCTGATTTTCTAAGATCAAGTTTTTTGCCATTATCTCTTCCTCTAGTTTTTCATGTAAAATCATTGCGTATATTTTGAAGGCTGTATTCAACAACGTTACTCGTCTGTAATTTTGTACGTTATCGGTATCTGCCTTTTTCCACCAAATCTTATTTATAATATTTGTTAGCGTTGTGATTACCTTTTCGTCTGCATTTATCCATGCTTCATTTGTAATTTCATATTCTCCTGCCGCTTTTGGTTTTTTCAGTTTATTAATTTGTATTTTACGTCGTTTACATTTATTTCATTTTTAACTGTGTCTGTTTGACGTTTATATTCTTCTGTCCTTGTTATTTTTTTTTATTTCCGTTTAGCAGTTTACAAAAGTGATCTTTGCATTCTTCTCGTGATATTACTTTGGATTATCTCTTCTGTCTTTTCTTTCTTCACTTATAAACTTCCATGCATCTCTTTCTGTTTTTATAGCTTTCACATCTTCTTCTAACTCTCTTTTCTTATGATATTTGTATTTTTTTTTTTAGTTCTTGTTTGTACTCTTCTGCTGGAATTCTGTCATCTTTCGACAGCCGCTGTTTCTTTCTCATTTGCCGTTTCTTTTCCAAACAGTTTTAATTCCACCAGTTATTACGAACTGGCATTCCAGTTTTTACTAATATTTGTTTCTTGTTTGTGGCCTCATTTACTTTTCCTACGAGTTCGTCTAGTACCTCGTCTATGTTCCCATTTGTAAAACTTAAGATTTTCACTTTATTTTTGTATTCTTTCACGTCGTCTTTTCCCACATTGCCTTTATTATTACTAATGGTTACGCTATGTGATTTTTAAGTTCCACATTTAGAAGCTGGTGATCGGATTCAACAGCATTTAAGATTTTCGTATTCTTTATCTTCCCCCAACATTCCTGATTTACAATTACATACTCAATTACTGTCTTTTCTCCTCTTTTACCTGTACATATATGTAAAGTCTCCTTCTTCGTCACCATCTATGTTACTTGGCATTCTGGCATTAAAATCTCCGCCAATTACCAGATTACTTTCTTCCGTATCTTTTACCCTGTCTCTAATTTCCGCATGTATTTCGTTCATCTTATTGTTATCATATACTCTCCATGATAATTTCCTTAAAGACTTCCGTTCGCATTTCTTCAATATGTTTTCTAATTGCAGTAATAATACCACCCATCGCTCTTCCTTTTTTATTTGCTTTTGTCGCATATTTGCTTATCCACTTAAAATCCTTTGGTATTTTATTCTTCCATTTTTCCTAATCTTTTTCATTTAACCATTTTCCGTTAATCCCATTATATCATATTTATTAAATAATTCCTAAAAATCCTTATCTTTTCCCTTTATGCCCTCTACGTTCCAGAATCTTACTTTTACCGCTACGTTTTGAGTTGTTTTATCTTTGTTTATTTGTTTTTTGCTTCAGTACTTTTAGTTAATTTCTCTTCTTTGTCATTCCATTCGTACCAGTCTCTATCTATTTTTATTTTGCTGTATCCTATTTTAACTATCTTTCTGGCTGTTTTTTCCTCCCTTGCTCTTTCCAATATTATGCTTTGAATCTTTCTCTCAGTTCTGGTCAAATCAGTTTCTATGTATATTTTTGTACCTCTCAGCTTATTTTTATTTTTCATTATGCACTCTTGTCTTCCCATGTCCCCACTTCTGCCATTATCGCTTTGCTTTCTATAATTTTTCCTACTGTGTATACTTTGGCGATGTTGGTTTTTATTCTGATTTCCTCTTTAACAAAATTTTCCACTGCTTCCGTCGACGCTTCTAACTCTTTATGTCCTTTTATTACGATATTATTTTTTATTGAATACCGTTTTCTTCTTTCCGCCGTGTTTTCTAATGTCATTATTTTCTGTTTTATAATAGAAATTTCGTTTTCGAGTTTTACTTTGCTTGGTGTTATCACTTTAATTTTTTCTCTGATTGGCTTGAATACTTCATCCGATTTTTGATGAATTACAAGCAAGTACTACACATCCTATGACTGCATCAACAATTAAACAAAATTGTAATAATGAAATTGAAAACGAAAATAGGTACTGAAGTTGAAGAACAAGCTACCGATGAATACGAGGAAGAAAATTACTACAATAATAACACCGATTCTTTTTTAAAGGTGTGGCATAAAAGATTTCCCTACACCCAAAAATGGGTAGAGTGGGTCACGATACTCCACCTGGATGTTCGGTTGGGAGGCCTCTAGCTTTGAAACAGTAAAGATGGGCTGGGTTAAAACCACTGGAGCGGTTAAAAGGGATAAGGGCGCCACGTAATTTTTGACCTTAGAATTACGAATAGGTGGTCCCGACGAATAACACAAAATCTTACTTACCGTTTGGTTGTTGCCTGTAAACGACTGAGGTTTGAGAAATAAAAGAATGAATTAAAAAAAAAAACAATAGAATTTCATATGTTGCGAGTTAATGCGTGCAAAAGGCACGGTAACTCGATGAGCAAAAATTGATACAATAGAGCAACTATACTAAGGGTTACACTTCGACAAAATATCCTATCATTAAACACCCTGATCGTGGACATACACCCGTAACCCAGTTTCGACTGCCGACAACACATCTACAACAATCAAAGTGGATCCAATTCAAAAGTGGGTTGTACAAGCCAGCTGACGCAGGTAGACGTCGCAGGATTACTAGTTGCAACAACGGCAACAATACCATAAAATAAAGGTACTAACCAACATATTATTATAATAGGAAAGAATTGGTAACTCAAACTATTTGTCACTGAGCTGAAGGCTCCAAAAACAAATAATAATAAGTTGACTGATTACTTGAGCTGACGGCTCCAACGTGACTTAACTTTAACACTATAACTAAAACAACAATTGAACTTTATGAGACGCTATTCCAAACTTTACTAAAGTTAAAATAATTACAACAATGTAACAATACTCAGTGCCATAAAACGGCGACGAGAAGCGTCACGAAATTACAGGTTTGCAGGAAGAACAAGGCAACCCAGTTCTTTACGGCAACAAAAACTTCTAGTAAATACACTAGTTTTTCCGCGCATCTAGGGACAAAACGGAAAAGCGATGATCAAAGAAAATAGTTTACTTAGCTTGGTGGCGCCTGCTGGGCGGGAGAAACTCTATGGAGTCGGACGATGTCCAGAACGAAACGTAGTGCTCGTGAATCCACACGCCTCACTACCGAAACACTCAATTGGACAGTCACAAACGGCACTACCACGCCGTCAAAATCCGCACAAAAGCGAAACCAAACAATATTGGATTTTGCAAGACAAAGCGTCGATCACTCTCATTTACACCGGCACACCCAAAAATTAGCAGAACTCCTCGCCGAGCATCGCCTTGCGCCCAAAATCACGATCCGAACCAAAACAAAAACCTCTTCACCGCGCCACGTGCGAAAAAGCAACCCCAAAAAACTCCCCTCCAAAAAAAAATTATCCGTACTTCCTAATGGCCGCCGGAAATATCCAGCGCTACAGGGAAACCAAACAGACAACAAAAAGAAGAAATAAAGAATGAAGAAGAAACCCTAGTAAAATCGAAGCGTGCGCCGCTGACAGCGAAGCGGCAAGAAATTTGTCAAAGATCGCAAACACAAACTAAACAGTCGCCGAGGAAAAAAAGATTAAAGCCCACGAAATAGAAGGGAAATAGGGCACAAATAAATCAAGAAAGGGATACAGGTATGTGACAGAATAGTAGTGAAACATAAATTACATAAATAGAACGTAGGTACACTCCAACAGAATTCTAAATCCACAAATAAAGAACAGAGCACATGTGAAAGAATTATTGAACGAAACACGAATTAAGGAAGGCCTAAGAATGGACAATTACAGAGAGATAAGAAAAGGATACAATAACAATAACATACAACGCGGGAATAACAGATTTAGAACAAGAAAAGGTGCGTATAAGATAATAAACTAAGAACTAGAACAAGAAAATGTCAGAGGCAAAATTAGACCGTAACAAAGGATCAAGAAATAAAAGAACAAAGTACGTGATAACCTCCAAACTGAAATACTTTCCTTTAATATGATTTAAAGTCCATTTTATACTAATTGATTCAGGTTTCCATATAAAATTAATTTCCCCAAATATTGTCAAAAAAAGAATTTTAAAAATGATTCAGAAACCAATTACATTGAAAACAGTCCAAGGTAAAATAAAATGTAAAAATTGCGTTGAAATGAAAGTCCTAAATAAAACTTTCGAATTTTTCGTACACGATTTTCATAAAGAAAGTAATATGTTATTTGGCGTAAAAATATTAAAACAATGTAATGTTTTAATGGATTTTAAAAATAAAGGAATATGGTAAGTAGAATATTATGGTTGTTTTAATTTAAGAACATTATTTATGAAATACTCATACATATTGTCATAGTAATTTTCATATTTATTTTTAATGTACTGAATTGAACTTAGTGAGTCAGAGAATATAATTATCTTTGTATAATTATGTGTTTCAGAATTCAGTTTCTGCTCAATGTACACCAATGCATATGTAATTGCTGATATCTTAACTGTAAAGATGCTGGATATATCGGGGATATAGTACAGAAACCATCTTTCACTCTCCAACTGGGTATGACAAAAGCAGGACGGACCCCACGATTTAAATTTTTTGATCCGTCAGTGTAAACGCATAATGATGTATTATCAATATTTGAGAGTATATAGTTGAATTCACCCTAAATCAATTCTTGTGGGACATTATTTTTCTTTTCAAATTTTTCGCAAACAGTTGTGTTTATATTTATTAAGTTGTTATACGTCTACACAGGAGGATTTACAAGTGATAACCTTCCGTCGATGATTTCTATATTTTGACTATACAATTTATTAAATGCTTGAAAACATTCAATTAATACTGGACATATTGCCGAAGGCGGCTTTGTTCCGTAGATTTGCCGATTTGATAAGTTATTGAAAATAGCTTCGTAATTGGGGTGTAGTAGATTTGAAAATAATTTTATTGTATATTTAACGAGATAATTTATTCGACGCAGTGGTAATGGCTGTAACCCTGATTCAACATACAAATAAGGTTTTGGGCTTGTTCGGTATGCACCAGTAACTAAACGTAATCCAAGATGATACATTGTACTAATTTTTTTCATATTGCTCTTACTGGTCGAACCGTATGCAACGATGCCATAATCAATTCTAGACAAGATTAGAGATTTATATATTTTCTCAAGTGTGGCACGATTTGATCCCCATGATGTGTGGGCAAGAATCTTTAAGGCATTCATTGCTGTCATATACTTGGTCGGTAAATGTTTAATATGAGGACGCCAGGTGAGTTTTTAGTATAGAAGTTGGAGTGTTTCATATGTGAAATTGTGGGCAGAAATAAGGCCTATGAAGACCACAAAAGTCGATAGCTTTGCATTTATCTGGTGAAAATGTAAAGCCATTTATTACGGCGTTTTTGGTAACTAAATTTATTGATTTTTGGATTTTACTTCTGATTGATAATATATTTTCTCCTATCATGAATATCAGTAAGTCATCCACATAAATAGAGTTATATATATATATATATATATATATATATATATATATATATATATATATCGTTATAAATTATCGTTATCAGGATTATAACGATAAAATCTAACGTCATGTATATTTTGACAGAATAAATTTTCATATGTTTTTCAATTTAAATTTGTCATATCGATTCATTGTTTGTGTATTTATTTGAATTTAACAATGGCTATAAAGAGAAAGGTTTCGATGACAACTCAAAAACAGTATGAAATATATGTTGAAGAACTGGAAAATAATAGTTCATTAAGAATTAATAAATTGTCCACTGAAGAATTGGAAGAAATATGGAGAAGACTTACAAGTCATTTAAATTCTGTGGGACCGGGTAAAACAATCTGATGTATCACGCAGAGTACGATTATATAATCTGACATCCCTATACAAATATATAATTTTTAAATACATAGATAGTGCATCTATATTATATTATATATCAATATATTATATAATATTATCTAAATCTAATATTTTAAATATATTTCTGAAATATAAATAAAATGTCTAATATTAAAAAGTATAATTAATAAAATTGTACAGAAGTTCTTATCTTTGCAGAATCTCTTGCTCAGCAACAATTAACAAAATATCTTCTCCGGCCATTTTTACTTTTGTTTTCAAATTATGTCAAACTTTACGACTTCAACGATGCATGTGAACTTGTCGTTATTTAACGATATGAAATAACGATATGTAACGATTCGTAACGATAAATAAATTAGCAGAATAGGGGTTTGGCAAAAATCGTTATCATGACGACTTATCGCCTGGTAACGAGTCATAACGATACATAATTTTTTAGTAGAATAGGCCTGTAAGAATAGAATTACGTTTATGGTTGAACCCTGGGGAATCCCATTTTCGAAAAGAATTCGCTCAAAAACAGTTGACCAATACGGACCTGTAGGGTTCTTTCCGTTAAAAACTGATCTGCCAATCGCAGAAGATTCCCCCTTACTCCCCATTCGTAAAGTTTCAAAATGACACCTTTTCTCCAAGTTATAGACCATTGCACCAGATGAAATTAAAAAATTCTAGGATTGTTATTATATACGGCATCGTTAAGTTTTTATACATGGAATAGGATAACAAGTCCGGCACAGTGGCTGCTCCATTTTTGCAATGCTTAGTTAATATATTTAAAAATTCATTTTTGAATTTGTTAATATATATATATATATATATATATATATCATCATTGTTATTTTCGAAATTTATAATTAGATTTCTTTTTCGGTTTTTATCTTTCTAAATTTTAATGTGTAATCGTCATTGCTGCTGACTGAGCAGAAGTGATTTGAGAATTCATGTGTTATTGATTTAAGGTCGGTTTCAATTTGACCACTCACGTTTAGTTTATTTACAGGGTTATATATTTTTTTCCTTCGAATATTATTGATATATTTTCAAAGTTCTTTGGCATCTGTTATGAAACTTAGATTTTTAGTGCAATTATAAGCCAACTGTCGTATCTTGTGTAGTTGATTGATTATTACAAATATTGTGGATTGTAGGAGAATGTGATATTGCTTCTAGTGCTGCAGTGAAATTGATATTATTAAAGTTACCTAAAAATTCTTCGAAATTAATCCTATTTAACGTCGGTAGGTCAATTTCATTTACATGTGGTAAATTTTCTTTGAATATGTCCCAATCTGCGCGATCGATGTACCATTTTGGAAACGGATCGGTATTCGTTGAGGGAAGTCCATCAACAATTATTGGAAAATGCGAACTTATTGGAAAATGCGAACTGTAGTGAAGATCATGACTAACGGTAGACCATTTCAAGTTAGAGGAAACTCTACTCGAGGCAATTGTAAGATCGATGGTAGAAAAACTATGATGAAAGGTTATTATACGTATGTATTCCTGGTTCGTTCATTAAAACTAAATTGTTATTGTTTAATAGAAAGTTGTTAATTAGTTTGCCTGCCATGTTTTGAGTTACGTTAGGTTGTTCCCAAGTACTACTTATAGCATTGAAGTCCCCGCAAATAAAAAAATTATTACCTAATAGGTTTATTAAATTTTCTATATCAGCCTCGGTCCACTTTGAATTCGGTGGCAAATATAAGGAACATATTGTCATATTTATGGGCACAAACGGTCAAGTATGTGTCCCGATTTCAATCCGACTACAAACTTATCCTTCACTCTTTCGGCTAAACTGGTTCCAAATTCGCATTGTGCTGCTACGGTTTTCACTTTTACGTACCACTCTCTGATTGTTTCATTTGTTTGTCTTAAACAATCAAACTGAATTCCCTTGCGAAATATAGAGACTTTTGTTTTTGTTGCAGATTTCACTGGATCGCAAACATTTTTCAGTATTTTATAAACAGTAACACTGAAACATTTCTAATCTCTGCCACTTCGTTAGCAAGATAATATTGCTCGCTCTAATCTTTCACTAAATATCTCCCAGTTATCGCCGATATTAAATCCGTTAATCGTGGCAACATTTCCACTATTTACCGCCGCTATATTTGGTCCTGGACGTTCCGTAGGTAATTTTCACTTGTTTTGCGAACATGTGCTTAACCTCCAAATATTTGGAATAGATTTAGAACTATTTCCGATAAAAACAATATTTTTCTCATCGCTAAATTTTGTAGTGAAGTGGTCCAATACAATTATGGGTAAATGGACAACAAAATAAAAACACTGTTGTCCCTATAAACTTATTTAATAAACCTCTTTTTACTTAACACGCGAATGCGCCATTTTATATCAAAAACAATCAGACAATGTTTACACAAGTACGACAATAGAAGAACTAAATAACTTGTAAAGGCCGGATTTTGAATAAAAATAAATAATACAATATGAATATACTACAATTAAATTTTGAATGATCTGCCCATTGGCCAGTGTTGCTAATATTTCACCGCTTCTTTTATTGCTAGACATTCTAGGTATATTGCTTTCATCTTTTTTGAGCTTCGTTCAGTTTCTTAGAGAAATATGCTACTGGTTTTTCCATGCTTTCGTTTAGTTATGGTTGTTTTAAGAACGCTCCTATACCTTGCAAACTTGCATCTGCATAAATGTGTATCGGTAGTTCGGGATCGAAAATATCTAAAACTGGTTGAGTACAGACGAAGTTATTAATTTTTTTGAAAGCTTCTTGACATTCTTCCGTCCAGATGAATTTCTGTCCTTTTCTTAATTAATTATGTAGTGGATCTAGTGTAATTGAAATGTTTGGTACATAATTATTGTAAAAATTTATTTTCCCTAGAAATTACGGAACATTTTTTTTTGTGTTTTCGGCAGAGGAAAATTTCGTATTGATATCAAATTGTCTTTTATTGGAGAAACTGAATTATTTTTTTTTATGTTCATATCAAGTTTTGAAAAATATTTGCAGTTTCTTGTTTTTATTACTAAATCTTTAATCAGTGGAAATGGTTGAGATTGCGGGATTATTATTTTATTTAAATCTCTAAAATCTATATATAATATTGTTATTTTATTTTAGTCTTATTGTATGCCAGTGTTACTGGGGCAGAAAAAAGGACTATATGATTCCTCTATTAATTTCTTATTTAACAACTCTGAGATTTGGCGTTCTTTTTCTATTTTATCTTCAGATGCACATCTATATTGTCTTTTGCTACAAAATTTGCCTATAATTAGATCTATTCCGGCTTCGTAGTCTTTTGCTGTGCCTACATTATATTTATCTTTGACCTCTATAAAGCTCACCTTACAACAATAATGTTAAAAATTTATTGCTCTAGCCGATTCGGTGACAATTGATGTGAGCTAACTTAAAGACAAGCTAGCTCATAACCAAAAATTAAAAAAATAAGACAGAATACGATCTGATATAATTTATTGCTCTATTAAAAAATTATTGCTTGCAAAAAGATAGATACATACAATGTACACAAGTCGTTTGAGCATACTTAATGAATATCTGACTTCAAAAACAGTTTATCTAAGAAAATTATACCTTCCCGCAGGTCACATATTAGTTTACAACAATATACACGTGTTAGAGCTGAAACAATAAATTATTTTAGCCGCGCATTTAGCTTAAACTCGTAATTTAGAAACATTTCGCATTAAAAATTATCTGTCGTCCTAGAGCCCTTCAAAAACGGTTTTTCTATGGAAATTGTACTTTCTCGCAGGTCATATATTAGTTTACAACAATATATACGTGTGTGAGCTGGAGCAATAAAATATTTTAGACGCGCATTTAGTTCAAACTAGAAATTTGGAAATATTTCGCACTAAAAATTTCCTGTCGTCCTAGAGCCCTTTAAAAACTACTTTTCTTTGGAAATATAGTTTCTCGCAGGTCATATATTAGTTTAGAACAATATACACTTGTGTGAGCTGGAGCAATTAATTATTTTAGCCGTGCATTTAGCTTGAACTCGAAATTTGGAAATATTTCGATTTAAAAATTAACTGGCACCCTATAGCCCTACAAAAACTCCTTTTCTATGGAAATTGTACTTTCTCGTAGGTCACATATTAGTATACAACAATATTTACGGTTTTGAGCTGGAGAAATAAATTATTTTACCCTCGTATTTAGCTAACTCTTCATTTACAGAAATTACTCCCAAACAAAAATTGTCTGTCGCTCTAGAGGACTTCAAAACCTGTTTTTCTCTAGAAATTATACTTTCTCGAAGGTTACAAATTAATTTTCAACAATATATACAAGTGTGAGCTAGAGCAATAAATTATTTTAACCGCGTATTTAGCTTAACTATACTTTTACAGGAATTCCTCAAAAAAAAAAAAAACTGTCTGTCGCTCTAGAGCACTTTAAAAACTGTTTTTCTATAGAAATTATACTTTCTCGAATGTTGCAAATTAGTAAAATAAATATAAATATATCATCACGGCATATTACCCATTTCTGGGTGTGCCAGTATCTACAACACATGTAGACATCGGTAATGATGACGATATATTTTACCGTGCGGGCGCTTACCAGGCGTCATCTCACGGGCACCATAGCTGGTGTGGAGAGTGCAACAAATTACTTTTCAACAATATTCACGGGTGTGAGCTGGAGTAATAAATTATTTGAACCGCGCATTTACCTTAAACTCGAAATTTGGAAATATATCGCACTAAAAATTTTCTGTCGTCCTAGAGCCCTTTCAAACTACTTTTCTTTGTAAATGGAGTCCCGTGGCCGCGTGCCTGAATGTCTGGTCGCGAACCCGGGGGAACCGGGTTCGATCCCGACAGACGCCAAATATTTCCAATTTTAAATGGCACAAAAGTGACCCCTGTGGTGCACTCTCCACACCAGCTATGAGTGCCCGTGAGGTGACGCCTGGTAAGCGCCCACACGGTAAAATATATCGTCATCATTACGGATGTCTACATGTGTTGTAGATACTGGCACACCCAGAAATGGGTAATATGCCGTGATGATATATTTATTTATTTCTTTGTAAATTATGGTTTCTCGCAGGTCATATATTAGTTAAGAGCAATATACACGTGTGTGAACAGGAGCAATAAATTATTTTAGCCGCGCATTTAGCTTGAACTCGAAATTTGGAAATATTTCGATTTAAAAATTAACTGGCGCCCTATAGCCCTACAAACACTGTTTTTCTATGGAAATTATACTTTCTAGTAGGTCACATATTAGTTTACAACAATATTTACGGTTTTGAGCTGGAGTAGTAAATTATTTTACCCGCGAATTTAGCTTAACTCTACATTACTGTTGGGCAATAAATTTATATATTATTATTATTATTATTATTATTATTATTATTTACAGGAATTACTCCAACAAAAACTGTCTGTCGCTCTAGAGGACTTCAAAACCTATTTTTCTTTAGAAATTATACTTTCTCGAAGGTTACAAATTAATTTTCAACAATATAGACGGGTGTGAGCTGGAGTAATAAATTATTTTAACCGCGTATTTAGCTTCAAAAACTGTTTTCTTATAGAAATTATACTTTCTCGAATGTTACAAATTAGTTTTCAACAATATTTACGGGTGTAAGCTGGAGCAATAAATTATTTTAATCGCGTATTTAGCTTAACTCTACTTTTACAGGAATTCGTTCCAATAAAAACTGTCTGTCGCTCTAGAGCACTTCAAACATTGTTTTTCTATAGAAACTATACTTTCTCAAAGGTTGCAAATTAGTTTTCAACAATATTTACGGGTGTGAGCTGGAGTAATAAATTATTTGAACCGCGCATTTAGCTTAAAGTCGAAATTTTGATATATTTCGAATTAAATATTGACTGTCGTCCTAGAGCCTCTACTTTTACAATAATTCCTCGCAACAAAAACTGTCTGTCGCTCTAGAGCACTTCAAAAACTGTTTTTCTATAGAAATTATACTTTCTCACAGTGACCAACATAAAAGAAAATCCAGTAAAATTAGAATTTCATCAACCTCTAGATATAGAAAATCTAAATTCTATTGAACTAAATTTTATTGAAAAAATGGAAACTGATAACGAAATTGACACCGAAATTGACAATTTATTAAAACAAAATTTAAAAAATATAAGATTAGATCATTGTAACAAGGAAGAGAAAGATGCATTAAGGAAATTATGCTATGATTATAGAGACATTTTTTATTATGAAGGTATTCCACTTAGTTTTACAAATGAAGTGAATCACAAAATTAAATTACGAGACGAAACCCCTATTCATGTAAAATCGTATAGATTCCCGGAAGTACACAAGCAAGAGGTACGTGATCAAATTTTAAAAATGTTAAAACAAGCAATTATTCAAAATAGTGTTTCGCCATGGTCTAGCCCAATTTGGATAGTACCTAAGAAATTAGATGCTTCTGGTGGCAAAAAATTGAGAATAGTTATTGATTATATGAAACTTAACGAACGTACTATAGACGACAAATACCCATTGCCTAACATCTCAGACATACTAGATAAGCTTGGTAGAGGAAATTATTTCTCTATTCTCGACTTAGCAAGCGGGTTCCATCAAATCGAAGTAGACCCCGCAGATATACAAAAGACAGCATTTTCGACTGAGGGTGGACATTATGAATTTAAGCGCATGCCATTTGGCCTGAAAAATGCCCCCTCCACTTTCCAAAGAGTTATGGATATTGTCCTTTGAGGTTTACAACATGAATCATGTCTTGTCTACCTAGATGACATTATAATTTTTAGTAGTTCACTTGAAGAACATATAGAACGACTCGAATCAGTTTTTAACAGACTAAGACAAAGTAATTTTAAAATACAATTCGACAAATCGGAATTTCTACAAACATCCGTACAATATTTAGGACATATCGTTACACCCGACGGCGTTAAACCCAGAAAAAATTTCAGTAATAAAAAATTTCCCAATACCAAAAACCCAAACAGACGTCAAAAGCTTTCTCGGTTTACCTGGATATTACCAACGCTTCATTAAAGACTTTGCAAAAATTAGTAAACCAATGACAAAATGCCTGAAAAAGGACACAAAAGTAAAACATGATAAAGACTTTATTGACAGTTTTAACACCTGTAATAATTTACTAATGAACGACCGAATTCTCCAATATCCTGATTTCAAAAGGCCTTTTATTTTGACAACTGACGCGAGTAATTATGCAATCGGCGCGGTCCTTTCCCAATGCGAAATTCCAAGAGACAAACCCATAGCGTACGCTTCTCGTACTTTAAACGACACAGAAACATGATACTCAACAATTGAAAAAGAACTGCTAGCCATAGTGTGGGCTTGCAAACACTTTAGACACTACTTGTATGGTCGCAAATTTACGATCGTAACAGATCATCGTCCCCTTACGTGGTTATTTAATTTACGAGAACCAAATTCAAAATTAGTTAGGTGGAAATTGAAATTAGAAGAGTATGATTATAATATAATTTATAAAGAAGGCAAATGTAATACCAATGCGGATTGTCTTTCTCGTATTAATAACAACGCAATAGAAAATGAATCAATAATTAATAATCCAGGAACTATAAATAATGATATTGCAGATTATTTTCGAATTTTGGCAGAAAGTTTAGATCCTGAAGATCCACCACCACCTGTTATTAAAACCCTTGATCCTGTACAAAATTCAAATACCAATATTGATAATAAAAAGAAATCTAAATTCCACATAATATCTGATATCCAGAGCAGACCTCCGAACACGACACATGTTCAACAGGACACTGACACTGTACCGGTTGATAACATTATCTCAGACTCAGAAAACTCAACTCAGCATTCTACTGCGGGTGATACTAACAACTACGGTATTACAATCTTAGACGAAATGATAAACAATAAAACCAATCAGATCCTAGTATTCTCAAACTTTTATCCTAAATATGATATTTCCCACGAAAATTACGAAAATCAGAAAATTATAAAAGTTAAGATAACTGAAAATAATAACGAAAAAATTATATTTGAATTTTTGAAAAATTACACGAGTTCGAAAAATATTTATCACATGTATTTCCATACTGAACAACTTTATAAAGATTTTAGTAGAGCATTTTTAAATCATTTTTCAGAGAAAGGTCCAAAATTAATCAAATGTGTCAAGTTATTAAATACAGTTATCAAGAAGAACAAATTATGTTAATAAAAAATCATCATGAAGGTAAAACGAACCACAGAGGTATCAATGAAACAATGGAGTACTTAAAAAAAATTATTACTGGAAACATGAAGTCAACCATAACAAATTTTATTAATGTATGTCATATTTGCCAAAGAGCAAAATATTCAAGAAATAAACCATATGTCCCCTTAATGTTAACTGAAACTGCAACTAGGCCATTCCAAATTGTTCACATAGATGTTTTTGCTTTCGACAAGAAAAATTATTTAACTTTAGTAGATGCCTTTACAAAATTTGCGCAGGCAATTTTTATAGAAGGTAAGACCGCAATTAATATTAGCAATGCTCTAATAAAATACTTTTCATAATTTGGTGTTCCCGAAAATTTAATTCTGGACAACGGAAAATAATTCAACAATACTACTGTACATGAATTTCTAAAATTACACAAAATTAATGTTCATTTTACTACACCATACCACCACGAATCAAATGGAATTATTGAACGATTTCATTCTACCATCATCGAACATTTAAGAATATTAAAAGAATCTTTTCCAGATGATAACAGCGTTCTAATGAATTATGCAATTATTGGGTACAATAATTCGATCCATAGTTCAACCAATTATACACCCTTTGAGCTAGCTTTTGGTCATACAAAGTTAAGAAATTCAAATGAAATATTTACCCCAAAATCATTTTATAACGAATACGTAGAGAGTCATAATGAAAGATTGAAACATGTTTACCAAGCAGTTTCAGACAAATTGCAAACGAACAAAGAAAAAGTAGTTTTGAAATCTAATACAAAAGGAGATAAAAACAACGAATTTAAATTAGATCAAATTGTGTTTAAACAAAATCCTTTGCACAGGAATAAAAAGAATTCAAAATTTTTAGGACCCTACAAAATTACAAAAATATTAGACAAAAACCGAGTAGAAATAACAAATCAAAATAAAAAAGATAAATCTGAAATAAGACATATTAAAGAACTAAGAAAACCTGTTGTTAAAGATCATGGTTCTTCATCGTTACCGCAACGTTAGAACTACCAAAATACCATAACCTTAATCATAAACCCGACCTTTTCCCTCTAAAACTGGGTCATGCTCAAATACAGACAGACTATTGGACATTTATACAAATATTTGACATTACCAACATTATTAATGAATTTCATGAATTAAAAAATAAATTTTCATTTATTAAAAAAGAAATGGAAAGTTCAACACTAGATCATCATTCTTATCGTATAGTTAACATTCTCGAGGATAAAGTTTCAAATAGAACAATTAAATCCCTCTCTAATAAAAAGACATAAAAGAGCCTTAGTAGAAGGACTCGGTTCAATCATTAAGTCTATTACCGGAAATCTTGATCAGAGAGATGCCGAAAAATATGATGATATCATATCTAAAGTATCAAATATCCAAAACAAACTTGAAACACTCTTTAATAATCAAATGACTATATTGCAAACATCAATTCAAAATTTTAATGATAATATTCTAAAACTTTCAGACAACCAAATTCGTTTAAATTCAAAGATAGAAAAATTAGAATCAATTATTAATAGCACTCTAATAGAATATGCAGAAACAATGAATAATGCACTTTTACAAACTGTAATAACGCAATATACATCCAGTCTACAAATTATTTATGATTTGCTTGAAAAAATCGAAGTGGCTATTACTTTTTCTAAATCAAATGTATTTCACAATTCCATTGTGGAACGAAACGAATTATTTTCCGAAATTATTTTAGTAAACAAACAATTAAAAACAAGTAGATTTTCTTTCAAACCATTATTATAAAATGTACTGTTATTTGATAAAAATATTAACATTAAAAGTTATAGTAAAGGTAATCAAATAACATTTTTATTAGAAATCCCAATCGTGGAAACCGAATATTTTAATTATTTTCATTTATATTCTTTACCTACCCCGAACCATAGTTCATTCAAAACCATTATTCCACGTTCGAAATTCCTCATTTCCAATGAGCAGATTTATTCGTTCTTTGATTCGCAATGTGAAGAGATTCTACCAGAAGAATTTTTGTGCCGAGAATTCCACGTCGCCAAAATAAACGAAGACGCCCCATGTGAAGTTCAACTCTTGAATTTCAACACAAACATAACAAACTGCGTAGCTGTCCCAGCCGTTATACCGAACATCAAAATCCAAAAGATAGAGAAGAATCAATGGATTACCATCACACCGTATAGTGTTGCTGCCGTTCAAAAATGTAGTAGAAATACAAACAATATTCCCTTAAACGGAACTTACTTGAATGAAATTAATAATGAGTGTGAAGTGAAAATAAAAGACACTCTTCTAAAAACTTTCCAAACCAGTAAAACAAATTTTATAAACATTAATTTGCCAAATTTACCATCAACATTCAGTCCAAACAATAAAGACATTTTAAACTATACACAAATTAAATTAGACACAATAAACCTGGACGTAACAAAAAACTTAATTTCAATAATGGACAATGACAATTTTAAACTTCAGAAAATCGAAGATCAACCAATCTATTACAATAAAACCACTATATACACAGTGCTGTTATACACATTAATTATTTTAATTGTGTCTTGTTGTACTTTTTATTACTTTTTGCAGAAACGAAAACAAAGGCCCAGTTCCCAAGTCCAAGAAGGCATCGCAATGTCAGCGAACTCTGTGGCTAAAACCCGCATAGTTCTTCACTAGGGATGGAGGAGTTACATCCTGTAAACCCATTACGTCTTAAGAAATAGGAGACCGCTGATACAGCACATGAAATATGTTATAAATACGAGTATTGTAACAAAAACAGAGAGTTCATATAGAGTTGATAGTTGTCAGTCGTTAGTCGTAGAAACTTGTAGTATTTTAGTTTAGTAATAAAGTTGTAATTTTTCCTTTTTAAAAACCCTCCTTTCAATTTGAAAAACTTAACTAGCTAAATGCGCGGCTAAAATAATTTATTGCTACAGCTCTGACTCGTGCATTTTGTTGTAAACTAATATGTGACCTGCGAGAAAGTATAATTTCCATAGAAAAGCAGTTTTTCAAAGGCTCTAGGACGGCACTTAATTTTTAATGCGAAATATTTACATATTTCTATTTCGAGCTAAATGCGCGGCTAAATAATTTATATCTCCAGCTCATACACGTGTAAATTGTTGCAACCTAATATGTGACCTGCCAGAAATTATTACTTCCATAGAAAAACAGTTTTTGAAATCAGATATTCATGAAGTATGATCAAACGACTTGTATACATTGTATGTATCTAAAAACTTGATTATTTTCAAGCAATAAATTTTTAATTAGAGTAATAAATTATATCTAATCGTATTCTATCTTGTGACAGGTTTATTTTTGTAATTTTTGGTTGTGAGCTAGCTTGTCTTTAAGCTAGCTTACATCAATTTTCTCCGAAACGGCTAAAACAATAAATTTTTAACATGAGCATTAAATCAGCAATAAATGAGCTTTAAATATTAGAACAATGTTTATTGTTGTGAGATGAAAATGTTGAGCAAGCTTTATAGAGCGTTATCTTTGGCAAATAATGTTTTATATTTTTCTATTAAATTTTCAATCATAAATTTTTCATGGTAATCTATATAATTTATTGTGATTTGGAATTTATTCTCATCCACATATTGGTTAAAATTTATATAATTATCTGTACCTGGTTTATCAGGAATTTTGTTTCTTTTTCAAAATTTATTTGTTTTTCATCTTTAATACAGAAATCTGGATTTTTTAAAAATACATACCTACATATTTACTAATCCAGAAACTATTAAGTTCTTTTGCAAAATTAAACAGGGTGAGTCACCGAAATGGCCTTCTTCGATATCTCGCTTATCGTTAGAAATACACTAAAAATTTATTTACCGAATTTATTCGACACACAAGGGGCACGCAAAGTTATTTTCACATATACAGGATGTTGCATTACAGCTGGGCGAAAATTGTTTGTCTATTCTTAAATGGAATACCCTATATATTTTTATATATTTTTAATGTTATTACATTCCTCTATACGAACATATGAAATTTGTTTCAGTTTACCGCGGTGTTGCCAAGTTATTCCGCTTTTTCTCTAAAAAAGACCTAAAACACACACTGCTTTATAAAGGCATACTGAAGTTATTTTAATAGTAAAAACTAAGATTTTTTTTTCTGTACAACTATAAACTATACTCTATGTTTTCGTATATTTTCTTTTACATATTATTATACATGGTGTTAAATAAAGCGAATCAAATTTAATAAATTTCAAATGACCATAACTCGTCATTTTCAAATGAAACACCCTAAATTTTATTATTCACTTGTGTTCCTTTTTGTATTCTCTTTAAATGTTATTAAAAGTGTATTATGTCTAAAACTAATAATTTCGGAGATTTTCACCATTTTTCTCTAAATTTATGTGTTTGCATTAAAAATTAAATCAAGTATTCCATAAAAATTGTGTATTTAATAAGAAACAATTGCAATAATGACAGTTGCATTAGCAATAACCAATAAATAAAAATGGTTATTATTAATATTATTGCGATTAAGTAAAATTTATTTATTAATATGAATCTTTCGCAAGAATAACTTACGAATATAGTGTACGCACATTGAAAAACAGAGAAAGGTTTGAAAGAACTGGTCATGTTCACTACGAAAAAAGAGAACGGGCCAGAAATGAAGCTACGAAGTTTATTGTACTCGCAAGTTTTGTCGAAGATCCCCATACAAGCACGCGAAAAATCAGCAGTGAATTAGATGTAAGTCAGTCTACAGTCTCAAGAATTATTCGAAAAAGTAAATTTCATCCATATTATATCCAAATGGTGCAAGAATTAGACGAACGTGATTTTAGAAATCGCCAAAATTATTGTGAATGGGCTATTGAAAGATATAGGGACGATCACGATTTTTTTAAATTTCATTTTACTTTAGGGATGTCAAAAGTATTCGGTTAACCGGTTAATCGGTTAACCGGAAACCGGTTTTTCAATAATGAAATATTCGGCTAGCCGGTTAACCGGTTTGTAGCCGGCTTTTAATCGGTATATAGCCGGTTTTTAACCGGTTAATAGCCGGTTTTAACCGGTTTATAGCCGGTTTTTTAACCGGTCAATAGCCGGTTTTAACCGGTTTATAGTTGGTTTTTTAACCGGTCACTAGCCGGTTTTTAACCGGCCAATAGCCGGTTTTTAACCGGTTAGTAGCCGGTTTATAGCCGGTTTTTAATCGGTTTCTAACCGGTTCATAGCACTCTTTTTACTTCCTTGTACGAAGTAAAGGAAGTATTGTAATCGCGAAAAATTTCGGTTTCCAGATTTCAACGGAAATATCCATTTTGAGCATCCCTGAATCCATTTTGACTAATTTCGTCGTGACGTCTGTACGTACGTACGTATCTCGCATAACTGAAAAACGGGATGCCGTAGAAAGTTAAAATTTTGTATTTACGACTGTTATAACATCTAGTTGTGCACCTCCCGTTTTGGTCATTGCATAACTTTCAGAAGTGGTACTTTACTTGAAGCCCATAATAGCTTTTAATGGAAAACTATATTAAAATATAATCCAAAACTTTTCAAATTTGGTATATAAGATTTTTATATCAATGGGAATAACATAATAGATTTTAGTAAAAATGGTCTACCCGGAAGTGGTACTTTACTTGAAGCATATAGTAGATTTTAATGAAAAACTACATTAAAATATAATCCAAAACTTTTCAAATTTGGTATATAATACTTTTATATCAATGGGAATAACATAGTAGATTTTAGTTAAAATGGTATACCAGGAAGTAGTACTTTACTAGAAACCTATAATAGATTTTAATGGAAAACTATATTAAAATATAATCCAAAACTTTTCAAATTTGGTATATAATACTTTTATATCAATGGAAATAACATATGTAATAGACTTTGGTTAAAATAGTCTAACCGAAAGTGATACTTTACTTGAAGCTATTATCAGTTTTTCTAGAAAAAAATGGTGTTATTTTGAATTTATCAATAAATGCTTCAAATAAAAATTTTAGAGAATTGAATTTTGCGTCGAAAACTTCAAGTATGATTAAATTAGTTCTTTGTATAAGCGAGATATGTAAATTTAAACATTATGTACTTTTTGGTTTCTGTAATTAAGTTTGCTATGAATTAGGACAAGAAATAACAAAAAAATAAAGAATTTAATGTCAATGTCAAATTATGTCAAATACGTGCAATTTTATGATTGGGTCTGTTATTATACATATTTTAATTATTAACAAAATATGTATAGTGTAACAGGCGTACAAGGAAGTCATGTGGTGTACACATCAGATATTTTTTTAAAAAAATTAACTATAACCTAACGTCTAAATAGCTCTTGACAAAATGCCATATATCAAAATAAATAAATTTAAAATGTTTATTGATTTCAAAAAGTTACGGTCTAATCAATGTTGGGACACCTAAGTTTCATACACTAGTGGTTCACTAATAATAAGTATCATCTTAAAAGATGACACATAACCATATGAACTGTCATACCAAATATCATCCAAATCGAATAAACATTCTGTTATTATTAGCATAAATAATTTTTTTTAAGAACTTTGAAGCAGTATACTGGTTAAATGGTACACTTTCCGGTAGAAGCAAGTTTAGTTAAATCGTCTTATTCTAGGATCAGGAATTTGTGGTGAAGCCATATCCCCCTATTTGAGAGACATCGTTTTATATATATTGTTTGCAGCCGAATTCGCCACATCGGATTTCATGATGTAATCGTCATGTTTAAACAGGAATGTTTTTCTCTACCTTATCGTTAACAAAATATATACAGTGTGAACACTGAAAACCGTGACATAGGCGTTTAACATGGGAAAACAGTTTTTTTTCAAATGTTATCTGTCCCGCAAGAGTATAATGGGAGATTTTCATATGGTTAGAAAGATCATTTAATTTGGCATCAAAGAGTATCTAAATACTTCTAATTTAATGCCTTATTATTGAAATAATTACGAAAGTATAATCCTACTTGACAGTTATTACTTATAATTTATTAAAAACAGCAATCATGGAAACAGATTCGCTAGCCGACTTGGTTAAATCAAGGCTCCATGATAATTTTTCACTGGTTCAAATCCCTCCCGGTTCAAGTCAATATTTTTATTATTTTTATATTTACTTTGTACAATGTATTATAAAATAAATTACAAAATTAAAACGTAATCGTCATGCTTAGTAAAAAGTAATCACTAATAAATAAACCTACACACAGGTTTGTCAGACGTGTTAGACTTTAATTGTCATTTTTCGATACATTCTTTCCAAAAACTTTGTAAATCCAACGGATTTTTCATTAGAAGAAAAAATTAGTATAAATTTTACAATTAAGGAATGAGTTTACGAGAAATTCGATACTTTTTTGCTAGGATATATCCTGATAGACAAATTGCATCCCATGAACGAACTAGAAGAATCATTTTAAAATTTTAAAAAACCGGTTGCGTTAATGACAAACATAAAACTAAACTTAATTATTTATTTGACTTAAATTTACATATTTATTTCAATTCTTGTACATTTAGTCAATAAAATACTTAATGTACCAAAAAACTGTTTGTTTTAATTTTGTTATTTATTTAATAATACATTGTACAAAATAAATATAAAAATAATAAAAATATTGACTTGAACCGGAAGGGATTACTTGTCATTACTCGTATGTATATTCTTTCTCGTGCGTATGACGACGTATTTTCAGTAGTAACCCGTATTTGTTATAAGTGACATCATAATCATGCCAAAAAATAGAAAATCCCTTACGTTAGAACAAAAAAAATAAAATTCTTTGCTGATAAAAAGTACTACCCAAAAAAAGATTACGGGCTTTTTTAAATAAATATTTCATAAAAACATATGTATATTATTAATATTGCATATTAAGTATATGTATTTTGTATCTTGTATAGATTAATTATGTTAAATAAAAAGTTAGAACCCTACAGTATTATTTGTAATAAATATGTAGTATAACAAACTTTCTCGTTATAATGTTTATAACGAGGACACTGGTTGTAACCAACCTTTGTAAAAATCGCTTATAGCGAGCGTTCGTATATAGCGGACACATTTCTTTGGCACCAGTGCGGGCGTTATAACCGGACCTGACTGTAATAGACTTTGGTTAAAATAGTCTAACCGAAAGTGATACTTTACTTGAAGCTATTATCAGTTGGACGTAGTTATGCAAATAGGAACCAACCCACAACAAGTGAGTTTTAAGTAAATTACGTTTTAAGTTTAAAGCTTGAGACTGATTTATACAATTACACGTATTTTTGCAGTTCATACATTTATGTTGTTCGAATGTCTAAATATCACGGCTTTCCGTCTACATAAAGAATTTTAGAATTTCTTCAGTGAATTTTGAAAAAAAAAATTAAATGTGGCATGGTTCCATTTTGCAAAAAACAATATAAGCCCAAAAACAAAAGTAAATTTGGTTTCCATATACTTTATTTAAAAAATAATCGTTATTCTATAAAAATATGCACAATATTCATAAACAAATGAAATACAATATATAGTATATGGTATAATTATTACAAACTCTAAGTAATTGAAACATATTATTTATCTTCTATAGTAAAATCGATTGTAACTCCAAATCCGTCAATATCATCTACTTCGTCCTTATCAGCAAAGAGTTCATTATAAAACGAATGACAATCATTTGGTATAAAGTATAAAATAGATTTTATATCATTTAGTTTAGATATCAGAATGTTGAAGATTCGTTCAAACCATCTGGTTGATAAACATTTGGATACGCATCAGGGTCATCAAACAGAACATCAATAAATTTTGAAAGTTCAGAACTCGAACTAGGAGGCGATGAATAAATAATGGATGCTTGATCGAAATCAATGGATAATATTTTTGAATTAATTTCTCAAAATTAACGCATTTAATTTTAATACCTATAGAACAAGAACGGAGATTTAGATTTACATCTCCAGTCGTTTAAAAATAATTATTAAAAGTTTTATGATCTGAATCGAAACAATATGTTAGCAATAAAAATACTCAAAAAACCACAATAACACGTGTACTATTCTAAAACCAGAATATATACTGATAAAACAAACTACTTGCACAGAGTGTCACTGGTTACTAAAAGGAACCATCCCTCATAACATTAATTCCTAAATTTGCAAAAAAGAACCAAGCTATCTGGTTCTGTTTTGCAAAACTATATATATTCATTTTAAGATTGTGGTTTGGTTCAGTACGATTTTCTCTTAACATGTAACAGTTGTGGCTTGGCTCTATTTTCCACAACATAAAATGGACATTTAACAATCTAAATTTGACCCAAACTCAATTTGTGCTTCATTGTGGGATGGTTCCTTTTTGCATAACTACGTCCAGTTTTTCTAGAAAAAAATGGTGGAGAATTGAATTTTGCGTCGAAAACTTCAAGTATGATTAAATTAGTTCTTTGTATAAGCGAGATATGTAAATTTAAACATTATGTACTTTTTGGTTTCTGTAATTAAGTTTGCTATGAATTAGGACAAGAAATAACAAAAAAATAAAGAATTTAATGTCAATGTCAAATTATGTCAAATACGTGCAATTTTATGATTGGGTCTGTTATTATACATATTTTAATTATTAACAAAATATGTATAGTGTAACAGGCGTACAAGGAAATCATGTGGTGTACACATCAGATATTTTTTTTAAAAAATTAACTATAACCTAACGTCTAAATAGCTCTTGACAAAATGCCATATATCAAAATAAATAAATTTAAAATGTTTATTGAAACTGTTAATGTTACCAACCTTAATTTGTTATTATTTCTTTTAATAATATTTTTGAAATAAAAGTAAATTACATTGAAATAGGAAATAATTCATTAGTCACGTGATATGTTTTCCGCCAATCAACATTCAGAATTTCCATAGTTACATGTCTATCACAGCGATGATAAAAAACAAAGAATATCACCTTATTTCTATTCGTTACTAACTGCTATGGCATTTTTACAACATTGACAGTTAATTTTAATAAAAATTCATTATATTCTCTCATTAAATATAAGCTCGTGATATTAATAATGAAGAAAGGGGTGAAAGGACCAAGCGTTGAATGGTTTATAGATGAAAACAAAAGGCATAAATGGTCCACGTGTATTCTAAAATTCTTTATTCACAATCATTATAGTAATATACCGATTCCTAACCTTTTGGAGGTTGGGAAATATGTCATTCTTAACTTTAATGGCATTCTCTTAGGTTGGAAATAACAGATTTTACCTCTTGGGTTGGAAACGTTTATGTAGAGGTTGCCTAGCAACATTGTCATAGATCCTTATAATAAAGTAAGTTAAAACAAATTTTAAGAGAGCTGTCAAAAAATATTAATAAAATTAAAGGTTAAAACTCATTTATTTATTTTGAAAATTATTGATTTAAAATGAGGATGATTGTGAATAAAATAAGATACATAACCTCGGTGGGAGTTTCATTACAGCCTCACGCTTTAACTCACCTCGAGGCTTCGCCTCTTGGTAATATACATAAGCCCTCGGATGTAATGAAACATTTCCCACCTCGGATGTAATATACTATTATTACGGACGCTTCGGGCTTAGGGCAAGCCCATCTTCAGCAATCGTTGAATATACAGTAATAATTAAAATTTATGACAAATTTTTTTTAAAGTTTGTATTATACGCGATGATCTATATGAACAACATCGAAAATAATTTTAAATACAGCATTTCAACAACCTTCCGAATCATTCAAAAGTTTCCTCAAAACGTATCGAGTTTTAAGGGCGCCGTTAACTTTTAGGAAACATCTTATTTCTTCATTGGGAAATAAATTTCGGTAAACTTTGCAAAGTTTCCCTGTGTGCACTAAAATCTTGACAATTTATTGTTTAGCAATGGTATATGATATACGTATATATGGTATGCGAGCAATATCTTCGATTATTATTCATATTTCACTAACTCCGTAATGATTTGGAAGGTTGTTGAAATGCTGTATTTAAAATTGTTTTCGATGTTGTTCATATAGATCATCGCGTATAACACAAACTTTAAAAAAATTTTGTCATAAATTTTAATTATTACTGTATATTCAACGATTGCTGAAGATGGGCTTGCCCTAAGCCCGAAGCGTCCGTAATAATAGTATATTACATCCGAGGTGGGAAATGTTTCATTACATCCGAGGGCTTATGTATATTACCAAGAGGCGAAGCCTCGAGGTGAGTTAAAGCGCGAGGCTGTATTGAAACTCCCACCGAGGTTATGTATCTTATTTTATTCACAATCATCCTCATTTTAAATCAATAATTTTCAAAATAAATAAATGAGTTTTAACCTTTAATTTTATTAATATTTTTTGACAGCTCTCTTAAAATTTGTTTTAACTTACTTTATTATAAGGATCTATGACAATGTTGCTAGGCAACCTCTACATAAACGTTTCCAACCCAAGAGGTAAAATCTGTTATTTCCAACCTAAGAGAATGCCATTAAAGTTAAGAATGACATATTTCCCAACCTCCAAAAGGTTAGGAATCGGTATATTACTATAATGATTGTGAATAAAGAATTTTAGAATACACGTGGACCATTTATGCCTTTTGTTTTCATCTATAAACCATTCAACGCTTGGTCCTTTCACCCCTTTCTTCATTATTAATATCACGAGCTTATATTTAATGAGAGAATATAATGAATTTTTATTAAAATTAACTGTCAATGTTGTAAAAATGCCATAGCAGTTAGTAACGAATAGAAATAAGGTGATATTCTTTGTTTTTTATCATCGCTGTGATAGACATGTAACTATGGAAATTCTGAATGTTGATTGGCGGAAAACATATCACGTGACTAATGAATTATTTCCTATTTCAATGTAATTTACTTTTATTTCAAAAATATTATTAAAAGAAATAATAACAAATTAAGGTTGGTAACATTAACAGTTTCAATAAACATTTTAAATTTATTTATTTTGATATATGGCATTTTGTCAAGAGCTATTTAGACGTTAGGTTATAGTTAATTTTTTAAAAAAAATATCTGATGTGTACACCACATGATTTCCTTGTACGCCTGTTACACTATACATATTTTGTTAATAATTAAAATATGTATAATAACAGACCCAATCATAAAATTGCACGTATTTGACATAATTTGACATTGACATTAAATTCTTTATTTTTTTGTTATTTCTTGTCCTAATTCATAGCAAACTTAATTACAGAAACCAAAAAGTACATAATGTTTAAATTTACATATCTCGCTTATACAAAGAAGTAATTTAATCATACTTGAAGTTTTCGACGCAAAATTCAATTCTCCACCATTTTTTTCTAGAAAAACTGATAATAGCTTCAAGTAAAGTATCACTTTCGGTTAGACTATTTTAACCAAAGTCTATTACAGTCAGGTCCGGTTATAACGCCCGCACTGGTGCCAAAGAAATGTGTCCGCTATATACGAACGCTCGCTATAAGCGATTTTTACAAAGGTTGGTTACAACCAGTGTCCTCGTTATAAACATTATAACGAGAAAGTTTGTTATACTACATATTTATTACAAATAATACTGTAGGGTTCTAACTTTTTATTTAACATAATTAATCTATACAAGATACAAAATACATATACTTAATATGCAATATTAATAATATACATATGTTTTTATGAAATATTTATTTAAAAAAGCCCGTAATCTTTTTTTGGGTAGTACTTTTTATCAGCAAAGAATTTTATTTTTTTTGTTCTAACGTAAGGGATTTTCTATTTTTTGGCATGATTATGATGTCACTTATAACAAATACGGGTTACTACTGAAAATACGTCGTCATACGCACGAGAAAGAATATACATACGAGTAATGACAAGTAATCCCTTCCGGTTCAAGTCAATATTTTTATTATTTTTATATTTATTTTGTACAATGTATTATTAAATAAATAACAAAATTAAAACAAACAGTTTTTTGGTACATTAAGTATTTTATTGACTAAATGTACAAGAATTGAAATAAATATGTAAATTTAAGTCAAATAAATAATTAAGTTTAGTTTTATGTTTGTCATTAACGCAACCGGTTTTTTAAAATTTTAAAATGATTCTTCTAGTTCGTTCATGGGATGCAATTTGTCTATCAGGATATATCCTAGCAAAAAAGTATCGAATTTCTCGTAAACTCATTCCTTAATTGTAAAATTTATACTAATTTTTTCTTCTAATGAAAAATCCGTTGGATTTACAAAGTTTTTGGAAAGAATGTATCGAAAAATGACAATTAAAGTCTAACACGTCTGACAAACCTGTGTGTAGGTTTATTTATTAGTGATTACTTTTTACTAAGCATGACGATTACGTTTTAATTTTGTAATTTATTTTATAATACATTGTACAAAGTAAATATAAAAATAATAAAAATATTGACTTGAACCGGGAGGGATTTGAACCAGTGAAAAATTATCATGGAGCCTTGATTTAACCAAGTCGGCTAGCGAATCTGTTTCCATGATTGCTGTTTTTAATAAATTATAAGTAATAACTGTCAAGTAGGATTATACTTTCGTAATTATTTCAATAATAAGGCATTAAATTAGAAGTATTTAGATACTCTTTGATGCCAAATTAAATGATCTTTCTAACCATATGAAAATCTCCCATTATACTCTTGCGGGACAGATAACATTTGAAAAAAAACTGTTTTCCCATGTTAAACGCCTATGTCACGGTTTTCAGTGTTCACACTGTATATATTTTGTTAACGATAAGGTAGAGAAAAACATTCCTGTTTAAACATGACGATTACATCATGAAATCCGATGTGGCGAATTCGGCTGCAAACAATATATATAAAACGATGTCTCTCAAATAGGGGGATATGGCTTCACCACAAATTCCTGATCCTAGAATAAGACGATTTAACTAAACTTGCTTCTACCGGAAAGTGTACCATTTAACCAGTATACTGCTTCAAAGTTCTTAAAAAAAATTATTTATGCTAATAATAACAGAATGTTTATTCGATTTGGATGATATTTGGTATGACAGTTCATATGGTTATGTGTCATCTTTTAAGATGATACTTATTATTAGTGAACCACTAGTGTATGAAACTTAGGTGTCCCAACATTGATTAGACCGTAACTTTTTGAAATCTGAGTGTCTACACCGCTAATTTTTTAATAGATATTTACACACCAAGTGAGCTAAGGTAATGTTTATCCATGAAAAGAAAGTTTAGCTAGTTAATTTCTTCGAGTGAATAAACATTCTTAGCTCACGTGGTTTGTACAATATTTTATTCAATTTTGAGCAAATAGTAATAAAAACCATTATATTTCATTTTGACAAAACAAAAAACTAATCAGTTAGTAGACTGTGCATGACAATCGTCGATGACAGATAACAAATCATCTATTTAAAAAGCTTTATTGTCTGTCATTTGTGCCGTGAAAAATAATGAAAATTGCTGATAATGTCTGATAAGTACCATGGTGAGTGTTAATTTCGTGCTTGATGTTTTTTTAAATGCATTATTTGTTGCAGAGTGAATTAAAAAAAATGTGAGAGTGATTTAAAAATTTTTAATTCACTTGTGAAAAAAGTGTTACTTATAGTTATTGCTATGGAGTTAATAATGACAGTTTAAAACGTCAAAATTGAATAAAATAAATATTATCAAGCAGTCTGTCCAAATGCCAAACATCTAATTTTTAATGTCAGTAACGAGTTGTCAATCTTCTCAACTTGTTTAGAAGTAAACTAAGATATGTTATCGTCTTATTTATAATAATGGCAGTAAAATACTGTTAAGCCGAGCATACGGATGTTACTAATTTCAGAATATTGTGAAGGAAATTTTTGACAAACCATAAACAATTATTACTGTCATTAAAAATTAGTTGTTTCACATTTGGATAGACTGCTAGATTAAATTTCACAAATTACACCGAGAGAAAAGATTATTATTGAATGTATCTTTAAAAAAAAAAAATTAATAATTTCACGTTACCGGCGTGGCTATTAAAAGTTACGGTCTAATCAATGTTGAGACACCAGAGTTTCATACATGTGAGTGTATTAGCAGTATACTGGCTAAATTGTACACTTTCCGGTAGAAGCAAGTTTAGTTAAATCGTCTTATTTTAGCCTCAGGAATCTGTGATTAAGCCATGTCCCTCTATTTGAGAGACACCCTGTATATTTATACAGGGTGCCTCTTACTCTTACTGCCATTAAAAATTACTTGCTAGATTAAATTTATTTTAAAAAATTCACGGTGCAGTCACTCAGGTTTTATTTTTTTCTGTGTGAACCGTAACAGATATCACAAATTACACAGAGAGAGAAAAAAAGGTTTACTATTGAATGTATCTTTAAAAAAAAATAATTTATGTTATCGACGTGGCCATTAAACAGTTACGGTCTAATCAATGTTGGGACACCAGAGTTTAATACAATAATGGTTCGCTAAGAATAACAAGTATCATCTTAAAAGGTGACTTATGACCATATAAACTGTCATATCAAATGTCATCCAAATCGAATAAAGCGTTTTGTTATAAGCAAAATTATTTGTTTTTTTTTTTTTCGAAGAACTTTGAAGCAGAATTCTCGTTAAATGGTTCACTTCACTTCACGGTAAAAGCAAGTTTACATTGTTTTTTTTTTTAGCCTTAGGAATCTGTGGTTAAGCCATTTACCCTTATTTTATAGACATCTTTTATATTGTGAAGAATCAACTGACCTCGCCGGGACTCGAATCACTGAGAAACGGGCCATCGGCGATGTCATTTGATCTTTCGCCCCTGTAGTGGTAGCAGGCACTTTAGAATTATATCATAGAAAGCAGGCGAATAGGATTTAATTTTTACGAATCTTGGTAGCACACACTTTAGAATTCTATATTAACTTTTTGATTCGGAAATTATTGGATTTTATACTATTAAAATAAGAAAAATATTCGTACGCTTGCAGGCGAATATTTTAAGACACGAATGCTATCAAATTTTCGCTTCGTGTAGAAATGCGAAAACAAATGCCTCATTTGATAGAATTCTAAAGTGCATGCTACCACTACTGGTTCGAGTCCTGTAGTGACAGCACGCACATTATAATTATATCAAATGGGGTATTTTTGTTCGCTTTTCGCCAAGAAGCGAAAATTTGGTAGCATGCGTGTCTCAAAATAGTCGCCTGTAAGCGTACGATTCGAAGACAAAGTATTAAATTAACGTCATTATTATGACACACTTCAATTCCAACTCAATTTATATATTTTTTATATGCAAATGTCATAATATTTTCTGTTTTATTAGCATAAATCCCGAAAATTTCGGAAACAAAAAGCGAAAATACAATTTTAAAGTGCATGCTACCAAGATTCGTAAAAGTAAAATCGCATTCGCCTGATTTCTATAACAGAATTCTAAAGTGCGTGCTGCCACTACTGGATGTAGAAATATAATAAAAAAAATGGATATATATTCGAAGTATATAATACAAAACCAAGTGTTCGGAAATAGTGGCAAATATTTTTAAAAATTACTACAGGTAATATATTATAAATTGATACTCGTACTTACATGTATGTGTTTGCTATTGTGTTTCCAATTAATGTTAAAGTCAAAGGGAAATGCATTGACATAGAAAGGCAAATATATAGTACATATTAGAGTCACATTATCATTCAAATTTGCTTCATCCGGTCCTTCCAAATTAATTTTGATAAAGTAAATACCATCTGTGGAAACAAGAATATAAGTTAACGTTAATAGAGAAATATGAAGGATGTAGGCGGTTAGGGGTGAATATAGAGATTTAACATGAGATTTTAGTTTTACGAAATTTCCTGCTCTGTTGTTCATTTTACGACAAGAAATGTACAGTGCAAAGTTGTTGCAATACTGCTTTTACATTTCTTTTTATGTTTTTGGCAAAAATAATATAGTGATAAAAAAAGCAACAAAATTTTTAAACCAAGTACGCTATTCCAAAAATCAGGTTCGTTTTCATAGTAAAAAATTCCTTATAGCTATAATTTTGTGCTATTTGTTGCTGTATAGTTCTAATTTTGTGCTCATCTCCTTCAATTGTTATAAACAAAATAAAAAGAATACGCCAACTTCACTGTTATGTATTCATAGTGAAAATTTAAATATTTTACAGCTACAATTATGTGCTTATTTTGTGCTATTAACTGCTGCATAGTTCTAGTTCTAACTTTGTGCTCAACTCCTTCATTTGTTATGAACAAAATAAACTGAATACGCCAACTTCACGCTTAATTTAATTTTTTTATAGCTACAATTTTGTGCTCATTTTGTGCTATTAATTGCTGTATAGTTCTAATTTTGTGATCTACTCCTTCATTTGTTATAAACAAAATAAACTGAAGACGCCAACTTCACGCTTGCGCATTCATAGTAAAAATTTAGTTTTTTTTTAGAGCTATAATTTTGTGCTCATTTTGTGCTATTTATTGCTGTATAGTTCTAATTTTGTGCTTAGCTCTTTCAACTGTAAACGACAACTTTATGCTTGCGTATTTATAATGAAAAACATTATAGCTATAATTTTGTGTTCATTTTAGGCTTCTTCAATTGTTATAAACAAAACAAAATGAATGCGCCTTCTCGCTCGCTTCCCTATGCATAGTGACAAATTTAGCAATTTGCTGTTATTTGGTTCGTGTTCTTCTCTTTTATTTGTTATAAACATTTATTTATTTATTTACTACAGATTGTTATTTATTTATTTATTTATTTATTTACTTACTTGCATACTACAGATTCTCATTTATTTATTTAATAACTTATTTATTTATTTACTTATTTAATGAGGTCATGCACGACTTTTTTTATAATTTTAATCGATAGAGTAGTGAAAAATAATAGACCCGTATTTTTTATTTTTCCTCAAATCGATCTTTAATCATGAAAAAATTGTAATTGAAAATGACATTCTTTAAAATGCGGCTGAAGACCCCCGCTTCGTCCCTTGTCCAATGACGTCACAGAGTGAGAAGCACGACCATTTTGATTTTCACATTGTCTTAAACGTCAAAGTGACATTTAAAGATAACCTAAAATTTATGAAAGTAAACATGTCGATGGAACGTTGTTTCGTGCCAAAATAAAGAATAAAATAATATTCTGGAATATATTCAATGTCTCATACGCGTTTATAACCTCCTACCGTCTAATTCAAAGATTCAAAAGTGAAAGAAACATCTGATGTAACGTAGATAATTTCACGCCAAATGAAAATTATATTTATAAAAATAAATAGAACGATATTATATTAATATAATATAGCATATTTAGATATGTAATCCTCAATTTATAGTTTATATATATTTTTCTTTTAGAAATTATGTGTCCATATAAAATGTTTGTTTGAAATGAGTCTGAACTTCGTTCGTAACGTTGTAACGACAAAACATGGCTGGTTTTTGCAACTTTTTAAAAATACCATACTTTAAAACGATTTTATACAACAAAAAATATAAATAAAAAATAATTTAATCATACTGATCGATGAATTAGACTATCCTTTTTCGATTTAAACAGAAAAAAGGTACAATTATTTTTTTTTGCATGACCTCATTATTTACTCATTTACGTATTTACTTATTTATTTATTTATTTACTTATTTATTGATTTTATTTATTTGTTTATTTATTTATTTTATTTATTTAATTACTTATTTAATAACTTATTTATTTATTTACTTATTTAATTATTTACTCATTTACGTATTTACTTATTTATTTATTTACTTATTTATTTGTTTATTATTTTATTTATTTTATTTATTTTATTTATTTTATTTATTTTATTTATTTTTTTAAAAAAGAAAACGTGTGCTGTGAAACAAACAAGACTGGTTTCTGTCAGCTTCTGGTTTCATCGGCCGTTTTTATATTACCGAAGCCTATCTAATTGTTAATTTTGGTCTTTACGCCATCAGCAACTACCAAGTTTTTCAGATAAGTATTATCTTTCTTATACATTTCTTATAACATTAAATTTTTATATTATATATTTTTGAATTATCAAAAATTTAATTTTGTTTATTAGTTACGGTTTTAGCATAACTAGATTATAATTTATTACATTTTTGACAGTTTGACAGCTGTCAAATACAGAATTATATACATACATAAATTCATTTTATAGTTTTTTATTTTTAAAATAAGGATAAAGAAATAAATAAACAAAAAGTAATTAATTCCAAATTTTATAGGAAACTATTGTAAAAATGAAAGGCTGACTTAAATACTTTTCTTATACTTCAGTCAAAGACGAGTCTGGTAAACTGCTTTGACTTCTACTCTTACCGAAAAAATCCGTTTTCTGTCTACTCTGTCCTTTTTATCTTTTATGTATAGTAAAATGAAGAATAAATGGAGAATGTATGATGAGTGTAAATTCGGGACGTGGAATGTCAGAAGTGTGAATGGCAAAGAGAATGAGTTGATGAATGCAATGCGAATGTACAGTGTAGATGTTTTGTGTGTAACTGAAACAATGAGGAAAGGTTGTTGTGAGGAAGAAGTGGATGGCATTTTTTGTTTGTGGTCGGGAGTTCGAGAGATTGAGCATGCTAAGCATGGTGTAGGTATACTTGTGAGTGAAAGAATGAAGCCGTTTATACGAAGTTATGGTTGTATTTCTTCGAGAATTTCTTGGATGAGATTCACGGTAGGCTATATACGAATCTTCGTTGTGTCCGCTTACGGTCCAACAAAATCTGAAAATGACCTTGAAAAAGATCAGTTTTGGATGTCGATAAATAATGTAATTGATTTGTGTGATCCGGGTGAGAGGGTGATAGTATGTGGCGATTTGAATGGATGGGTGGGCGTAAAACGAAGTGAATCAGAGAATGTGTTGGGACGTTTCGGTGATTGTCGAGTGAATGACAATGGTAAGAGAATTGTTTCATTTTGTTTGGAAAGAAATCTCTTCATTTCAAATACCATTTTTAAACATAAGTTAGCTCACATATACACATGGGAAAATGTGGTTCAGAATAAACGTAGTGTAATTGACTTTGTAATCTATGATGAGCGTTTGAGGAGTATGATTGTAGATACGCGTGTGAAAAGAGGCGCTGAATTGGGTACGAATGATCATTATTTGGTTGTGTCGCGAATGCGGTTAAATAAATTTTGGCGAATGAAGGAGAAAGGTTCTGGGCACATGTTTCGTGTGAAATCCTGTGCCCTTTTAAATGAAGATGTTAGGATAAAATTTGTTGATAGGTTGAATGAATCCATGCCTGAATGTGAGGCTAATTATGAATGTAATATAAATGAAGTTTGGAAGAAATTTAAGGATTCCCTCCTTAAATGTGCAAAAGAAGTTTGTGGTGAAAGCAGATTAGGCTGTTGTCCGAAAAATGCGTGGTGGAATGAACAGGTGAAAGAAGCGATTGCTGAGAAAAAGAGGGCGTATTTAAAGTTTTTAAATGTCAAGGATTCGCCTGGGATGTTGCGCGAAGAATGTTTGATAGAGTATAGAAGGAAGAATAAATGGGTGAAGCAAGTGGTGAGAGAAAGTAAAAAAAATTTGATGATTTGTTGAGTGAAAGGTTGACAAATGATTTTAGTACAAATAAACGATTGTTTTGGTTGAGTGTGAAGAGACTGCGGGGTGGAAGTGGTCGAGTTGTGAAAGCTGTGAAGAGTGCGAATGGAGAGTTATTGTGAAATGAATTAGACGTAAGGAATAGATGGTGTGAGTATTTTAAGGGTTTGTACGGAGGTGAGATTGAGAGGGATGATAGTAGCGAAGCTGCAAGTGAAAATGATAGTGAAGATGATTATGATATAGATGAAAGTGAAGTATGTGATGCATTAGCGCGTGTAAGGAATGGTAAGGCTGCGGGTTTGGATGGGATTACAAATGAGATGTTGAAGTATGGGGGAGAGAAAGTATTTGATTGGTTAGTGTATTTATTTAGATTTTGTCTAAAACGTTGTGTAGTTCCTGCAGATTGGAAAAAAGCTGTTATTTGTCCTTTATTCAAAGGCAAAGGCAGTTCGAGTGAATGTACAAATTTTCGCGCGATAAGTCTGTTGAGTGTGGTAGGGAAACTCTTTGGTAAGGTTTTAATTCATAAGGTGCGAACCTTAACAATTTCAAAAATTAGTGACGTTTAGGGTGGGTTTTTGCCTGAGAGGGGATGTGTCGATCAATTGTTTGCTCTTCGTATGATTGTAGAGAAGTCACTTGACAAGAACAAGAAGGTGTTCTGTGGCTTTCTAGATTTAAAGAAGGCGTATGATAGTGTTCTTCGAGATACTTTGTGGGGTGTACTAAGAAAGTACGGCGTGAATGGAAACTGGTTGGGAGCGATTCGAGCGTTGTATGAGGGTAGTGAAGCTGCTGTGAGAATAGATGGTAGGTTGAGTAGTTGGTTTCGTATAAATGTAGGTGTTAAACAGGGTTGTGGTATGTCTCCGTGGTTGTTTAATTTGTATATGGATGTGTTGTTGCGGAAGGCGTTGAGTGGATTAGATGGTGTACATATTGGTGACAGTATTGTGCCTGCGTTAGCGTATGCGGATGATGTAGTTGTCTTAAGTGAAAATGAAGAGCAACTGAGAAGAATGATAGAGAGAATAAACGAAGTTGGAAGAAGTATGAATTTAATGTTGAATGTTGATAAATCTAAGGTGTTAGTATTTGAAAGGAGTGAATTGGTGACTGAGTGCAATGTGTTGGTGAATGGAGTAAAACTGGAGCAGGTGAATGAGTTTGTATATTTGGGTAGCATGATGTCGAGGGATGGACGAATTGACCGTGAAATTGATAGGAGGGTGAGTGCGGGATGTAAGGTAATGGGTGCTCTGGGCACGTTTGCTCGTAACGTAAACGTATCTACAGAAGCTCGGTTAAGTGTTTATAATGGAGTGCTGGTGCCTGCTTTGATGTATGGAAGTGAATGTTGGGCATGGACGAGAAAGCATAAAAGGAAAGTGACTGCTGTGGAAATGCGGTATTTACGTGGTGTTTGTGGGTATACAAGACGGGATCGCGTGAGGAATAATTTGGTGTATGAAGAATGTATAGTTAGGAAGAATGTAGTTAAGAGAGTTGGAGTGAGTCAGTTGAGATGGTTTGGTCATGTGGAGAGAATGATAAGTGAACGACTTGTAAAACGCATATATGTTGGTAAAGTTGAGCGTGTTCGATTGCGTGGCCGTCCAGTGTGTAAGTGGATGGATGTGATTGGTAGTGTTTTGAAGGAGCGTAAGTTTCCGATTGGAAAGAGAAGAAGAGCATGTATGAATACGATTATGAATGTGGCTGAGGCGAAAGAAGTTTGCCAGGATAGGAATGTGTGGCGTAGGATGATTGTTTCGTAATTATTGTGGTGTAAAGATGAATGGTTAGTAAGAATGTTTTGTGAGAATGGAGAGACAGCTGAACTTTTATGTGGACGAGAAGAATGAAGTATGTTTGCACAAGAGTATGTAGCGAAAGATGATTTTTCTGTAACTATTATTGTGGTCCGGATGCGGTTATTCGCTACCGAAAATCGGTCACTTTAATATGTTATTATGTATGAATACGTTTATGAATGTGGCTGTGGTGAAAGAAGTATGCATGGATAGGAATGTGTTGCGAAGGATGATTGTTTCGTAATTATTGTGGTGTAAAGATAAATGGTTAGTAAGAATGTTTTGTGAGAATGGAGAGACAGCTGAACTTTTATGTGGACGAGAAGAATGAAGAATGTTTGTACAGGAGTATGTAGCGAAAGATGTTTTTTGTGTAACTATTATTGTGGTCCGGATGCGGTATTCGCTACCGAAAATCGGTCACTTTAATATGTTATTATGTATGAATACGTTTATGAATGTGGCTGTGGTGAAAGAAGTATGCATGGATAGGAATGTGTAGCGAAAGATGATTGTTGCGTAACTATTATTGTGGTCCGGATGCGGTTATGCGCTACCGAAAATCGGTCACAATAATATGTTCTTGAATGAATGTTATGATGATTTTGGGCAAGGCGGAAGAAGAATGTTTTTAAAGAGTTAAGTGATTTTGTGGAGCTCTTGCTTTCATCCCTTTTCTTATTATTTTCGGGTTTTTGCTAACCCACTAAGTGGGAAACGCGTGATTTTATTTATTTTATTTATTTTATTTATTTTATTTATTTTATTTATTTTATTTATTTTATTTATTTTATTTATTTTATTTATTTTATTTATTTTATTTATTTTATTTATTTTATTTATTAATTTATTTTATTTATTTATTTTTATTTTATTTATTAATTTATTTTATTTATTTATTTATTTATAAATAAATAAATATATCATCACGGCATATTACCCATTTCTGGGTGTGCCAGTATCTACAACAGATAAAGACATCGGTAATGATGACGATATATTTTACCGTGTGGGCGCTTACCAGGAGTCATCTCACGGGCACTCATAGCTGGTGTGGAGAGTGCACCACAGGGGTCACTTTTGTGCCATTTTAAAATTGGAAATATTTGGCGTCTGTCAGGATCGAACCCGGTTCCCCAGGTTCGCGAACAGACACTTAGACACGCGGCCACGGGACCCCATATTTATTTATTTATTCAATTTATTTAAATTATTTAATTTATTTAATTTATTTAATTTATTTACTTTATTTAATTTATATAATTTATTTAATTTATTTTAATTATTTTATTTATTTTATTTATTTTATTTATTTTATTTATTTTATTTATTTTATTTATTTTATTTATTTTATTTATTTTATTTATTTTATTTATTTAGGTAATTTATTTTATTGATTTAATTTATTTTATTTATTTAATTCATTCTATTTATTTAATTTATTTCCTTTATTTTATTTATTTTATTCATTTTATTCATTTTATTTACTTTATATACTTTATTTATTTTATTTACTTTATTTATTTATTTACCCAACAGGAAAGATCCCAATTACAGAGTAACAGAAATTGAATTCTATTAATATTTCTGGTGTACGACGGGCTCCAAACTTGAGAAGCATAAAACGTATAAAGATATTAAATAATAAAGTAAATGAATTTATGTTATTAAAACGATTGAGAGACCTGTATATAAACCCTAAAGCCTTGTATGCTTTTCTAGCTATGATATGTTCGTTAAATAGTAGTACGGGGGTCAAACAAAATACCAAAATCTTTTATTGTTGTTTCTCTTACAATATTAGAATTATTTAAGTTGTAGGAGTAATTGATAACATTTTCATATTTAGAAAACGATACAGTAAAACATTTGTCTATTTCTACCAACAATATCTTCACGTGATAAAGAATCGAACATTGAAGAAATTAATACTTTCTCATCTCGGTAGGAATTCATCTACTATTTCCAAGTTTTCACCTTCAAGTGTTCTTTGCTGGTATTATTTCGGTGACGAAACGAAGAAATGTGTCCCATCTTATCAACAAGAATCATCTACCACTCCATCATATATAATATATAAATAAAATTGTAAGTGCAGACGTCAATACATTACTATACTATAAAATAAAACACATCTTACTCAATACAAAATATATTTGTCAATTTTTTACAAATCCCAGAAACTTCACACAACCATCAATCAAAATGCACACTACACGTCAAAACACAACTTGAAAATTTTTATGACTTCCTCTCTTCCTCCATCAGTGGCACATCTTTAATGTTTCTACTTCAAATAAAACGCAATCTTTTTATTAAACTTTATATTTACGATAACAAAAATACATTCACGTGGAAACTTGTTTTACAATCTGCTGATGATTCTGGGGATATATTTTTTGTATCTATGTCGTACATCAAACGCAAACTTCACATGTGATACCAAATACAAAATATACTTTTTTAAAATAAATAATTATTCCTTATTATGACATTCCCCTTCTCTTCGAAAACTTTCACAGATCGAGTCGGTTTGGAGGCTTGATGCGTTGACCTGATCTTGTAGTAGAAATTCTACCTTCGGGATTGGTGGGCTGTTTCTGCTGCTGCGAGTTCTCATCGTTCATGACTTGGGCTGGAGTTATCTCGTTCTCGTCTCTTCTCTCTTCAACCCTTGAACTTAGTTGACTTTTAATTAGTTGTTGACGATTTCTACGGATTGAATTTCCATTTTTAGTCTCGACTATATAGGATCTAGGTTCTGTTGTTCTCCCTTTTATAGTTCCGGTGTCTGTCCACTTATGAGTTATAGGGTTTTGTACTCTTACGAACTCACCGTCTTTTAGGGGTTCTATTTCTCTGCTGTGTTTATTGTAGAACTTAGAATTTTGGTTTTGGTAGTGCTCATATTGCTCGTAGGTCATATCTTTGTTATTCAGCTCATTTCTTATTTTCGTTGGTATATCAGTACAAAGTTTTCTGCCGAATAATAACTGTCCAGGGCTTGGAATTACGTGGTCTATTGGGGTAGATCTTAAAGACAATAAATCTAAGTGTACGTCTGTCTGACTGGCTGTTGTTTTCATGATTGTACGCTTAATTGTTTGAACAAACCTTTCAATGAAACCATTGGATCTTGGTAGGTGTGATGAACTGGTTATGTGCTCAATATTCCAAGAAGTAGTAAAATTTTTAAATTGCTCTGAGATATATTGCGGTCCATTATCGCTATACAGTGTGTCCTATTTAGAAGTGCCACCATTGGGATCTCGAGAACTATAAGAGATACAATATCGGTTAAATGGAACTTTTTGTGCGACTTTGGAAGGCCATCTCAGATGTGCTTTTGTTTTTCCAAAAATTCTCATAGGGCACTAGATAATGACGAAAAACTGAATATTGTTGATTTTTTCTTTCTCAAATAACTTCTAAACTATTAGTAATTGAGAAAAACGTTTCAAATATAAAAGATAGATATTTTTATTAACTAACCAGTGGCGTACGAAATAAATTTTTATATTCGTAAATATTCGAGATATAACACAAACTTATATTTTTTTAAATGGAACCCATATCTGATTTTAGTCTCAAAAAAATCAATATTTTTTTCTCTTTTCAATGAAGTAAGGGTTATTATGTTTTATATTTGTTTTGCTCCTAAAATTTAATTTTTCTCTTTATTTTCCTGAATTTTCTAATTATTTCCCAAAAAAATCTGTTGTGGCCAGCACAAAACCTTCCGTCAATTCGATGCATTTTGTACATATCCTATACCAAAAGTTCCTTGAAAAAGATTCTATATATCCTGTATAATTGTAACAAGAACACACTATTTTTTACATATCCATACTGAAAGTTCCTTTGAAAAGATTCTAAAAACTAATAAAATTTGAATACGAATACGAACGTACATTATGTATTGCACTTAACACTTCCTCCTGCTTCAACTATTTTATTAGAAGTCGCTGTTTCTTACTCTTCTCTTCTACTCATTCCTGTCCAAAGCACATTCGTGACACAGTTCTTCCTCTCTCAAATCTTCTGCTATACAATCCTTCCATCTTCTCTTCCCACTGGCGAGGGACACTCTGTCACTTATATCACTTTCAGATCATATACTTTCTACTTTGGTTTTGCACTTGCCACTGACATCTGTCAATTAGATTTTTTTTGAATATATGTATCTGTTGTTTTCCTAATTTTTGCAATGCTGACTGATTTTCGAAAGTTAATCTCTCTTAATCTCTCTATGACTCTATATCTATTGAATATGAAGGAAAATGTATAATCGAACCGTATAGAGAATAAGATATTCTTTCTATTGATAATCACATAAAATGTCGAAAATGATATTTAACTGCGATTTTTCAAGAAAAACTGTTAAGAACTTCAAATAAGGGTACTTCCGGTTGACCAATTATAACCAAAATCTAATCAGCTCTTCATATGGTTGTAAAGAAGAGGAATATGAAAGAATCATAATTTTTAGAATCGTAGTTTTGGAGTTATCGTCGGAGAAAAATTTGTCACACACACACACACACACACACACGGACACACACACAGACACACACACACACACACACACACAGACACACACACACACAAACACACATACACACATCCACACGCACACACAGACATTGTAATTCGTGCTTATTCATTAAAATCTGGATATGCGATTTTTAACATGAATCCAATACCTCTCTTCGCAAGAGGTAAAAAGCATGCAATATTAAATGAATTTGTATAATCCCTAAAAATGTAACTGCCAGTTATTAAGTATTATCAATATTCACATTTCCATTCGTTTCTTTATATTAAAATAGTAATTATAACATATTAATTATAAAAGCATTATATAGTAGATTACAAGTAAATACTTATTTCCCGCACATTAGAATAATGAGTAAAGTAATTAAAATTGAAAACTTAAATGGAACATATGAACTACAACAGTAAATATATGTTGGCGATGGTGACAAAAAAATATATAGACATTATATATTATAAAATTACATAATTACGTTAATAAAATATAACACTGACAGACGTAGAAAATAGAATATACGGATAATATTGATAATCTATTAGAATAAAATTTGTACAACAATATAAATTGCTACTATGATAGATCTGAGACAGTTTATTTTTACTTCCCGCCATACGGTAAGGGAGGTAATGTTTTAGGTCAAAAAATTCGATAGAATAAGTACGAATTAGGGTCCCCACAACACGTTTTTGCTATTTTTACAATGATGTGTGTGTATGTGTGGATGTGTATGTATGTGTGTGTGTGTGTGACTATATTTTCATCCACGATAACTCTTATATCAAACTTTAAATAATTTCTATTTTCCGTATTTAAGCTTTCTGCGGTAATGTCAAATATATTAATTATTAACTGAGAGTTGTGTTCAGTAATTAATCAGAGTTCTCCCTATATATTCAAAAAAGCTAATTTTAAAAAATAAAATATGCATAGAAAAAACAGCGGATGGGAATTTGAGACTAAAAAGAAATCACAATTATTATTATCAGGTAATCATTGATATATTTAAATCAATTTTTATATTTATTTTTATTTATTTATTTATTTATTTATTTATTTACAATCTGGGCTGCACAACAGGAAAAAAATCCCAATAACAGTACAGCACTAGGAGAATTTAAACATAATAATTACAAAGTTATCAGACAAAAAAATACATGCACTTAAAATGAAATAAAGTAGATAAGAATATTACGAGATTGTGGAAAAAAAATTAAATACAAATATTATAAAGAAAAGATTTAAACGTTCTGAGAGAACAACTAAATATGTCAGGAAAATTTGGTACACTTGACAATTTATTATACGTAGATATCATTCTGAGAAAGGGAGCATTACTGGCAGAATTCGTTCTACAACTCGCCAATGCGAACAACATTTGTGATCTAGTGGAATATGTTGGTATTCTGAGTGATATTTTGTTCAGCAGTACTGGACAATCAATTTTGTTATTTAAAAGTTTAAACAAGAAAGTTAAATCTAATATCACACGGCGAATTCGCAAAGCAACTAATGAAATAGAACGATTAGGGAATTTAATGTTCATGATGAAAATAAATTTACGTTGAATACCTTCGACTCGATTTATATAAATATAGTAAGCCGGAGACCAACATATAGCAGCAAATTCAAGTTGAGACCGAACTAGAGAACAATATAAAGAAATGAGAGTACGAACATTTCTAAATTTATTTCCAATTCTCAGAATGAATCCTAGCATTTTGTAGGCTTTCTTTACAACAAAATCAATATGCAAATCAAAGATAAGTTTACTATCTAAGATAATACCCAAATCTTTGACATGATTTACACGATTTACATTTTTACTATCAAAAGAATAATTATAATAATAAGTATTTCTGTTCCGAGTGAAAGTAATACAAGAACATTTATCAAAATTTAGTGTTAAGTCATTCAACAATAAGTAGTCATTAAGTCTATTAAGGTCTTCTTGGAGTGCATAGCAATCTGACAAAGATTCAATAGGCATATAAACTTTTAAGTCATCCGCGTACATACTAAATCTTGCATTATGAAAACATTTTCTAATATCATTAATAAAAATAATGAACAGCAGAGGACCGAGATGAGACCCCTGAGGTACCCCAGAGGTCATATTAATCATAAGAAATTGTTGTAGGTGCAAGGACAGTTAAATATTTGCAATAAAAAGATATGCTATGTCTCAGTATTCACCAGTCCTGATAGAAAATTATTAGTGGAAGAAATTTATAGAGACAAGGAGTTGTGGGAAAACGTAATGCTTCCAAAATTGCAAAAGTTTTATTTAAATTGCATATTGTCGGAAATTGTTTTGGGAAATAGATTTCAAAATAAAAATGTAAAGACCCGGAATACATTTTGGAAGCTAAAACTTGAGGGACAAAAAATAATTATTAAATAATATATAATTTTAACTTTTAATTACATATCATTTACTGGGTGTAAAACTACTTAACTTTAAACTTTTTTTACCTTCCGCTACCCTAGGTAAAGGAGGTATAGGGACCGTGCTAAAAATCACATATAGAGATTTTAGTGAATAAGCACGTGTTGATGTCCTCAGAACCCGATTTTAACATTTTTACAATGATGTCTGTGGGTATGTATGTGTGTGTGTGTGTGTGTGTGTATGTATGTGTGTGTGTTGTTGTGGTGGACACGATTACTCAAATACTATCAATCAGAAAATTTTGAAATTTTGTATATCCATTCTACACTAATATGGGAAGAGCTGATTAGTTTTCAGTGTATATCGGATAACCAGAAGTATCACTTGTACAAGTTTTTAACAGTTTTTCTTGAAAAAAATTCGTTGAATATAATTTTTCAGCAACTTTTACTAATAATAATGAAATATAATGGTACAATCTTCAATTCTACGATAATAGCCTTAAGTAAATAACTCTAAATAACTTCAAATATAAATTAATAATATAATTTATTTTCATATATCATTTTGCCTATGCCTCAAACAAAAACAATATTTTAATAACAATTTTGACATATTTAAACAAATGTCACTGTCAGGTTGCAATTATATTAAAATTAATAGTGAAACCGTGTTAAGGAGAATGTAGTAATAATATATGTATTTGAATCTAATAAAATTAAGGTTAGTAAAAATAATATATTTTCAATCGTTCATAAATATTAGAATTACTATTGATTTGCTGCATTCGCTTTTGGCTTCCAGAATACGGGTTAGAAAAGACTTTGTGTCAAGATACAAGTACGATTTTGATTTTTGTTAAGTATTTCTACTATTTTTGTCAATATTTGTGAAATTTATTTTGTGTATGATATATTTGTTAAATGTAAAATAAAAATTGTTATGTGTGAATGCAAAAATATTTGAACATAATGGTTACTTTCTTTATACTGCGTGGTTAAATACCCAGCGGGAGGTTATGGGCTGGCCACATCAGATTTTTGTAAATAGTTTCAATTATTTAATATTATTGTATTATTATTAATTATTGTTATTAATATTATTAATTATTATTATTTCATATTTATTTGTTTCAGTATTTTCTTTAAATGTATTCGTAATTATAAGTAAGTTTTTAAGTTTATATGGTTATATTAATATTATTTATTTAAATTGCATATTGCCAGAAATTGTTTTGGGGAATAGATTTAAAAAAAAAATATATTATGATACAAGTGTATAAGCTATTTTTTATTATACCTGCACAATATGCTGGATAAGAGATTTGAAGTGTTGATTTTGACGTTTCATAATTTTTTGTGACATGACATAACATCGTTTACATGGAGATTGATTAGCATTTGTTGTTTACGGTATATTGTTAACGTTTGTTGTTGCTCAGCGACTTTGAAACACGGCGTGTTTTAATCTTGAGATTATGCACGCTTTTTAGTACGCTAATCAGTGATTATGATGCAGGTATAATAAAAAATTAATAAAAAATGTAAAGACCCGGAATACATTTTGGAAGCTAAAACTTTGAGGGACAAAAATAATTTTTCTATAATCATATTTTACCTTTTGATTACATATAATTTACTGAATGAAAAACTAATTAACTTTAAACTTTTTTTGTACATTATTTCAATTATTTAATATTATTATTATTTCATATTTATTTGTTTCAATATTTTCTTTAAATTTATTCGTAATTAAAAGTAAGTTTTTAAGTTTATATTGTTAAATTAATATTGATCTGATGATGCTGTATCGTTATTTTGGAAGCTAAAACTTTGAGTGACAAAAAATAATTATTCTATAATCAATAATTTTACCTTTTGATTACATATCATTTACTGAGTGAAAAACTACTTAACTTCAAACTTTATTTTGTAAATAATTTCAATTATTTAATATTATTGTATTATTATTAATTATTATTATTATTTCATATTTAATTATTGCATAACCAATAATTTTACCATTTTAAAAAAACTTTCACAGTGATGATGGTTAATTGATTACATATTAATTACTAACTGAGTGATAATCTATTTAACTTTAAACTTTATTTATGATGATATCACTGTGGTAGCGAAACTATAGTCATCGTGATATTAATATTTTTCTAAAACTAAAAAAACTGAGTCTTTATTTAACATACAAATTCAAGAATGAAGTTTCACCATGTTAGAGCTGATACCATAAAAAAAATTCAATTGCCTTAAAATATATTGTTTCTTGTTATTACTTGATTTCGTGTATTTAGTGAAACAATACTTTTACTACAAATCACTAATTGTTAATAATATATGTTTTTATTTGTTCACAATAGAACATTTCGAGACCAATTTCTCTTACATTTTTAGCTTACATTTATTTTCTCTAAGAAACCATTCATGAAAATAGCCGCAGTAATAAAAGATTTTAAATCAAATTACAAAAATGTCATCCTTATATATATTCAGTCAGGTAGAATTTCAATGTTTACTTTCCGAACTGCATTACTGACATTTCTAGTGCTGACATCTGTAAGGTAATGCCCAAACTATTTTTCAGTGCCGCGGCAGTCAAGTGAATCTGTTTTGGTAAATTTTTATATATATTTGTTTATGGTTTTTAATAAATTGTGTCCTGAATATAATTTGGTCTACGTATTTCAAGTTATAAACCGGAAATGAATTATTTTTTTCATATCCGTTGTATTTTTTCAACCAAAATGGTTTTAGGACACAAACATAACCATATAATTTACAAAATTTTAATAAATATTCATTATTTTTTATTAAAATCGCGAGGGGACACGTACAAAAAATGATTTTTTTGCTTATGCAATCCTCTTCATTCAAACCCCCCCCCCCCCCTTAACAGAAAAGATGAATCAGCATAAAATTTGAATTTTATAAATAAGTATTTTCAATGTCTTTGAGATCATTTTCGTGGAACTTATGCGGTCTTCCTCATTTCTGGATGTTAACTATAATACGCCCATCAGATGTCCAGACGATTTTGGTGGTGAACTTCTCCGTAGCAGATTTTAAAAGGGATGGCCGGGTTTTAGTAAGATCTTCTCTGATAGTTATGCTTGTGTTCTTTAATAATTTTTTAGATTGAAACATCTTTTGCCGAGAACGATAGCTAGTGAATTTCGCTACAACAGGCCGGTTCTTCTTTCCAGTTGCCATAATTCTACCCAGTCTATGACACCTATCAATTTATTCTAAAGAAATGTCCACTTTAAGTTTATCGCGAAACAGATCAACTATTTTATTATCAATATTTTCACTTTTTTCTTCTTTTAAATCAAAAATGCGAATATTATTACGGCGAGTATATTGTTCTAAGTTATTGAGACTTTTTTCGTAACTAACACATGAATCTATTAAATCACGGTTATTTTATCAAGTACGTTTATCTCGTTTTTAAGTTCTGCAAGTTTATATTCATACACTTTGTTAACTGCACTCGTAACTTGATCCATAATACTTTTTATAAAATCTTTGTTTCACCCAGATTTAAAAGAGAATCACTGATCATTTTTGTGATGGTATCATTATCGCCGCGGGTAAACATTTTGCTTATTTTTCAAAAAGAACTATCACTCACAATTTTATAAAAACTTATAATTTTAAATAATCGCCAGAACACGCACAACACGTCTAGCTTGTACGGCGGCACATCTGCATATGTATATACAAACTAAATATCTAAAAATGATTACAATGTCCACAGAGCACTCCGAACTATGCAATCGGAATAGAGACCGGGGTAAAACACATCGAAACAGAAATTGTAAAGCGTGCACTAAATTAGTGGCTAAAGTTAACGCATATGAATGATACAATGTAGATTGTCACAGGTTTTATAATTTGTTACAAAAATATCCGCTACAAAATGCAAAAGATAATTGCACAATTTGCAACGTGCAAGAGTTGTAAGATATATACCACTTCTTCCTAATCTGCTCCATTTATAAACATTTAAAACAAGTGTATCTATCTGAATAAAAACCTTAAATAAAAGTAACTTTTCACCCTACTTGACGATCTTTCCACGAAATATATATATATATATATATATATATATATATATATATATATTTGCTTATTTGTTATTTGTCATATAACATTTTTCGTGCTTGCTTTGCGTGCGCAAAGTGGCTAATTTCTTAACAGTGCGACAGGCCGTGCGCAAAGTAAAAGAAACATGCGCAAAATAAGAATTTTTTACTTGTTCTTGGAAAGTGGATCTCTACACACTGAAAAAGTACGTAAAGTTTGTACTTTACGTACGGTTGTAGGAAAAGATTATTTTACTATTCATAAATTAATATGAATAAAATATTATTACAATATTATCTGCGGTGAAATTGTCCATATCATCTCTATATACGTGGTGTTTCCTAACTTTAGGATAAAAATAAAATGGCAGACACTACATGATGTTCTGGTTACGAGTAAAAGAGAATTTTTTTAAAATTTCTAAAAATTATTTCATATTATTTATTTAATTCTTCTCGTGTGCATTTCAGTGCCAATGGCCGACTCCATATTTTTACTAAGAATAATTAGTTTTCTAATCACGTGATGGATGTTAAAAAGCAAAGTAGTTAATACTTAATTATTTTTATTAAAATATCATGTCGGCCATGCATTGGCACTGAAATGTACACTTTAAGAATTAAATAAATAATCATAAAAACTAATTTTCCGAATAAAGAAAATATTCTTATGTATTCGTGATTATTACATTATATATCTGCCATTTACTTTTTTTTCCTAAAGTTGTGAAACATTCAACACTTTGAAGTACCTATATACCTACATTTCGATGTGTTGATTCTCAATCAAAGAGATTTTTTTCAAAATTCGGAAAGGTATATTTACTTTTTATCGCTGATAGCAAATAACAAGAATACACGTTCAGAAGGGAAGTGGTTGCTGACTTAATTTATACGACACAAAACTCACCTTGAAGAGCACTAGCTAATAGTACATAGCATTTTATTTATATTGCCAAATGGCGAGCAGAGCGTGAAGTTGGTACGTCATTTTCGATAATTCATAACTTCAGAAGGGAAGGGGTGCTGACTTAATTTATGCGGCACAAAACTCACTTTGAAGAGCACTAACTAATAGTAAATAGCATTTTATTTGTATTGCCAAATGGCAAGTTGAGCGGAAAGCTGGTACGTCATTTTTTGATAATTAATAACTTTAAAACAGAAGAGGGTGTTGACTATATTTATGTGGCACAAAACTCACCTTGAAGAGCATTAACTAAGGAGTATATAGCACTTTATTTGTATTGCCAAATGGCGAGCTGAGGGTGAAGTTGATACGTCATTTTCGATAATTAATAACTTTAGAGGGGAAGGGGATGCTGACCTAATTTATGCGGCACAAAACTCACCTTGAGGGGCGCTAGCTATTAGCATTTTATTTGTGTTGCCTAATGGCGAGCTGAGCGTAAAGTTGGCACGTCATTTTCGATTATCAATAACTCTAGAAGGGAGTGGGATGCTGGCTTAATTTTAGCAGCACAACAATACAAATGAAGCACAAACTTTTCAAGAAGTTTTTAGAATTTATACTCAAAATGACGTGCCTACCTGTCAGAATGCCCATGTCGCATAGCGTAAGAAATATGAAACGTCATGTGCCGACTATCAGCTATTGTGTTATTGTACATTGTTTAGCTTAGTCGGTATTTGGGTGAAATCGGGAAGAAAGAAGAGGGACTCGTACGGTGGTCTGGACGGGCAGATAGAACTGAGCATTCCTCCCTAGATTACATACGTTTCTTAAATTTCTTATTTCAGTACAATTTTTGCACAATTAATAATAGTAAGGGTAAAGGGTAGTCATTTATATTGTATTTTGTAGTTTTGATCATAAAAGTGTTTAATTAGTGTATTTGGATTGTTGTCATAATATGAGCGACAAGCAATAATAGAGTAAATATTAAAAGGACAGAGTTGCCATCATTACCGAGAAATAAATATAATCACATGCAATGGGAACATACATAAAAATTCTGTTCTATTCATTATATATGAACACTGAACAGCCCTCATCTCATATATACAGGTTGTTCCACAACTTAGGACAAAAAATTAAAGAGTGTATACTGTACGACGTGCTGGTCATGAAACAAAAAAAAAATTTATAAATTCGCAAAGTTAAGGGTAGTTTGCTTGAAGTAGACACTTTTTGGACCACTTAGCATACGCCATAGAAAGAAATGTTAAATGAAATTAATTATCGAAGAAACATTATGTAATGTTCGTTAGATTTAGAGATAATAATAGTTTTTTGGGAAATAACTAAACACATACCTAAAGCACAAAACTACAAATACTGATAAAAATTTGCACCATTCATCCCTACACACATTGCAGCGCGTTGAATTAATGATCTAGTACAGGCTTGACATGAATTTTGTACTCGTATTGTTTCTGCTGAATTTTCTATTCTCTGCCTAAGTTCTAAGAAATAAAAATCCAATGGATTTAGGTCAGGGGATCTAGCAGGGAAAGCTACAGGACCACCGCGACCAATCCACCTGTCCTCAAACACTTGGTTTAAATGTTCTCTTACATTTAAAGCATAGTGTGGTGGTGCACCATCGTGCTGAAACCATGCTTGCTGACGCACATTTAAAGGTACATTTTCAAGTTGTTCTGGCAAAGTATTTTGTAAAAATAATAAATAATTAGCTCCAGTCATCCTATTTGGTAGAATATACGGCCCAAGTAACATTCCATTAACAATACCTCCCCAAACATTTATCGAAAAACGATGCTGAAAACTGCCTCGTACAACAACGTGCGGATTTTCTTGAGTTCAATAATGAGAGTTATGAGAATTATGAAATCCCTTCCGCGTAAAAGTTGCTTCATCAGAAAATATGGTGTACGAGGGGAAATTAGGATTTTCAGTATGTTTTTGTAGAAGCCAGTTGCAAAACCGTACTCTGAACTGATGGTAAGGTTCTGTTAGCCCCTGTACCCGTTGAAAATGGAATGGGTGGTAGGTATGGTCTTTTAAAATTCGCCATACAGAATTATGTGGTACTCCTAATTGTTGAGATACTCTTCGGGTACTAGTAGTTGGTTCAGCATGTACAGCATCTAAGATATCATTTTCCATATTATCGTGTTGATGCTGGCGGCCACCACCTCTCCCACGATTAGGTCGCACAAATCCAGTGTCTCGAAGGCGCTGGACTATTCTCACAAACAAACGATGAGTGGGAAATCGGCGTAAAGGATAACGTTCAGCATAGAGACGTCGTGCCAATAACTAATTTTGCGCTGCTTCTCCATAAAATAATACCATGTCCGCTAATTCACTGTTGCTAAATTCATCCATTTCAACAAAAACTGTACTACACTGCTATTCGCTGTAAAATTAGAACACTGCACCAGCAAAGATAAATGATAATTTATTAACAATATAATATTCACAACTGGCCTTTTCAGGCCAACAAACAAATTTGTTATTTTATTTACAAATAATATTTATATTTATCTTTTAGTGTTATATAAATTTTAGGTCTGAAGGTTTCGTTCTTTTGAGTTTTCTGGGCTCTTCATCGTTGTTTAGTAGATTAAGCGCTAGTTCATTTGGGTGGCCAAGGAGCTTGTTTTCATAGTTTGTGGCAAGTTTTCGAATTTTTACTTGGACGTATGGAATGTTAAAATCTTTATGTAATTTGTGATTATTCACGTACCACGGAGGATTGATAATCATTCTCAGTGTTTTATTTTGGAAACTTTGAATAATACTAATGTTAGATTTTTTAGCGTATCCCCACAGCTGAATTCCGTAGGTCCATATTGGGACAATAACGGTTTTGTAAAGTAGTATTTTATTTTCTAGCATTAGTTGTGACTTGTGCCCTAAGAGCCAGTACATTTTTTTGACTTTCATATCCAGTTGCTTTCTTTTGGCTTTGATGTGTTCTTGCCATGTCAATCTTTTTTCAAGATGCATACCTAGATATGTTACCTTTTCTTCTTTCTAGTTCTCTGTTGTTTATTTTCACACAAGGGCAAGTTACTTTTTTGTTGGTGAATACTACATGCGTTGATTTGTTTTCATTGATTTTTATCCGCCATTTTGAAGCCCATTTTTCAATTTCATTGAGAGATCTTTCTAGTATTTCGGATGCTTCAACAGGTTCGTCGTGTATTGCAATTATTGCTGTGTCATCCGCGTAGGTAGCAGTTGTGACGTTTTCACGACAGGGTAGACCAGCTGTGAAAAGTTAGTATAGTACAGGGCCTAGGACACTTCCTTACTCCAGTGTTGATTTTGTACATTTGGGAGGAGGAGCCTTGGTAATGTATTTGAAAGAAACGATCATTTAAGTATGATTTGAGCAGCATATAGTATTGATCGGATAAGTTGATTTAATCTTATACAGTAATCCAGAATTCCACACACAATCGAATGCCTGGCTTATATCTATGGGGTTCCGTGGCTGCGTGCCTGAGTGTCTGATCGCAAACCCGGGGAACCGGGTTCGATCCCGACGGACGCCAAATATTTCCAATTTAAATAGCACAAAAGTGACCTTTGTGGTGCACTCTCCATACCACCTATGAGTGCCCGTGAGGTGACGTCTGGTAAGCGCCCACACGGTACAATATATCGTCATCATTACCGATGTCTACATGTGTTGTAGATACTGGCACACCCAGAAATGGGTAATATGCCGTGATGATATATTTATTTATTTATTTATTTATATCTATAAATGCTGCAGAATTTATTTTTTCGTGTTGTAGGCAGTTTTCTATTTCGTTTACAATTCTGTGGACTTGCTGGATTGTGGAATGTTGTTCCCTGAATCCAAATAGATGTGATGGGAACATATTTTCTTCTTCTAGGATTATTTTCAGCCTTTTCAGAAGTAGTTTTTCGAAAAGTATTGATAGTTTTGGGAGCAAAGATATTGGTCTGTATGAGGAGGCTTGGTTAGCTGATTTTTCGGTTTATGAATCATTATTATCTGCGCGAATTTCCATTGTATTGGGAAGTACAATAATCTGAGTATTGCATTATAGATTTGGGTCACCAGGACAATCGTTTTTCTAGGAAGAGCTTTTAGTATTGTTGAGTTTATGAGGTCGTATCCCGTGGATTTGTTTTTGTTTAGATAGTTGATTTCTTTTTTGATTTCTTTAGGGGTAATATGTCTAATAGGTGGAGATAGTTGTATTGAAGATGTTAAATTTTCTTCTATATAGTTTTCTTCTTCAGGTGTTGTGGTCGAAGGGAAGGGTTCGAGAACATTAGTGAGATATTTTGCGAATACTTCAGCCTTTTCCTTGTTCTCTCTAGCCCAGGAACCGTCTTCTTTCATAATTGGAAAGTTTTTTGGTGTTGGTCTTTTTAGATTTCTTGTTGCTTTCCAAAGGGAATAATCATTTTCTGGGAGCGCGGAGAGATTACATAAATAGTCTTGGAAGGTGTCATTTTTTATTTTCTGTATTAGCTTTGTAATGTCTTTCGAGATATGATTTAACTTGTTCTTGTCATTTGGTTAGCGTTTTTGTTACCAGATTAGTCTTATTTTTTTTACTATTTTGTCTCTCAGAACTTTGGGATAGTTAGGAGTGTAATCTTATTTTCGGAGTTGGGGGTGGAGTATCACGCTGCTGTTGTATTAGCATTGTTAGGTATTCAACGGCTTCATCGATGTCGTTCGGTGTCTTTAGTGAAATTTGAGTACTTGTGTTTTCTTGTAGATATCTTTCAAACATGGCCCAATTAGTTTTCTTGTTGCATAATGCTGTTTTTTTTTGCCTTCATTATGACAGTAGAGCTCAAAGTGAGTATTATAGAGGAGTGATCCGATATTAGGTCGTAGCTTGACTCAATATTCGTGTAGTTTTGAGAGATGTTTTTTACGACAAAGAAGTCAAGTAGATCCGGTAACTTGTTAGGGTCCGTGGGCCAGTATGTAGGTTTTCCAGAGCTAATATGGTTGAACCTTTATCTAATGGTTTTTCGTAGTTGTGTTCCGTTTGGGTTTACTGTTCTTGAGCCCCAATGAGTTATAGTCGCCTCCAGAGATGAATCTGCTTTCCAGTGAGTCGAAATATTCTTCAAAGTTTTTCTTTTTGAATGGGTGCTTAGGAGGACAATATACCGCTGAAATTTTTAGTGACCTGTGTGTATCTTTTATTCTAATACTTATTGCTTGGAGATGTTCCTTATTGAATTATTCTAATTCAAATTGTTCAATAGTTTCACGTATTAATATGGCACTACCCCCGTGCGTTGTTCCGTCCAGATGGTTGGTGTTATATGTTTTGTAGTTTCGGATACTGAAATAGTATATTTATGTGAAATGGGTTTCACTTACAAGTAATATATCGATTTTTTCTTGTTTAAGAAAAAATTCAAATTCACTTCGGCGCTGTACCAACCCATTGGCGTTCCAGAGTATAATTTTAATTGTATTGAACATTAGTTTTGTTAACAAGTTTCGTAAGAGGTTTAGTATCATCGCGTTTTGCTGCATGAGCTGATTAAACATTGTTTAAAATTTATTTTAAAAAGTTATTATGTAGTTGTTATTCTCCCTTTCATTATGTTGTTCTCTTGGTTTTTGAGTAGTGTTGTGACTAGTTGCTTCAGCGAAGTTTAAGTTTTGCCTTGTTCGATAGGATTCGTAATTTCTCGTTTTTGTTTGGCTTTGAGATTGTTTTTCTCATTTTTTGCAGGTCGCGGTAGAGTTTACAGCCTCTGTAGTTCGCTGGGTGGGGATCTAAGCAGTGGATGCATACAGCTGGTATATCTTTACTTTTGTGGCATTCTTTGGATGAGTGGTTTTCTGCACAGCTAACACAGTAAAACGGTTTTCTACAGTAGGTCTTAGTGTGCCCGTCTTCTAGGCACCTGTTGCATTGCGGCAGTTCTTTTTTCTTTCGTGGAGGTTCCACTACAATTTTCGTGTCAAGTAATTTATTTAATTCATAGATTTTTCCCCAGGGTCCTGGTCGACGAAAAACATAGGGAGGGGTTCTTTGCTTTACCAGCTTTTAATGTTGACATTTGTCCTCTAGGGTTTCTTTAACGTCTTCCGCAGGGACTGATTGGTGGATATTTTTTATTACTACTCTGTAGGCTCTCTCTCGGCGTGGCTGATACGCATGATATGCCATTTTGTTCGTGTCTAGTAAGCGTATTAGTTTTCTGTACCCCTCTGGTGAGTACGTGTTAACTTTTACGCTATTGTTCGAGAGTGTTTTACATATGAAGTTTTTTTGCGTCGAAGACTGTTTTGAGGCTTTCTAACAATAGTGGAAATTTTGTCACGTCTTGTATAAATACTGGTGGTGGTTTTGGTTTTTGTCTTGTTTGTAGTTCGGTAGGTTCGTCACTCAATAGGGTGAATCTGTTTGTATTGTAAATTTGAGATGTGTTCATACTGTCAGCCCTGCTATTGTTATTGATTCTTTTGGGTGTTTTTTCTTGTGACGGACCCGCTTCCTTTTCTCTTGCTCTTTTAGACGTGTGTTTCTTCGTTATAGTTTGCCAAGGTAGCCCCCCAGGTGAGTTTTCGTCTGATATTTTTGGTGACGGTGGTGTCGGTGATAGCAGTGCTTGTACTCTAGCCTCAATTTGTGACCTAGAGTATAAGAGACTTGAAACCATTGGGCTGGTAACGGGTGTGTGTTGAGTAGCCATTATTGGTTGGGTATTCATTGGTGTTGTTGCCAGAGTTGTTGTAATGTTGGTTATAGTTGTGGTTACAAGGTTGAAGCCACCGCTTGTTTGTTGCATAGCTATTATTTTTGTAGTTATTTCGCTAATACCTAAAATTTATTTGCAACACAGTTGGCAACACTGACGAAGCTCGCTCGCGCTGCGAGGCACGGACAAGCGCGTACACTTAAAACATGCTGAATCACTGTCACTCTCGCACTATATTTACTGTTTTTTAAAATAGTTACACTTAGAGATTACTAACTTTGTGTTTCGAGATTTTAATCGATATTCACTTGTTTAAAAGAAACTAGAATTTTGAATTATTCTTATGATTTTATTTGTGTTTGAAAAGTTTAAGCTTAGGTGAATGCAATGATGTTACCGCGTTGCACAGTTGCCAACCTATAAATGATAATTAACAGCAATGTCGACGAAAGAATTCCTTACAACCTATCAAATTAAATTAAATTATTAATTACACAATAGTAGACATTTATTAGCATTAGATATTATGTAAACAATTACTTTCAATATAGAAGATTTGAGAAAAAATATTTAAAATAACTACCAATCAGTGGCAAAAAAAATGTTTGCTTGAAATACGATGCAATTTTTTGCGAATTTTTAAAAAAAATCTTTTTGTTTTATGATCAGCACGTCGTACAGTATATACCCTTTAATTTTTGTTCTAAGTTGTGGAACATCTGTATAATATCTTTCTGATAATTGAATACAATTGTTTACCACCGAGTACAAGATACTTACCATATGAAACTGGGAAACTAATTTGAAATGAAGTGTTACCCCTCGAAAATTGACATGCATGGTCCCACATATAAAATTCATTTTTAATTAAGAATCCATAATAAGGATGAAAAAATACCTAAAATAAATTATTATTAGTTATATATTATATAATACAATAAACAGCAACATGTGAGTACAAAACAACTAGAAAATATTTATGTGCAGATACTACAGTAGTTTACGTCAGAATTTAATGACTAAAAAATTACTGCTATGTAAAGTAAATGTTTACCTTAAGATACAACGGAAAATTAAATGTTATATAAATCATATAATATTGAATATTTTAATATTTGATATAAATGGTATCTACATTCATTATTCTCAGTCAAATTAAATAAATCGAAACTGTAGTAAATTATAAAATGCAGCTATTGAATGGACTTTAAGTTAAAATGTTTCATTTCAAGACAAAACTGAAATTAACTCAATTGTTTCCCTTCACCCCTCTCTGTTCCTTGCTTCTTCATAATCTAGCATTTTCAACATAATCAATGGAATTGGCAGCAGTGTACAAATCTCAAGTCTTTATTTATTTGACGGCAAGTATAAGCTGCATCTGGTTTGATTACAGTGCTAGGCGGAGCTTGAAGAGAGTAGTTTACGCAGCAACATTTTAAGGTTAAATATGAATCTTAGTTTTACTTCGATAAAATAATATTACAATAAACGAAATATTCTGACACATCATTTGGTGATGGAACATCTTCAATATCATCCATTTGAGAACTATTTTAATTAAACATGTGAAATTGCATAAAAAATTACAAATTTTTGACAGTTATTGACAAGTAAAGTTTGTTTTGTATTTATACTTAAATTTCACGTTGTATTATGAGTCTTTGACAATTATATTATTTTAAAATTATTTATTTCACTTACATTCAATTTAGCGGCCTAATTTATTGTACACAAATACAGAAAAAAATTACATTACGTAATATTGGGACAGTTTGAAATTGACTCGACTTTACACCAATCCAGTGACGTATTAATGTATTTTGGCGCCAGAAGCCCTTGAATTTTTTGCTTAACAAAAAACGCTAAAACTAGATACGCATTTCGGCAACTAAGTTGCCATCATCAGTAAACTTACGTCTAAGAAGAGATCAGTTTTGGATTAGTCAACATGTCAACCATGTCAGAGGTCCAAAACAAATCTGTAAAACAAAGCAGATTTAGATTACTCAGTATTTCAACCATATCAGAGGTCCAAAACTGTTCTCTGCCTCAAGTTCTAGTTTGTTCCTTTTGGCGTAATGTTGTATTTTTGCAGTATCTAACCATTTGTTTTTAGCTTTTCGTATTATTTCGTCATGGTTTCTGCAATTCTTAGATGTTGTTATTTTCATAAATTTTGGAAAAAATACACTACTTTTGCTTCTTTTAGAAAAATGTTTTCATGACCTATACGTTTAATTTTAGTTTTCAAGTTTATACAATGGTTTAACTCCTTCGACTTGAAAGTCATATTGAAAATAAAACTATTGGGAGTATAAGGTTAAATGGTACCTCCTTCTAATGAAGATAACATTGTAAACCTAAGTCAGCACATAAATGAGATTGCGTATATTTCCAAATTGACTCACATATAAGTAGGCAATTGCTGAATAGATATTTCTTAATATTATAACAAATACCAGACCTCAATTTCTTTGCTGACTTATCTTTACGTGAATATATATAGACAACTGAACGACAGGGAGAAGGAAGCTCTAACATTGTAGCCTGTCCGTTACAGTCAACGAGTATAGACTCTATTTTGTATACTACCTAAACTTAATAATAAAGTTATTTATATTTTTATAATCAATTGTGTAAATCCACCCTTGGGCGACCCATTTCAGAGACAGCATCTAAGTACAGTAAGTAAATAATATTCGTTATTACATCACTAACTAATTTGATACGAGACGTAACTTCCAAATCTGGCAAGAACCCTTTCTTTAAATTTATTTGTTTATTCGCCTCATAAAGGCGGGTTACAAATTGGTGGCAGAGGTTTTGGGAAATTCTGCCAGATCAGGGTGGCCGGTATATCTGGACCATCCACGGAGTACGAATTGTGTCAAAATAGTTCAGTCATATTATATAAATAATCATGCCGGGTGGTACTGCGGGTAGTTCTAACAGCTCTGATCCAATTAAAACAGAAACAGAATTATTGTGTTTAAAAAGTAGTGTGATTGCACAAATACCAGAATTTTCTGGTGAAAATGTAATAGAATTCTTTCGAAAAGTTTATGTGGTACTAAGTGTTAGACAGTTTTCAGACAGAGAAATAGTAGATCTCATTCGAACAAAATTAAATGGGGAAGCATTACAGTTTTATTGTGAAACAAATGAATTACAGCTTGCAAAAATTACATATATGGAATTTAGAGAACTTTTTGTTAAAAGATTTGCTAAACATAGATGTATAGAACAAATAAATAGAGAATTCAGAAATTGCACACAAAATTTAGGGAAATCAGTACAAGAATATGCAAAAAGATTAAGGAATTTAAAATCAGAATTAATAGTCACAAAATGGAATTGAAAATTTTATAAATCAACAAATTTTATGCAATTTTAAAGATGGGCTAAGACATGAAATTAGAAAAGTTCTCAGGCCAATTATGGATAATAAAACTGGTCTAACATTTGATGAAGCAGTGCAAATGGCAGAGCGGGAAGAATTAAAACTAGCCTCAGACAAAAAGGGTTGTTTAGAAGTAGGGTCAGTAAATAAAGTATCACATGCATCACAAAAAATATTAAAATGCTATAAATGTGGTGGAAATGGTCATATACAAAGAGATTGTAAAAGAAATAATTCGTGTGCACGTTGTGGGAAACTAGGTCATTATGCTAAAGATTGTAGAACAAATATTAATTAAAATTGGAGCAAAAATTATAGCAGGTACAGAGGACCACCTATGGGTAGTCAAGGAAACAACAGAGGCACTATGAGAGCACAAGGAAAACGCCGAACTCAGAATTTAAACTAACAATCCCTCTCGCGAAAGCCCCGTCACGAGAGGTATCAGTCTCAGAAAAAACTTTCAAAATTAATCATATTCGTTCAGTAGTGGAATTACATAGAGATGATCCAAATTTTATTTTAGTCAAAATTAAAGACACACTTGTGAAATTATTAATAGATTCAGGGTCAAGAGTTTCAATTCTTAAGAAAAAGTTTGTAAAGGGGCATAGAGTTCAAAGAGATAATATTGGGCATTTAAAAGCAATAACAGGTGGAACAGTGTCATATTACGGCACAAGTAAAATAAAATTCAACTGCCAAAATTATAGTTTCCGACAAAAAATGGTTATTTGCTCTGACAATCTAGATCTAGATGCAGACGGCTTATTAGGTAGAGATTTCATTCGTAAATTTGACGTGCTCGTGTCGAGAGAGAATGTAAGTTTTGAAAATATGAGTTTTAAACTATTAAGCAACGCTGACCTAGAGAGAGGTGCTACGATAGCAAAAGTCAACGTCATTGGAGGTAATGTCGCAACACAAGCCAATAACGTCAGCGAGAAGGCGGAGCGAAACACAGCTCGGCCTGATAAAATTATCAGCGCAGTAACAAGTTACGGACAGGCGACCATTATAAGTCAAGATAAGGATGCGGGAATTCAAAATAGGAAGAATGGCGTCGCGCAACAAGAAAAATCAGTCGCACAACCCAGTGGATTGGTTAAATTGAAAAGCGCCGTGAAGATTCCTCCAAATTGCGAGTTCGTGTGCCTAGCAGTCCAGGATCTGATCAATCCCGGACAAGATATTGTGGTGGAACCAGTAGAGCTGAGGATCCAGGGGGTTATGGCGGCAAGAGTCATAACAAAAGCCGAAAAAGAAGTGCCAGTAAAGTTAATGAATTTCACAAATCAAGAACTAACAGTAGGGAAGAACATGTTAGTCGGCAAATCGGCCGTACTTGAGAAGCAGGGTGATGAAAATCAACATGCGCATGACGCACAGTATTCGCCGACCGGGTCAAGAGGACAAGTCGGGACAGCTGTATGCGGGAAGAAGAAGAAGAATTCTCAAGGGCAAAATAATGAAAATCAACAGTCGCATGACGCACAGCATTCCCCGACCGGGTCAAGAGGACAAGTCGGGACAGCTGTATGCGGGAAGAAGAAGAAGAATTCTCAAGGGCAGAAAGATGGAAATCAACAGGCTCAAGACGCACAGTATTCGCCGACCGGGTCAAGAGGACAAATCGGGACAGCTGTAGGCGGGAAGAAGAAAAAGAAGAATTCTCAAAGGAAGAGCGTGAAGAATCAAGTGGCTCAAGATAATAAAGGGCAGCATCCGTCGACCATACCAAGAAGAGGGAAACAAGTCGAGGAGCTGAAGAATAAACCGGGACAAGCCGTGTCCTCGGAAGGAAGTGAACAAGCCACGCCAGCTGTAGACAAAAAGCAGCATGCAGTGTGCTCTGTGAAGGTCCGAGGGAAGAAATGCATCGAGAATCAATTCAACATGGACCATTTAGCAGAAGATGAAAAAAAGTAAATTATTAAATTTACTGATAGAGTATGAAGACATCTTTCAATGGGAAGACAGTAAGCTAGGGTGTACACATCAAGTAAAACACAGAATAATTACTGAAGATGTGCCACTTATAGCCAAAGCACCATACCGAGTTCCGCTTAGCCAAAAGGAGCCGTTGGCTAAAGAATTGAAGAAAATGCGTGAAGCTGGAGTAATAGAACCGTCCGATTCACCATGGTCAGCACCAGTAGTCATCGTACCGAAGAAATCCGAAAATGGTGAAAACAAAATAAGGGTGTGTATCGACTTCAGAGGGTTAAACAAGATAACGAAGAAGGACTATTTTCCTGTTGCAAACATGCAAGAAACATTGGATCAGTTGGGAAATGCAAATCTATTCACTACCCTAGATTTAGCATCTGGATATTGGCAAGTACAACTGGACGAACGAGATAAAGAGAAGACAGCATTCACAACAAATGGAGAACACTATCAATTCACAAAGATGGCGTTGGGGCTCGTAAACGCACCGAGCACATTTCAACGCCTCATGAACAGTGTGTTGTCAGGGTTAAGAGGTGAACAATATCTAGTATACCTGGATGACGTCATCGTGTTCAATAGGAATGGAGCAGACGAACATCTGGAACGACTCAGGGAAGTTTTCAATAGACTGAAACAAGCTAACCTTAAATTGCAACCGAGTAAATGCAATTTTTTGAAAACTGAAACAAAGTATTTAGGCGATATCATAAATGGGGAGGGTTGTAAACCGGACCCAGACAAAATTTCAGTCATACAAGACTATCCAAGGCCGAAATCAGTCAAGGACATCAGAGCTTTCTGCGGCCTAGTAGGCTTCTACAGAAGATTTATTCAAGATTTCGCAAAAACATCGAAGCCACTCACGAAATTAACACAAAAAAATGAGCCGTTCAACTGGACAGAAGATTGCGAACAGTCATTCAATAAATTAAGGAATGCCCTCTGCTCCGAGTCAGTGTTAGCTCATCCAGACTCCACTAAGGAATTCATCCTGTCCACAGATGCCAGTGGAAAAGCTATTAGTGCCATATTGAGTCAAAAATGCGATGGTTATGAGAGGCCGATAGCTTTTGCAAGCCGACAGTTAAACAAGGCTGAAGTAAATTACTCTACAACAGAACAAGAATGTCTTGCAGTAATTTGGGGTGTAAAACAATATAGAGTGTATCTGTATGGAAGAAAGTTCACCATCATAACCGACCATCAACCTCTCAAGTGGCTATTCTCTATCAGCACGCCACAATCACGATTGGCAAGATGGGTGCTTACTCTCCAAGAATACGACTTCAAAATTGAACATAGACCGGGGAAGAAACATATAAACGCAGATGTATTATCAAAAATACCCATAAACGCCGTAGAAGTCGAAGATACATATGAACCAATATGGGACAGGCACATCATAGCAAGTAAACAACGTCAAGATGCAACAGTACAACAACTCTCCAGTAAAGAAGGTTATTTCACGGATGACGAAGGTTTAATATTCAAAGAAAAATCAAATAATGAGCGTCATCATCAACTCATAGTACCAGCGTCCATGAAATTCAAGGTAATGCACGATTACCACAATCTACCATATGCGGGACATCAAGGGTTTGAGAAGACATATAGTCGAATCAAGAAAAATTTTTTTTGGAAATCAATGGCCAAGGACATTGAAGATTATTGCAAGAAGTGTCATTCATGCAATGAGAGGAAAACGTCTCCACATCACAAGCCTGTGCCACTACAAAAATTTAATGAAGTCAGTCGACCAATGGAAAGAGTCGCAATGGATATTGTGGGTCCGTTAACAACAAGTATGAAAGGGAACAAATACATCCTAACGTTCCAGGACCACTTTACAAAATATCCAGAGGCATTCGCCATTCCCGACCAAAAGGCATCAACCATAGCAAGAATATTGGCTCAAGAAATTATTTCAAGACACGGGACTCCGAGACAACTGTTGACAGACCAAGGCGCAAATTTCACTTCTGAAATTTTTAGAGAAGTTTGTCAAATATTATGCGTCGAAAAACTGCAAACGACAGCATACCGACCACAAACAAATGGGATAATAGAACGAAGTCATCGAGTTTTCAAGGACATTCTGTCTCATTTTGTAAATCGAGATCAGACCGACTGGGATAAATGGTTACCATTCGTGCTACTAGCCTATAGAAGTAGCGTGCATAATAGTACAAACGAGACACCATTCTTCTTAATGCACGGTCGAGACATGGAGTTACCGTATGATGACATAACAAGACCTCAAAATTTACGGTATAACTATGCAGACAATTATGCGTCAGAATTAAAGCAAAGGTTGCAAATTGCTTTTGAGGCAGTGAAACAAAACATAAACAAAGCAACAGAGAAGACACATAAACAATTCAACAAAAATACAAAGTCAGCAGTCTATAAAATCGGTGACGCAGTATACTTGCATAACCCAGCCATTCATGCAGGTACGTCACGAAAACTACACAAGCCATGGACAGGGCCGTACTTTATAACGGAAATCATGGGTCCCGTAACATACAAAATCAAACAGCGAAATTCCAACAAAATTTTAACTGTGCATATAAATCGTTTAAAGCCATTTAGGGATGAAAGCCTTATAAATCAAGAAATTGGAGACAAAGAGCCAAGTAGGGCAATCACTGAAGAAGTGACTAGCACAAGTGTGAGCACAAATAAAAATACTGTTGACCAAAAAACGATGCAGAATATGATTCAAGACAGTCTGTTAATAGACACTTTGGTGCACAAAAAGACGCCCCTATAACTTCTGGAGTACCCCACTACCACACCGATAGTAAAGGCCCACCACCACATCATCCATGGGTTCTTTCTCCAAGACGGGTATAGAAACAGTCAACCACGAAGAAGATGGTAACAAGACGCGATGGCATATCCGGATAACAGAGAAGAAGCCACGTATAACTCTCAATTAGCTACTGAGTGTTTACTCGTGTTATGCCCCTCACAAGTTACCAATTCAAGAGGACGTAGGAGAAGAAGAGGGAATCCTATCTGGCGGAGTGGCAGAGCTAGACCAACCTGCAGATGTGTCCGGCCGAAAACATCCACTCTCCCAAAAATTCCCTACTCCCTTTGTTTTAGATAAAGAGAGCCATCGTCGCATCCATGTTCATCAAGGCAGCATCACATGCCTGCAAAGGTTTCGACTGCAGAGATCCCTCTACCAATTACATAACAACCAAATCATCAGAGGAAATCAGGCAAAATATAAGTATAACCGATTCTCCAGTTTAGGTCATTATGTGAATTAATTAGCAAGCATTCATAACGTATTCAAAATTATTAATATTTTGTGTTGTTAAATAAATATTGCTTAGAATTCTAGAAAGCAACTTGTTTATGAGATGTCCCCATTTGGCTATTGTATTGTAAGGGAAGTTCCAACGGGCATATCATAAACAAGAATTGCAGACATATGTTATGGATGTTGAGTGTAAAAGACGTGGTTGTATTTTGCCACCTGGAAGATCAGTTATATTGTTACGAATGTTGTTGTTTATGTTAAGAAGACCACAAAAAATATATCTATGATTAGGCGTCCAAGACATCTTCCATCCTATGGACCAAAGGACAACGACGAAGTCAGTAATCCAGCATCATGACCATTCAAATATCACATCACAATAGAGATGCTGTGATCAACTGTCAATCGTCTGAAGCCATAAATCCTCCATCAAGTTCAAGGACAGCCGTAGAAAAGCGAAGTACAGTGTTCCAAGAGGACTAATTCGTGGTCTATGTAGAGACCCATAAAGGAATTTAAGAAAAATTGTGCCCCAAAGGAAGCAAATTTTTAAAGAGGGGAGGTATGTAAACCTAAGTCAGCACATAAATGAGATTGCGTATATTTCCAAATTGACTCACATATAAGTAGGCAATTGCTGAATAGATATTTCTTAATATTATAACAAATACCAGACCTCAATTTCTTTGCTGACTTATCTTTACGTGAATATATATAGACGACTGAACAACAGGGAGAAGGAAGCTCTAACATTGTAGCCTGTCCGTTACAGTCAACGAGTATAGACTCTATTTTGTATACTACCTAAACTTAATAATAAAGTTATTTATATTTTTATAATCAATTGTGTAAATCCAACCTTGGGCGACCCATTTCAGAGACAGCATCTAAGTACAGTAAGTAAATAATATTCGTTATTACATCACTAACTAATTTGATACGAGACGTAACTTCCAAATCTTGCAAGAACCCTTTCTTTAAATTTATTTGTTTATTCGCCTCATAAAGGCGGGTTACAACATCTCGTTAACCGTAAGTAATGGGTATACATCTATTTTGGTTGCAATATTTACCGTAGCCCTGTAATCTCCACATATTCTGTATGAATCGTCTCTTTTTCTAACTGGTACTTTGGGTGTTACCATTTAGAATATAGGATAAGTGCTAATACTCCTTGTTTTTCAAGTTTGTCTATTGCTGCATCTAATTCTGGATTAGTCGCGTATGGAACTCTCTTTGCTTTTAAATAAATCGGTTTGATATCTGGATCAACTAATATATTTATTGCCGGTCCTTTATATGCCCCTAATTCATCTCTAAATACTTCTTCAAAATTTTTTGCAAATTCTATCAATTGAATCTGTTTCTAAAGTGGCATTTAAAACCCTTTCTAATCTTTTACCTAATTTTTCAAACCAACCTCTCCCAATCAAACTAGCTCCCTCACCATTAATTACTGTCAAATTTAACTTTCCTATTTCCATACTCTAGTTATACTGGTAATGAACCTATGATTTTTATTAGTGTATGTGACCATGTTCTTAATTTAGTATTAATTGAAATTTATTCTTACACTAAATCTGGCCATTGTTTCCTAAATAATTTATCAGAAATGAAAGTACATATCGATCCAGAGTCGATTTTAAATTCATGGAGTTTACCTTAGATTGATAATTTTCGTTGGAGGAATACGATTGATTTATAGTTCAAATACGTTAAAGATTTCGTAATCCAATGAGTTGTTCTCTGCTGGCATTTCTGTTAACAACTCTATGACGTCAGTTTTCAATAGTTGTGTTACTCTATCATTCTTGCCTCTTCTATATTCCATCTTTGGATTCTCGCTTCTTTGCTATATATCCTCGTTCTATGTATCCAATTTTCTTACAAAAAGTACATCTAATATTAATAAATTGACATATGTGTGATAAATGATTACCGTTACAACGCATACATCTGAACCTATTATTACCATACTCACTTAATTTTCTCTTATCGTACTTATAACTAGTATTTACTCCATTTACGTCTCCTGTAGTATTAATATTAATTTCGCGACCGTGAATTTGGACGGCTTCTGCAGTTCTAGCTTCATCAATTGCCATACTGTATGTTAAATTTTGGATTGATAATAACTTACGTTGTAACGCATTATCCCAAATTCCAATAACAAAACGACCTCTTAACACATTTTCTAAATCTGTTCCAAATTCACAAATGTCCGATAAACGAAGTAATTCCGCCAAAAACTCTGATTTGTTGTGTCTTGGTTTCTGATAACATTCATGGAAATAAAATCTTCGTACAATTGGAGACGGCGTTAGAATATAATTTGTTCTTATTTTGTCTAATATGGTTGTCAACTTTGCTGTCATCGGTTTCTCCAGAGATAATAATGACCTAATTAATCCATAAGTTTCAGCTCCACATATACTTATGAATATTGGTCTTTTCTTTTCGGGTGTTTTAATATCATTTGTCATGAAGAAACAATCCAAACTTTCTTCGTACTTCAACCATGATAAACCACTGTCAGCCCTAAATTCTGCTCGAAAGTTTTGTGTGCCATAATACGAAATTAAAACACCTTTTCCTCTTCAAATCTTACGGACTGCGCCAAATATTATGTTTGATAAGTCATGTGACGTTTAGAATCGTACATTTTATTATTATAGGTAAGACATACATAACAACTTGGTACGACGTATGATAAAAAAATTCGTGCAATTTTTGAAATTCCCGCTCTACATATGTAATAATTTTTTTTTTGTTAAAATGTTGGTTAACCTATCTTTGACATTTGTTTTAACTTGCAACCACATTTGATGTGTATTTTAGTTTTAACAGACAATTAAAGGTGTTGTGTTGCTGTATATCTGCGACTTTTTAATTTACACAATGAGGGATCAAAGAATATGCATTAAATTTTGCGTGAAAAATGAAATGATGGGCTATAAATTGGTGGAAATATTGCAGAAGTCATTTAGTGAATTGAGTATGAATGAACAAGCGATTTACAAATGGTATAAACGTTTTCAAAATGGACGTGAATAAATTGAAGATGACGCTAAAATTGGGAGACCCAGTACTTCAATCACCAAAAAAACATAGGAATTAAAGAATAACTTCTTGAAAACTGTCGAATTACAATTAGAGAGGTTGCTGAAGAAGTTGGTATTTCATATAGTTCATGCGAAGAAATTTTCACCAATATCTTGGACATGAGGCGAGTGAAAGCAAAATTTGTTCTGAAATTGTTAAATTTTGAACAAAAATTGCGTCCCAAAACCATTGCTCAGGAAATGCTAGATGATGTCGCCAATGACTTAACATTGCTTCAGCGCATCATAGCGGGTGACGAGACTTGGGTGTACAGTTTCGACATCAAAACAAAGTCCCAATCTTTGCAATGGAAGCTTCCAAATGAACCAAGACCCAAAAAGGCACGCCAAGTTCGATCGAATGTTAAAGTTCTTCTCACTGTTTTATTATTATTATTATTATTATTATTATTATTATTATTATTGTCGTATTGTGTTCCATGAATTTGTACCTCAAGGTGCTACAGTTAATAAAGAATACTATTTAAGCATGTTGCTTAGGCTGAGTGAACCAATTCGTAAAAAGGCCAAATTTATGGAAAGACAATTCTTAAAAATTGCATCGTGATAATGATGAATGATATATGCAATCAATATAAATTGTAAAATAAACGTTATATCATTTCTGACATAGGAAATTCAATAAAACAAAGTTTCACACTAACCATGCTCACTTCATGAAATCCAACTTTCAAACTTTCTTAAAACGAAGTAATAAATAATGAATTTTACATATATTAATGTACAATGTATTATTACTTTACATATACAAATTTCATCTTAAAACGTCTTCTGTCAAAAAATAACAAATTCCAGATATGTCACCAGATCTTAAAAATATTAATTTAAAATTCTATTTGGATTTTATTAATTATAATACATAATAATAGAACTAAAATAAGTGTTTTCACAATGTATTTCAATTAATTTAAATGTATTTACATTTGTTTCACAATAACGTATAACCCCAAATATTACTTGTCAAGAAAACGTTTAACTAGAATGTACAGTTCGTGTACTACGATTGATATGATCGTCTTGGCGCCACCTTTGATTGTTCTCGGAACTATTTTACCGTCCCAAATTTCAAAAATTAACGGATAATCTGATACAACACAAGAATTATCTTAAATACAATATGTTGAGAATATGATTATATTATGTATTTAGTCTTTTATTAATGATTTCCTTTCTAAACATTTTGAGTCTTATTTTGTGACGTCATGGGTTTGTACACACAAACAATGATAGTCACGCACACATGTACTCGTGCACGTACTGTACATGAATCTCAGCGCAGTGCTGTCACATTTTTCGAACATAACCAACATTTTCAAAGTAAATATCTTCGCAACAAGTTTATCTTTTTAAATGTAAGTGCAAATAACGAAATGTAGGTACTCAAAAATATAAATAAAACAATTTAATATAAACTTTAAAAAATTATATCTGTTAAACTAGAAACTTATGTGACATAATATATATATCTGTAAGTGGTTTTAAGTATATTTTCAGAAAAAAACAAATTAGAAAATGTGATATGACCTCATTGCCCACAAATATTCTTTTGTTTATTAACTGAACTACCTCTGAGTCTATTATATTATATGACAATAATAATAAAATAAGGGTTTAACAATTTGTTCTGATTCATTTGTATGTAAAATGTCTGACTTAAGGCTATTTAACCATCCGTCAGTACCTAGTAGTAGAAATATTTTAATGTCAAGTGAAATTTATTGTTAGATGATATGTATTAAACATTTATATTATAACATGGACATACACTATGTAAATTGCACTTGACATTTCCTTCTTTTTTCTCCAGCTTTTCCCTTTTTTATTAGGAGGTCGCTGTTCTTACAATTCTCTTCTACTCATTCCTGTCCACCGCAACTTCTTCACACAGTTCTTCCTCTTTCAAATGTTCTACTACACAGTCTTTCCATCTTCTCTTTGGCCGCCATTGTACTCCCGCCATTGAAAATTCCAATCTTGAGGCGAGACTCCAACTGCAAGTTACTTGTGGGGGACATTCTGGCACATATACCACTTTCTGAACCTATACTTTCTATCTTTGGTTTTGCACTTGACATTGACATCTGTCATTTAGAATTTTTTGAATATATCAGTTGTTTTCATAATTTTAGCATAGCTGATTGATTTTTGAAAGTTAATCTCATTATAATCGTATAATTCTATATGTAATGAACATGAAGAAAAATGTATAATCATACCGTATAAAGAATAAGATATATTTTCATATTGATAATCACATAAAATGTCGAAAAATGATAATTCACTGCCTTTTTTTCAAGAAAAACTGCTAAGAACTTCAAATAAGAGAACTTTTGGTTGACTAAATATAACCAAAATCTAATCAGCTCTTCATATGGATGTAAAGAAGAGGAATACGAAAGATCATAATTCTTAGAATTGTAGTTTTGAAGTTAACGTCGGAGAAAAATTTGTTGCACACAATCGGACACATACACGGTCACACACACACACACACACACACACACACACACACACACACACACACACACAGACATACACACAGACACACACGGGCACACACGCACACACACATGGACACACACATACACATATAGATCTAACACTAGTAAAATTGTATTCTAGAGATCTTAAAACGTTTTTATTCATTAAAAACTCAGCATCGAATTTTTTGACCAAATACAATATTTTCCTCATCTAAAGGTACACAGCACCTCTCGCCAGTTTCATTCTAACACAAGATTTTGAAATTAAATGACCGCCAAGGCATAAGATAGCTTAGACCTTAGACATTTGATAGGGTCGAAAAATTAATTATTTTAATCAAATTTTCTTTATTATATTGATTTTTTTTTATTGTAACCAATGATTTTATTGTTGTAATCAAATCTTTTTTTTTCTATAAACAGAATTGTAGGAATAGTAATTAACAGTAATTTATTTACGATGAAGTATATACTAAACTACAAATAGCGGGGCTCTTTGAACCGCGGGCTTGACCTTAGTGCCCCTGCACCGTTCGCACTTGCTGCAAGACGGCCCTAATTAAATCTATCCAATTCCATTTTGTAAGGAGGATTTTCAGAAACATTTGTGAGATGACCTGTTCGTGAAATAAGACTATACTTTTTACACTTGTTGCATAAATAACTATTACAAAATGTTTGAGGTTATAAAAACGACAAACAGGACAAGAGACAGAGGAAGAACATTAACGACAGGGTATACAGGGACACGTCATGAACGAGTACAGCGCGGAAGACAAGCAGTTTTGTGGGTAAGTTGCGTAGTATGTTGCTTGGGCAGATTGCATGGGCAGTTTGGGTGGGCAGTTTGAGTGAACTATATGAGTGAGCAGCTGAGAAAATACTATTTAAACATTTGGCGTTAGCACTTTGCGTTTTAAGTGTGCCTAGATGGATCGGAAAAACGTCTAGACCATCATAAAACACTATCCCCCTAGGGGAAGCTCGGCGTAGTCGAGATTTCGCTAGTCTGTGTACTAAACATCTTGATTCACTATAGTTTCATCTCGACAATCGTCAAAAGTTTAAGTAAGGCTACAGCCAAAACGGATTGACAGATTTTCGTGAAATTTATTTCAAATTGTAGGAAATCCCTAATCATGAGTAATTTTTCTGTAGGATGGATAGTTTTCGAGTAAAAAAATATTAAAAGTGGAAATTTGGTACTTTCAAATAATCATCCCGCTATGCATCGAAGGTGTCCTTACAAATTTTAAGACGAATGTTTCTTTGAAATGTCAATCAGAACTTTTAAATGGAAATATTTATGAAATGAGGGCAATTTGAAAGAAGTTAAATTCATAAACATAAACTATGACAATGGGCAATTATTCCACAACAGCTAAAAGGGCCTAAAATATTATATTCAAAAATTATAATTTTTGAAGGTTGATGCCCGTGTTTTGTGTGCATTTCGAAAGTGTTGCCATATATGGTATAAGTAACTAAGTAAAAAAATAAATATTCCTAACAAGATCAATGTGAAGTCGGTACACAAGTGTTACCAAACATGACATAAATAACTAAGTAACACACAAATATTCATAACTGTATTACTGTGAAGTTAGTCCATTAATAATTTCCATACTACCAATAAAAATATAGTAAATTTTAAATATAACTAGATGAGTAAGTGTTGCCAAACTTGTCATACGTAACATTCCTAACAAGATCTGTTACCAAACAAGACTTAAGTAACAAAGTGACAAACAAATATTCCTAACTGTATTACTGTGAAGTTAGTCCATTAATAATTTCCATACTACCAATAAAAATATGGTAAATTTTAAATATAACTAGATAAGTAAGTGTTGCCAAACTTGTCATAAGTAACATTCCTAACAAGATCAATGTGAAGTCGGTACACAAGTGTTAGCAAACATGACATAAGTAACTAAGTGACAAACAAATATTCCTAAATGCATTAATGTGAATTTCGTACTTTAACTACCGTATTGCCAATGAAAATATAGGAAATATAGAATATAAGTTTGTACAATAATATCAATAATGCCAATATTTATAAAGTAAAATAAGACATGTTGCCAACCAATAATACTTAAAAAAAATGACAATATCGGATTTTGTTTTTTTGCATAAAGCTGTCAGATCCATGTCGTGTTTCTTATCAAATGAGAGGTATCGTCAAGGGCTACCATGCAGAAACGTCAAAATGTTGACAGCTTGATCGGCTTTTGTTTTTTGCATAAAGTTGTCAGAATCATGTCGAGTTTAGTATCAAATTAGAGGTATTGTTAAGGGCTGCCATACAGAAGTGTCAAATATTTGACTGGTCGATCGGCTTTTGTTTTTTGCATAAAGCTGTCAGAACCATGTCGAGTTTAGTATCAAATGAGAGGTATCATTAAGGGCTACCATGTAGAAATGTCAAAATTTTGACAGCTCGATTGGCTTTTGTTTTTTGCATAAAGTTGTCAGAACCATGTCGAGTTTGGTATCAAATAAGAGTTACCGGTAAGGGCTGCTATGCAGAAGTGTCAAAAATTTGACAGGTCGCTCGACTTTTGTTTTTTGTATAAAATTGTCAGAACCATGTCGTGTTTGGTAACAAATGAGAGGTATCGTCTAGGGCTACCATGCAGAAATGTCTGATATTTGACAAAATGAGCGGTTTTGGTTTTATGCATAAAGATAAGTCGTTCGGAAAACTATTATAAAACACTATCCCCCTAGGGAGAGTTCGGCGTAGCCGAGATTTCGCTAGTTATATACTAAAAGGGTTAAATCACTCATTAGTGAGATAGTGATTTAACCCTTTTAGTATATAGATTCTTTAATCACGACGATCGCCTAAAATATAAGTGAGGCTACAGCTTAAACGAGTTGAGGGATTTTCGTGAATATTGTTTCAAGTTGTAGGAAATTATTGGAACGTGTGCCCTTGTAATAAATTAATTTTCTATAGGATGCATACTTTTTGAGTAAAAAATTATTAAAAGTGAAATTTTGGTACTTTGAAACAATGCATTTCGCAATGCATCGAAGTTTTCCTTGAAAATTTTCAGACGAACAACGTTTTTTTTACATGTCAAACAGAACTTTTAAATGGATATATTTATAAAAATAGGTCAATCTGTAACAAGTTAAATTCATAAATATAAACTATAACAATGGGCAATTATTCCACAATAGCTAAAGAAGCCTCAATCATTATATTTAAAAATTATAATTTTTGATGGTTCATGTCCGTGGTTCGAACAGTGTGAGACGTCATATTTGACATGTGTCAAAATATTAACCATTGAATATTTGACATGCCAATCAGAAACTTCTTACAAACATATGTGATAATTTACACAGTGTTTATAACTTGACTTAACGTACTTTGCCGCAACGTATTAAAAACCCAAAGATCGCCAATTTTTATCGTTCTGCGTAAGGTGAGGTTAGTTTGGTAAAATTTTAAATGGTTTTAAGCTAATTATAAAATATTTTGATGTATTTTATATTTAATTGCTCCATTAAAATGCTAATAAGTATTATTTCTATAGACATCGCATAATGTATCACCTAAAGAAGTTACTACATTTTAACAAAAGTAAAGGTTTAATATGCTTTGCATTTGAATCCTGGCGAATTTAAATTCCATTGATTACAACAATCAATAGTATATTTGTTGTAATAAACAATTTTGCAATTATTGTAAGCAAAAGAATAATGCCAGAATAGTATGCGTTTGAGAGGATATTTCTTTACTTTCTTCTACTAAATTTTAATAGTAAATCAGTGAAATTCAATATCGGCAGAAACAAAAAATAAAGTTTTCTTACTAAGATTTCAGAATTATAAATCAAGCAATTAATTCTTCGCAAAATCCATTGCAAGATTCTTTAGCAATCAATATTCTTGAGCTATAATAAATATTCTTTGTTGCAATGAACTCTTTTCCAGTTATTATTTCAATATAAAATTCTAGCAAAATACCTGTTTAGTGGCATAATATTTTACTTATAACTTATAAGATATCTAATGCAAACAAATTTTAAAAAAATATATTGTTCATTACTATTACCTTACTGTGTAAGGTGTATATTAACTTTTTCTTTTCGAATAAGAGATTTGTTTAAATTTACTTTTAATTGTCTTGAAATAGTGTCAGTTATGGCCGGCGCTTTTGTGCTGGGCACAACCAGCCCATACGTACGAAACGGCCCTGAACAAATTATTATCCTATTGTTAGTAACGACATAACAACGTAACAAAATTAATTACACAGCCTTTCTTAAAAGACAATAATAAAAATGTCTTAATTCTTGTAGTCCAAATAGAATGGCATGATCGGTTTCGAGAAAAATATAACATGTCCTATGTCCTAAAAAAAATCTAACTTCAATCAAAAGTTAACATGTGCACTGGAACTGCTGCTTGAATTTTGTTATAGTTTGTACAGAATTCTCTACCGTTATAGCTTTGCCTTATAAGCTTGTGGTAGACCGGGCGACCGGGCCCAGTTGAATATAGCACTACCTATGGCAACGGACATGTTTGCCGTAAGAAGTGACAGGAATAGAAATGTTTATTTTATTTTAAAAAAATGTGTTTCATTATTACCAAATAAAATAGGACACCATTTAATATGTACCTGTCCTTTACCCCCCATAAATCAAGCTTGAATCATTAATAGTAGATCTGCTGAGAGGGCTTTAACGATAGATATCTGTAAAAACTATACATTTTGATCAAATGGCAAGAGAAAGAAGGGCTCCAATGGTAGTTTTTGATTCAAAAATTATTAAAAGTGGAAACAATTATCCCGCAATGCATCGAAGTCCTCGTTACAAATTTTAAGACGAAAACCGATGTCATCTGTGACATTTGATAAGTCATTGGTGACATGTATCAAATTTGACAAGTTAAAGATGAACTACAAATGGTATCTTTCAAAGCAGGAGATAGATATCGAAAAATTAAATACGATTGGTTAAAGGTACGAATAAACAAATATATCATTTATGAGTAATGGCTTTAAACTAATGTTTTAGAAATTGACATTTCAAAATATGTAGTTTAGTTAGATAAATAGTAGATGTTATGTGTCAAAAATGTTTTACGTCAATCATGAACTTGAGATGGTAATATAGATATCTGAATCCTAAATGTCAGTCAGCACTTTTAAATGGAAATATTTGCGAAATTAGGACAATTTAAAAGAAGTTAAATTCATAAACATATATTATGACAATGGGCAATTATACCACAGTAGCTATAGAACATTATATTTAAAAATTATAATTTTTGAAGGTACATGTCCGTGCTTCGTTTGCATTTGCCAAACATGGTATAACTAAGTAAAAAATAAACATTCCTTACAAGATCAATGTGAAGTCGGTACACAAGTGTTACCAAACATGACATAAGTAACTAAGTGACAAACAAAATATTCCTAACTGTATTACTGTGAAGTTAGTGCATTAATAATTTCCATACTACCAATAAAAATATAGTAAATTTTAAATATAACTAGACGAGAGAGTATTGCCAAACTTGCCATAAGTAACATTCCTAACAAGATCAATGTGAAATCGGTACACAAGTGTCACCAAACATGACATAAATAATTAAGTGACAAACAAATATTCCTAACTGTATTACTGGGAAGTTAGTGCATTAATAATTTCCATACTACCAATAAAAATATAGTAAATTTTAAATATATACTAGACGAGTAAGTGTTGACAAACTTGCCATAAGTAACAAAGTAAATAACAAATATTCCTAAATGTGCATTCATTAATCTGAATTTCGTACTTTAACTACCGTATTGCCAATGAAAAATAGTAAATATGGAATATAACTAGACGAGAAAGTGCTGCCAAACTTATCATAAGTAACTAAGTAACAAAATCAATATTCCTAACTGCTTTAATGTGAAGTTCGTACAATAATATCTGTAGTGCTGTCACAAGTCAAAATTAAATGTCAATCCCAATTGACATTGTCAATTTGTGACAATACTAAAATGTAACCAGGGATAAAAATAATATTTGTGTTAGTTACGGTAACAAAAAAGAATAATAAGTGTTTAATGTCAAAAGGTATAAAAATGTTAATAAAGTTGTAGTATTTAATTAATGAATGTGTTATATTCATTTACGAAACTACTTCAATATCAATATTGTTAATATTTATAAAGTAAAATAAGACATGTTGCCAACTAATAATACTTAAAAAAAATGACAATATCGGATTTTGTTTTTTGCATAAAGCTGTCAGAACCATGTCGTGTTTGGTATCAAATCGTCAAGGGCTACCATGCAAAAATGTCAAAATTTAGACAGCTCGATCGGCTTTTGTTTTTGCATAAAGTTGTCAGAATTATGTCGAGTTTAGTATCAAATGAGATGTATCGTTAAGGGCTGCCATGCAGAAGTGTCAAAAATTTGACAGGTCCATCAGCTTTTCTTTTTTGCATAAAGTTGTCAGAACCATGTCGAGTTTGGTATCAAATGAGAGGTATCGTTAAGGGCTGTCATGCAGAAGTGTCAAAAATTTGACATGTCGATCGGCTTTTGTTTTTAGCATAAAGTTGTCAAAACCATATCGTGTTTGCTATTAAATGAGAGGGATCATCAAGGGCTACCATGCAGAAACGTCAAAATTTTGACAGCTCGGTCGGCTTTTGTTTTTGCATAAAGTTGTCAGAACCATGTCGAGGTTGGTATCAAATGAGAGGTATCGTTAAGGGCTGTCATGCAGAAGTGTCAAAAAATTGACAGGTCCATCGGCTTTTGTTTTTTGCATAAAGTTGTGAGAACCATGTCGAGTTTGGTATCAAATGAGAGGGGTCGTCAAGGTCTACCATACAGAAACGTCAAAATTTTGACTGCTTGGTAAGTTTTTGTTTTTTGCGTAAAGTTGTCAGAACCATGTCGTGTTTGGTATCAAATGAGAGGTATCGTCAAGGGCTGAAATGTGAAAATGTCAAAAATTTGATAATTTCATCGGCTTTTGTTTTTTTTTGCATAAAGTTGTCAGAACCATGCCGAGTTTGGTATCAAATTACAGGTATCGTCAAGGAATGCAATGCAGAATTGTGAAAAATTTGACAGCTCGATCGGTTTTTGTTTTATGCATGAAGATGACAATATCGGATTTTGTTTTTTGCATAAAGCTGTCAGAACCATGTCGTGTTTGGTATCAAATCGTCAAGGGCTACCATGCAAAAATGTCAAAATTTAGACAGCTCGATCGGCTTTTGTTTTTGCATAAAGTTGTCAGAATTATGTCGAGTTTAGTATCAAATGAGATGTATCGTTAAGGGCTGCCATGCAGAAGTGTCAAAAATTTGACAGGTCCATCAGCTTTTCTTTTTTGCATAAAGTTGTCAGAACCATGTCGAGTTTGGTATCAAATGAGAGGTATCGTTAAGGGCTGTCATGCAGAAGTGTCAAAAATTTGACATGTCGATCGGCTTTTGTTTTTAGCATAAAGTTGTCAAAACCATATCGTGTTTGCTATTAAATGAGAGGGATCATCAAGGGCTACCATGCAGAAACGTCAAAATTTTGACAGCTCGGTCGGCTTTTGTTTTTGCATAAAGTTGTCAGAACCATGTCGAGGTTGGTATCAAATGAGAGGTATCGTTAAGGGCTGTCATGCAGAAGTGTCAAAAAATTGACAGGTCCATCGGCTTTTGTTTTTTGCATAAAGTTGTGAGAACCATGTCGAGTTTGGTATCAAATGAGAGGGGTCGTCAAGGTCTACCATACAGAAACGTCAAAATTTTGACTGCTTGGTAAGTTTTTGTTTTTTGCGTAAAGTTGTCAGAACCATGTCGTGTTTGGTATCAAATGAGAGGTATCGTCAAGGGCTGAAATGTGAAAATGTCAAAAATTTGATAATTTCATCGGCTTTTGTTTTTTTTTTGCATAAAGTTGTCAGAACCATGCCGAGTTTGGTATCAAATTACAGGTATCGTCAAGGAATGCAATGCAGAATTGTGAAAAATTTGACAGCTCGATCGGTTTTTGTTTTATGCATGAAGATAAATCATTTGTGTATCCGAAAAGACAGCGTTAGCACTTTGAGTTTCAAGTGTGCCTAGACGGATTGGAAAGACGTATAAACGATCATAAAACACTATCCCCCTAGGGAGAGCTTTTGCTAGTCTATTATACTAAAAAGCTAGACCTCCAATGACGATAGGACAAGTATTTGAACACGCCTACAGCCTTTACGGTTTGAAAAATTTTCATAAAAACTATTTTAAATTGTAGCAAACGTTTTCTTTTAGTGCCCTTATGATGACAAAAATTTCTCTACAGGCCTTAGTTTTTCTGTAAAAAAATATTTAATGTTCAAAATTCCCACAGTAAAACAACGCCATGAATTGCTTTATATTCATAAGAAATATATAATATCAGTCAATATAGGGTCAAAACTTGGATGAAGGAGGCGGAAGAAGAACATCTATATTGCCTTATGTCATATGTGATCCTATGTTTAATGCATAAAAATACTTGTATTTAATTATTATAAATAAAATTACTTATTTACATATATTGTTACATAATTATTACCATTTTATACCATTTTGTATGTATTATGGTCCTATTTTAATGAAAATATTCTTATATCTGACATTATTTATTTTATATTGTTGATTATAGTCATCTTTTGTAAGCTTTGTTATAGCCTAATGGTTAGAATATCGGCGTCAAAAAATTTTAATCTGAGTTCGATTCCCCATCAAGGAAAATATATTTTTTTTTTTTTCCAAAAAACTTAAAATCTGTTTTAAATTTTTTATTATACTCATCAAAATAATATCACAGTAATGAATAAAGAGAAAATAGTTGACAATTATTATTGGTTGCAGTAATCAAAATATTGATGACATTTTTTTGTATTTTCTATTGATATTCATGAAAATAACTACAATATAAAAAATTTGTGTAGTTATATTATTTTTACTGTATCTATAAAAAATATTATTTATTATTATAAATATAAAATAAATAAAATATTACCCATTTCTGGGTGTGTCAATCTGCTTTATAACGGAAATCGGCAATGATGATGTTATATTTGTACCGTGTGGCGCCTACCAGGCGTCATTTCACGGGCACTTATTTTTGGTGTAGAGAGGGCACCATAGGGATCACTTTTGTGCCATTAAAAATTCAAAATATTTGGCGTCGGTGGGGATAGTACTTATCGGTTCTCCAAGTTCGCGATCTCAGACACTCAGGCAAAAAAAATACAATGCATTGTTATTATATCATTTTTTTCATTATTGTAATCATTTATTGTAATACATTATTGGTATTTCATATGTTTTTGTACGTTTTTTATTGTCATTATTTTAATAAAAAATACCTACACTTGACTCTAATACTTTCATATAAATTATGTATTTTATAAAAAAATTAACTACCTTTTCTTCATAAAAAATATTTTCTTACTATATTTTAGCCATCTTTATAATATTACATTGTTTTAAATATAATTATGCATTTTTATAGGAATAAAATAAAAACCGTTCTATACATTCTCGTAAATATAGTCAATATGTCGTATTATATATCAAAAAACGCTACTTTTTACCAATCTTTCACATAAAACTAATATAATATTTTTTAAAACACGTCTTTACGACTTATACGCCGTCGAACATCCGTTATACTAAAGAGGTAAATTCACTATCTATATTTCTATATATATATATATATATATATATATATATATATATATATATATATATATATATATATATATATATTTGAATTCATAACGACGATCGGTGAAATTTTCTTCGCCTGTACAGACTAAACGGTAAGAGCGATTTTAATGAAAATTTTTTTAGGATGTAGAGAATAACCCAACTTGATTTCCTGGTAATTGGTCATTTTTTCTGTACGGTGCACAGTTTTTGTGTAAAATATTTTTAAAGGTACGATTTTGGCTTTTTGAAACAATCGATCGATGTCTACATGTACAAAATTTATAAGAAAAACGATGTCATCTGTCACATTTGACATGTCAATGTTAGTGATAAACCATTATAAGAAATGTGTAAATATCAGTTAAAAGTGGATATATATTTTTCATGGAACGATTATTATGCATATAATAGTATAATTAAAGGTATTTTATAATTATTTTCTCGATTTAAATTGTAATTAACAATTCATATATAACCTTGAAATTAAATTTGAAAACATGTTCATCCATAGATAACACTGTTTGCTTTTTATGACAGAGAAGTTGAAAAGGTGATCATTCAGTGAACATGAACGTACAGTAACATATGTACGCATGTTTCCATTGATAAAATAGTTGCTGAACGACGAAAAAGGCATGTATTTAAATGGAACCTAATTTGGATATGAAATTGATAAAATGGTGCCTAGACGGAATGGACGTACGTAAAACTATTATAAAACACTATCGGCGGAGCCCTAGGAGAAAGATTGTTTGACATGTCAATCAGAACTTTTAAATGGAAATTTTTTGAAATGAGGACAATTTGAAAGAAGTTAAATTCATAAACATAAATTATGAGAATGGGCAATTACTTCGCAATAGTAAAAATAACCTAAAACATACATATTTAAAATTTATAATTTTTGATGGTTCATGTCCGTGTTGAAAATTTTAAGACGGAGAACGTTCGTTTGACATGTCAATAAGCACATTTAAATGGAATTATTCATGAAATGAGGACAATTTGAAAGAAGTTAAATTCATAAAAATAAATTATGACAATGGGCAATAATAGTTGAAAAGGCCTGAAACATATTTAAAAATTACAATTTTTGAAGGTTCATGTCCGTGATTCATGTGTATTTCAGAAGTGTTGCCAAACATCCCATAAGTAACTAAGTAAAAAACAAAAATTGCAATGTCAAGAATTTGGCAGCTCGATCGGTTTTTGTTTTTTGCATAAAGTTGTCAGAAACATGTTGTGTTTGATATCAAATGAGAAGTATCGTCAAGGGCTGTCATGCAGAAATGTCAAAAGTTTGACAGCTCGATCGGCTTTTATTTTTTGCTTAAAGTTGTCAGAATCATGTCGTGTTTGGTATCAAATGAAAGGTGTCGTCAAGGGCTATCATGCAGAAATGTTAAAAATTTGACACCTCGGTCAGCTTTTGTTTTTTTCTCAAAGTTGTCAGAATTATGTCGTGTTTGGTATCAAATGAAAGGTAACGTCAAGGGTTGTCATGCAGAAATGTTAAAATTTTGACAGCTCGATCGGCTTTTGTTTTTTGCTTAAAATTGTCAAAACCATTTCGTGTTTGGTATCAAATGAGAGGTATTATCAAGGGCTGCCATGCAGAAATGTCATAAATTTGACAGCTCGATCGGCTTTTTTTACATAAAGTTGTCACTACCATGTGTTTGGTATCAAATGACAGGTAATTTCAAGGGCTGTCATGCAGAAATGTCAAAATTTTGACAGCTCGATCGGCTTTTGTTTTTTGTTCAAAGTTTTCAGAACCATGTCGTGTTTGGTATCAAATGAAAAGTAACGTCAAGGGCTGTCATGCAGAAATGTAAATAATTTGACAACTCGATCGGCTTTTGTTTTTTGCTTAAAGTTGTCAGAACCTTGTCGTGTTTGGAATCAAATAAAAAGGTAACGTCAAGGGCTGTCATGCAGAAATGTTAAAAATTTGACAGCTCGATCGACTTTTGTTTTTTGCATAAAGTTCTCAGAACCATGTCGTGTTTGGTATCAAAAGAAAGGTAACGTCAAGGGCTGTCATGCAGAAATGTTAAAAATTTGACAGCTTGCTCGGCTTTTGTTTCTTGTATACAGTTCTCAGAAACATGTCGTGCAGGGTATCAAATGAGAGGTACCGTCAAGGGCTGCCATGCAGAAATGTTAAAACAGTCAGTTTGCGTGGGCAAGTTGAGTGGGCAATTTAGATGGCCAGGTTACGTGGGCAGTTTGGGTGGGCAGGTTACGTGGGCAGTTTGGGTGGGCAGTTTGCGTGGGCGTTTTGGATGGGCAGTTTGGGTGGGCAGGTTGCTTGGGCCGTTTGGGTGGGCAAGTTGCGAGGACTGTTACGGTGGGCGGGAAAAAAATATTTTGAAAGACTCTTAGCGTTAGCACTTTACGTTTAAATTGTTCCTAGACGAATTAGAAATACGTAAAACTATTATAAAACACTATCGGCGGAGCCCTAGGGAATACTCTAGTGAATATACTAAACGGGTTGTTTCACTATTCTTTAATCACGACCATTGGGAAAGCTATGAACACCTCTGCAGTTTATACGAGTTGATAGATCTTGATGAAACTTTTACCAATTTGTAGGAAATAGTATTGCGGTGTGTCCTAAAATGGGTGATTTTTCCGTAGGATGCATAGATTTTGAGTAAAAAAATATTAAAGGTGGATATTTGGTACTTTGAAACAATTTGAAACCAAAAATCTTAGTCTTCATTGAAAAATTTAAGACGGAAAACGATATCATCTGTCACATTTGACAAGTCATTGGTGACATGTACCAAATTTGGCAAGTTGAAGACGAACTTCAAATGGTATTATCTTCAAAAGCTTGGAGATAGATTTCGAAAAATTAAATACAGATAGGTTAAAGTTAAGATTAAACAAATATATCATTTATGAGTAATAGTTTTAAACCAATGTTTTAGAATTGTAATTTTTTGACACTTCAAAATGTGTAGTTTGGTTAAGTAAAATTAGATGTTATCATGTGTCATACATGTATTACGTCAATCATGAACTTGAGAAATGTCATATGTGACATGTCAATGTCTTTAAATGGGAATATTTTTGAAAGAAGAAGAAATGAAATTGTTTTAATATCACTTAAAACAGTAGCGGTTATAAGCAAATACAGTAAATGAATTGTAAGTAGTGCAAAGCAAAATGTCACAAATGTCGGATATTGAAGCTATTGGTTGCCGGCAAAGATTCGCAATTTTGCGGTATAAGTATAGTTTAAATAATTTGTAAATCACGCCATAACAATTTGTATACGACGTAAATGCAGTGTGGGATATTCAATTTTCAAGTCAGATATAAGATATTTGTAACTTTATCCGACATATTCTATAATATGTATATAATAAATGACATTTAAAGAAATGTTTATGTATTTTATTTGTGTTCTAACTAAATCCATTTCATGTATTAGAATAGTAAACCAAATGTTCCAATCAGCAATAAAAACACGCACACACGCACATTATTGTAAAATGTTATAATCGGATTCTAGGGACCTTAAAAGTGCTTATTCACTAAAATCTGAATACGTTATTTTTAAAATAAATTAAATACCTCTCTTAAGGAGAGGTAAAAATACCTACACCTGACCTTAATTTCGTACAAATTATCTATTTTATAACAAAAATTACCAATTTTGTCTTCATAAAAAATATTATTTTATTATTACTTATAATTCTCTATCATATTACATTGTTTTAAGCAATATTATACATGTGTCTATGGATAAAATTTAAACTTTTATATACATTTTTGTTCATATAACAAATATGATGTTCTATGCATCAAATCGAGGTAATTTTTACTGATCCGTGAAGTAAAATATATATAAAATTTTTTAAAACACGCGTTTAAACCAGTTCGCGACTTAAAAAACCGGCGGGGATCCGTTATACTAACCAGGTAAATTCACTATCTATATATATATATATATATATATATATATATATATATATATATATATATATATATAAGTTACAGTGCCACTTTATGCTGAATAGACATTTATCCCATTTCATATATATCATATTATGCTTAGTTTAGATGAATTATATAATGTAGTTTCCCTCTTTGAGGAATCGTAGCATGTTAGTCAGTCTGTATTCAGAGCTTATATTGTAAAGACATAAATTAAGGTTTTTAACAATAAATAAACATTTTAAAAAGCGACTTGTATTGTCTCGATATTTAACTGGCGCAGTCGACTGTAGGATTGCTAAAACGAATTAGGGTACATAATTCGTTTCACTTCAGTGATTCATTTAGCAACGAACCCTTAAACTTAGTGAGAAATCAAGTCCGCCGTCGAACCACTTCCTGGGGCCTGCCGCAGCTGAACGCACATCAGCAAACCAGACCTCCTGCACCACACGAAGACCTGCATCATCGACTTCAGGGCAAATGAAGCGAGTGCTGCTACTTCTGCTGTGAGTACACTTATGTCACTTAGAGAAATTTCTAATATAAACTCGGACTCGAGTACAAGTTCTGAATCTGACTCCGATCTCGAAGATCGTAACCAAATACCAATTTCTCAAACTAAAATCCCACTTCGTTTGAAACAATCTATTTTGCAAGCCACAGTAAACAAAATTACAATGGCAAACGAATTAAAGAAAGAATACTTAGATATGATACCCGAATTTAGGGGTGAACGCGAACTTCTACCCAGATTCATTGACATTTGTACAAAAATAGTCACGAAATTTTATAATGCAACTAACCCAGCAGATTTTCAAAATGAATATCTGATGAGTACTATCCTGTCTAAAGTAAAAGGCGAAGCAGCCATAAACATATCTAGTTCTGTAATTAAAACTTGGAAAGATTTGCAAACCGCCTTAGTAAACACATACGCGGATAAACGCGATAGCTACACTCTGTGTATAGAGTTGACTGAACTAAAACAAAATGATAAAGAATCCGTGTTTGAATTTTATAACAAATTACAACACTCACTTAATTTGCAAGTAGCATATATTCAAACAAATTCTGCAACTGCCGAAGCAGACGTTTTAATTAAATATTTCCAAAAATACGCTCTACGAATTTTGTTAAGAGGGTTGAAAGAACCAATAGGGCTGTTAATGCGTGCGAAAAATCCCGCAGATTTAAACTCAGCATTGTCTATGCTTACAAACGACTTTCAATATAATGACATGATGAGATACACGAAAAATTTCAGTAATAATAGCAAGCCACAAAAATTCAATCACAAACCAAATTTCCAAAATTTATCACACCCAACACCACCACGGTATATGTTACCTCAATCAAGTGCGCAGCAACCTATGCATCAAAATTCTTATCCATTTAATAGACAAACGAATTTTAATCCAAATGCACAAAGAAATAATTTTGGAAATAATTATGGAAATCAAACAAGGAGGCCAATCAATAACCTTCCTAAACCAACCCCAATGAGTATTTCTACTCAAAATACCATGCCACGAAATATGGCATTAAAACGACAAAGAGTAGGGTCTATGACTCAATCTCAAAATTACCCACAAAGACCAAAGTTTAATTCTGAAGAATTATATAATATAGATGAACCTAATCAAAGTGGTTACGTAGACAATTTCGACGATGTTTACGACGATTACGCACAAATGATCGAACAGTCAGAATATGAAGACACGAATGAAACAGCAGAGAATAATTTTTTAGAGGAACAAGCCTCGGTCCAAGATCAAATATCTCAACTCACTTTGAATTAATGAATTTCACAATAAATCAAAGCAAACTCCCGTTTATAATATTTCCCGAAAATAATTTTAAAGTGCTTATAGACACAGGTAGCACAAAATCATTTATCAAACCAAATATTGCATTTAAATTTTATAAAGACCTTATCACTCGAGACCCGTTTCAGATTACAACAGCTCATGGCACGTCCACAGAGTTGTATAGTACAAAAGTTCCTGTTTCAAAAATATTTAATTTTAATAATACTAATCAAAATTTAAAATATCATTTATTTAATTTTCACGATCAATTTGATATGTTACTTGGCATGGATAATTTAAAAAATCTGGAAATATCAATCGATACCGCAAACGATTTAATTATCTCTCCAAATTCAAAAATAAAATTACATTATCTTGATAACAGAAACAATAAAAATCAAGAAGTAATTTCCAATAATTTAATCGAAAATATTATAGAACCAAACGCGGAACAAATTCTAAAAATTAAAGTAAATGTTGAAGACGGTACTGTACTAGTTCCACATATCAAGTTTCAAAACTTATTTATTCCTGAATGTGTGACCGTATCTAAAGACTACCATTGTTTATGCACAGTTATAAACCCAACTGATGATAAAATCAAATTCAAAATTCCAAATATAATTAATGTCGAAAAAATCGATGACTATGTCACATTTTCTAGTCCAAATTTTAACTGTATTCACACAAGTAGTAATAATTTTGATCTCTCAAAAATTCGTACTGATCATATGAATTCAGAGGAAAAATCCGAAATTCTTAGTTTAATAAAAAAATATCCTGACATATTCCATTTTGAAGATCAACAGTTAACTTTCACCAACCAAATTAAACATAGTATAAAAACAACAGATAAAGTCCCTGTATATACTAAGTCATACAAATACCCGCAAGTACATAAAGAAGAAGTACGTACGCAAATCCAAACAATGTTAGATCAGAACATAATACGTCCATCTAACTCGCCATGGTCCAGCCCCATTTGGGTTGTTCCAAAGAAACTCGACGCTTCCGGTAAAAGAAAATGGCGAATAGTAATAGACTACAGGAAGCTAAACGACAAAACAATAGGAGACAAATACCCACTACCGAATATTACCGACCTTTTAGATAAATTAGGACGATGTCATTACTTCACGACACTAGACTTAGCCTCTGGTTTTCACCAGATAGAAATGAACGAACCCGACATACAAAAGACAGCTTTTAACACCGAAGATGGCCACTACGAATTTTTACGTATGCCATTTGGGCTGAAAAACGCACCCGCAACATTTCACAGGGTTATGGATAACATCTTACGCGGGTTAACTCACAAAATTTGTTTAGTTTACCTGGACGACATTATAATATTTAGTACAAGTTTACAAGAACACATTAATAATTTAAAATTAGTTTTCGATCGACTCAGACAATCCAATTTCAAAATTCAGTTAGATAAATCAGAGTTTTTAAAAACAGAAGTCGCCTATCTTGGACATGTTGTGACTCCCGAGGGCGTTCTCCCAAATCCAGATAAAATAAGTGCTATTCAAAATTATCCCATACCGAAAACTGTTACACAAATTAAAGGATTTTTAGGCCTTGTCGATTATTATAGAAAATTTATAAAAGATTTGGCTAAAATAACAAAACCAATGATTAAATGTTTGAAAAAGGGCGAAACTATAGACATTAACAACCCCGACTACATACAGTGCTTTAACACATGTAAAAATATATTAATCAATGAACCCCTTTTGCAATACCCAGATTTTTCAAAAGAATTTAATCTAACTTGTGACGCGAGTAATGTGGCTCTTGGAGCTGTGTTATCTCAAGGAAACATAGGTAATGACCTGCCGGTAGCTTACGCAAGTAGAACGTTAAATAACTCTGAAATCAATTATTCAACAATAGAAAAAGAACTTTTGGCAATCGTTTGGGCGACACAATATTTCAGACATTACCTTTTCGGCCGTAAATTTAAAATCTATACGGATCACAGACCATTACAATGGCTAATTTCCCTAAAACAATGCAGTCAAAAATTAAACCGTTGGAGACTCAAGTTAGAAGAGTTTGTTTACGAAATTATATACAAAAAGGGCAAATTAAATACAAATGCGGACGCATTGAGTCGCATTACCCCGGAAACAAACGACAAAATTCAATATTCCCCAGAAAAATTAGAATCAGAATCTCCACTAGCACAATATCAACAATACTTGACGACTAAATTTACTAATACAACCACAAACAATAATATACTAAAAGTAGAAGGTAACTTATTTGACGCTACACCAGACAACAACCTAGCACACTGTATCAGTAGAGACCTACATATGGAAAAAGGAATTGCAAAGCAATTTAAAAATAAATTTGGAAACGTAGAAAAATTAAAAAATCAAAATCCCCAACTTCATTCATTAGTTTATTTGAAAACAAAATTCAGATACATTATTTATCTAATTACAAAGGAGCATTATTACGATAAGCCCACCAAACAAGATCTATTTTACACACTTCTAAACTTAAAATCATTTTGCATTACAAATAAAATTAAAAATCTTTGTATACCCAAAATTGGTTGTGGATGTGACAAATTAAAATGGATCGACGTAAACTCAATGCTACAGCATATCTTTAATAACACTGATATACTTATCACAGTCTTTAAACTGCCAGACTTACAAGAAATTGAACTATATGTAAACGACTCAGACAACAAAGAAAATGAATCAGACAATAAAGAAAACGACTCAAACGATATAGAAGGTTTTATTAAACACATGGAACAGTTTAACAAAGACTTAGAAAAATTAAAACGCGGACAACTAGACAGCCAATCCTTAATCGTAGAAACAGGAGATGAATCTGACAATGACGACGAAACTCCTAGTGAAAGTAATATAACAATTCACTCTAATAAAGAAAACCCAATAGTAGGCATACCGATAGTGGAATGTCCTGTGAATTACGGGAAAAATCAAATCATCATTTCGGAAGTAGAACACAGTCCTAAGAGGACAATAATTCAAAAATTATATGAAACCAAAAAACAAAGATTTCTAGTAGAAATTTCTAAAAACAATTTTGAAAAAGAAATATTTAATTTTATTAAAGAATTCATAGTACCTAAGATAAAATACCATATCTATTTTAAAAACGACCTTTACGAAAATTTTAGTTTAATTTTACAAAATTATTTCAAAAATTCCGAAATTAACATAATCAAATGTACACAATTCCTTACTGATGTAACAGACGAAGACGAAAGAATAGAAATCATTCGCAACTACCATGAGAGCAAAACGAACCACCGCGGAACCGATGACACTGAAGCACGTGTCAAACAAAATTATTACTGGCCCAAATTACGTAAATACGTACAAACCTTTATAAATTCATGCGAAATATGTCAATTAACAAAGTATGACAGAAACCCACTCAAATTAAAATTAAACATTACACCCACCGCGTCAAAACCTTTTGAGATACTTCATGTAGATAGCATAACACTCGAAAAGGTCAAATTTCTCACAATAATCGACTCATTTTCAAAATACGCACAGACCTATAAACTAAATTCCAGTCAAGGTATCAAAATTGCTAATAACTTAGTCAAATATTTCACCCATCACGGCATTCCTGGCCAAATAATTCCAGATAATGGCTTAGAATTCAAAAACTCAATCGTCACAGAATTGTTAGCTCTGCACAAAATTCAAATACATTTCATAAGTTCCCAGCATCCTGAATCGAATGGGATCATTGAACGTTTCCACTCTACCTTGATAGAACATATTAGACTATTTAATAATCAAGATGTTTATAAAAAAGAACCCATCGAAACAAAAGTAAATTATGCTCTTCTAGCATATAACCAAACGATACATTCTGTAACAAAATTGAAACCAGCAGAAATTATATCAGGCCACCTAGAAACTAAATCTCCGCTTAACATAGACATAGACAAACAACTCATAAACAATTACGTAGAAAATCATAAAAACAAAACCAAACTTTTATACGAGTCAATTAAAAATAAAATCGATCATAATAAAGAAAAAATTATCGGAAAGTTTAATGAAACAAGAGAAGAACTACCAGAAATCCCCGGCGAAATTTATGTCAAAAATAGACAGAAACAAACCAAAACAAAAAATAAATACAAGCGCGAAAACTTACGAGTAATTAATAAAAAATAAAAAACCGCGAAACTAAAACCAACACATGGCAATACAGTAGAGAAAATTCATTTATCTAACATAAAACGTCCCAGAAAGAAAAATTATCAATTCAAAATTCTTCCAGGTACCTCGCGGTCAGCAACGGATCAATTATCCAAAACATAACCGAAAATTTGGGAATACTTCCTATTAAACTGGGGCAGGCAAAACTTGAGAAAACCTCACATACATTCATTCATTATTATAAATTAGAGCCACTCTTCCAGCAGTACAATAATCTAAACGAACAATACGACAGTCTCAAATCAATTATTTCAAATAATTCTCATTATGTTAACGAATCAAAAAATTACAAAAAGATCATTGATTTCACTAGAACCAGTATTAACAATAAAATTGCAAACATTGGCTTTCATTCAACCGCCTTAACAAAACGAAATAAAAGGGGCCTAGTAGATGGATTAGGAACTGTTTTTAAATTCATATCAGGAAATTTGGATGCCGAAGACGGCAAGCGATATAATAAAATCTTATCAGATTTGGAACAAAATCAACATAAGTTAGAAAATCAATTAAAACTATCTTATTCAGTTAATAATAAAATAATGAACAATTTCAATAGTACTCTGCAGGATATACAACATAATGAAAACTTGTTGCAAACAAAATTAATACACTTGTCCAACCTTATAAATAAATGGCTTAGCGATGACTTTTCATTTGCTAGAGACATTTTTAATCAATTAATTATGCTTTATAATCCCATACTGAACATATTACAAGATATTGAAAATTCCATAACATTTTGCAAATTAAGAACTCTTCATCCAAGCATAATTCAACCAGATAAATTATTATTAGAAATTCAAAAGATTTCAGATCACTATAAAACTCAATTACCATTCGAACCTAAACTTGAAAATATTTTAGAATACGAACTATTATTAAAAATTAACTGTAAAATTGAACCCTCACGAATTATCAATTTCATATCTATTCCTATTAATTTTGAAACTAACTTTGATCTTTATCATTTAATATCAACCCCAACCAAATACGGTTCAGAATTTGTTACTATTATCCCAGAGTCAAAATACATTTTGCAAACAAATCATCATTCCTCTAAGCGACATGTGCATTCAGAGTAGAATATACCAGTGCCCAAATAAATTCAATGCCCACATCAACCCCATCTGCAAAAAAGAAATATTTAATAAACAACATACAAGCCAATGCCACTACATCCGATTAGAAATACAGGAAAACCACTTCGAACTACTGCCAAAGATAAACCAGTATTTAGCCATCTTTCCCAAGGAAGAAAAAATCGCCATCAATTGTCCCGAAAGATCCAGCATCGAATCATTGACCGGCATCTATTTAATTAAAAGTGATAACAATTGTGAAATAATATTTAAAAAGCAAAAGATAATATTCCTCGATAAAACACATGGATCACCTTTAATGCCGCCTAAATTAAACTATAAACTAAAAATTAATAAAATCTCAAACTTTTCGATCAATCTGTCGCCTCTAAAACTCAACGATATAACATTAAATCAAATAACACCAATCCAGGACTTCGAAACCTACGAGTACATCCACATTCCCAACATTTGGACGATAGCTCTCTACGTCGCAGCCATAATAATAATTATCTATTTAATAACTAAAAGGCTGCGAATACAAATACAAAACCGGAGTTCAGCGAAGAAGACTGAAGACATCGAAGTTCAACTTCCAGGGGGTGCTTCCTTCTAAGGGTGGAGGAGTTACAGTGCCACTTTATGCTGAATAGACATTTATCCCATTTCATATATATCATATTATGCTTAGTTTAGATGAATTATATAATGTAGTTTCCCTCTTTGAGGAATCGTAGCATGTTAGTCAGTCTGTATTCAGAGCTTATATTGTAAAGACATAAATTAAGGTTTTTAACAATAAATAAACTTTTTAAAAAGCGACTTGTATTGTCTCGATATATTTCTATATTTTCTTTAATCAGTGAGCATCGCGAAAATTTTGTTTACATCTACAGCCTCAACAATACGAATGATTTTAATGAAAATTTTTGCAAGATGAAACAATTAGAAATCAAAAATTTAGTCCTTTTTGAAAATTTTAAGACGACGAACGTTTCTTTGACATGTCAATCAGAACATTTAAATGGAATTATTTATGAACTAAGCACAATTTGAAAGAAGTTAAATTCATAAACTTAATTATGACAATGGGCAATAATTCCACAATTGTTGAAAAGGCCTGAAACATTATATTTAAAATTTATAATTTTTGAAGGTTCATGTTCGTGATTCATGTGCATTTGTAAAGTGTTGCCAAACATCCTATAAGTAACTAAGTAAAAACAAATATCCCAATGTCAAGAACATGACAGCTCGATCGGCTTTTGTTTTTTGCTTAAAGTTGTCAGAACCATGTTGTGTTTGGTATCAAATGAGAGGTACCGTCGAGGGCTACCATGCAGAAATGTTAAAAATTTGACAGCTCGATCGGCTTTTGCTTTTGCTTAAAGTTGTCAGAACCATGTCGTGTTCGGTATCAAATGAAAGGTAACGTCAAGGGCTGCAATGCAAAAATGGCAAAAATTTGACAGCTCGGTCAGCTTTTGTTTTTTGCTTAAAGTTGTCAGAACCATGTCGTGTTTGATATCAAATGAAAGGTAATGTCAGGGGATGCCATGCAGAAATGTTAAAAATTTGATAGCTCCATCGGCTTCTGTTTTTTGCTTAAAGTTATCAGAACAATGTCGTGTTTGGTATCAAATGAAAGGTAACGTCAAAGCCTGCCATGGAGATATGTTAAAAATTTGACAGCTCGATCAGCTTTGGTTTTTTGCTTAAAGTTGTCAGAACAATGTCTTGTTTGGTATCAAATGGAAAGTAACGTCAAGGGCTGCCATGCAGGACTGTCAAGAACATGACAGCTCGATCGGCTTTTGTTTTTTGCTTAAAGTTGTCAGAACCATGTTGTGTTTGGTATCAAATGAGAGGTACCGTCGAGGGCTACCATGCAGAAATTTAAAAAATTTGACAGCTCGATCGGCTTTTGCTTTTGCTTAAAGTTGTCAGAACCATGTCGTGTTCGGTATCAAATGAAAGGTAACGTCAAGGGCTGCAATGCAAAAATGGCAAAAATTTGACAGCTCGGTCAGCTTTTGTTTTTTGCTTAAAGTTGTCAGAACCATGTCGTGTTTGATATCAAATGAAAGGTAATGTCAGGGGATGCCATGCAGAAATGTTAAAAATTTGATAGCTCCATCGGCTTCTGTTTTTTGCTTAAAGTTATCAGAACAATGTCGTGTTTGGTATCAAATGAAAGGTAACGTCAAAGCCTGCCATGGAGATATGTTAAAAATTTGACAGCTCGCTCGGGTTTTGTTTTTTTGCTTAAAGTTGTCAGAACCATGTCTTGTTTGGTATCACATGAGAGGTATCGTCGATGGTTGTCTTGAAAAAATGTCAAAAATTTGTCAGCTTGTTCGGCTTTTGTTTTTTGGATAAAGTTGTTAGAATCAGGGCGTGTTTGGTATCAAATGAGAGGTATCGTCAAAGGCTGCCATGCATAAATGTCAAAAATTTGACAGCTCGATCGGCATTTTTTTTTGTTTAAAGTTGTCAGAACCATGTCGTGTTCGGTATGAAATGAAAGGTAACGTCCAGGGCTGCAATGCAAAAATGACAAAAATTTGACAGCTCGATCGGCTTTTGTTTTTTGCTTATAGTTCTCAGAACACTGTCGTGTTTGATATCAAACGAAAGGTAATGTCAAGGGCTGCCATGTAGAAATGTTAAATGTTTGATAGCTCGATCGGCTTTTGTGTTTTGCTTAAAATTGTCAGAAAAATGTCGTGTTTGGTATCAAATAAAAGGTAACGCCAAGGGCTGCCATGCAGAAATGTCAAAAATTTGACAGCTCGCTTGGGTTTTGCTTTTTGCTTAAAGTTGTCAGAACCATGTCGTGTTTGGTATCAAATGAAAGGTAACGTCAAAGGCTGCCCTGCAGATATGTGAAAAATTTGACAGCTCGATCAGCTTTTGCTTTTTGCTTAAAGTTGTCAGATTCATGTCGTGTTTGATATCAAATGAGAGGTATCGTCGATGGTTGCCTTGCAGAAATGTCAAAAATTTGACAGCTCGGTCGGCTTTTGTGTTTTGATTAAAGTTGTCAGAACCATGTCGTGTTTGGTATCAAATGAAAGTGTTCGTCAAGGTATGTCATGCAGAAATTTCAAAATTTTGACAGCTCGATCGGCTTTTATTTTTTGCTTAAAGTTGTCAGAACCATATCGTGTTTGGTAACAAATGAGAAGTATCGTCAAGGGCTACCATGCAGAAATATCAAAATTTTGACAGGTCGATCGGCTTTTGTTTTTTGCATAAAGTTGTCAGAACCTTGTCGTTTGGTATTAAATAAAAGGGATCGTCAAGGGCTAACATGCAGAAATGTCAAAGATTTGACAGCTCGATCGGCTTTTAACTTTTGTTTAAAGTTGTCAGAACCATGTCGTGTTTGGTATCAAATGGGAGGTTTCGTCGAGGGCTGCCATGTAGATTAGGTGGACAGGTTGCGTAGGCACTTTGGGTGGGCAAGTTGAGTGGGCAGTTTGAGTGAGCAGATTGCGTTGTCATTTTGGGTGGGCAGGTTGCGTGGACAGTTTAAGTGGGCAGGTTGAGTGGGTAGGTTGCGTAGGCATTTTGGGTGGCCAAGTTGCGTGGGCAGTTTAAGTGGGCAGGTTGGGTGGGTAGGTTACGTGGGCATTTTGGGTGGGCAGGTTGCATGGGAAGTTTGGGTGGGCAGGTTGCGTGGACATTTTGGGTGGGCAGGTTGCGTGGGAAGTTTGGGTAGGCAGGTTGCGTGGCCAGACGTGGCCAGGTTGCGTGGGCCGTTTGGGTGGGCATATTGCGTGGGCAGGTTGCGTGAGCAGTTTGGGTGGGCAGGTTGCGTGGGCTGTTTGGGTGGGCGGGAAAAAAAAATTTTAAGACTCTTAGCGGTAGCACTTTGCGTTGTTTCTAGGCGGATTGGACGTACGTAAAACTATTATAAAACACTATCGGCGAAGCCCTAGGGAATACTCGGCGTAGACGAGTTTTCGCTAGTCTTTTATACTAAACAACTAGATTTACTATCTATATTTCTATATATATATATATATATATATATATATATATATATATATATATATATATATATATATTTGATTTCATCACTACGATCGCGGATATTTTGTTCGCCTCTACAGCCTAAACGGTAAGAGCGATTTGCAGGTTGTAGAGAATAACTCAACTTGATTTCTTGGTAATAGGTCATTTTTCTGTACGGTGCATAGTTTATGTGTCAAAATTTTTAAATGTGCAATTTGGCTTTTTGAAACAATCGATCTAAGTCGACATGTACAAAATTAAGAAAAAAAAAAACGATGTCATCTGTCACATTTGACAAGTCAATGTTAGTGACAAACCATTATAAGAAATGTAAAAATATTAGTTAAAAGTGGATATATATTTTTTATGGAACGATTATTATGCATACAATAGTATAATTAGAGATATTTTATAATTATTTTCTCTATTTAAATGGTATTTAATAATTCATATATAACCTTGAAGTTAAATTTTAACATATATTCATCCATAAGTAAAACTGTTTGCTTTTTTTGACAGACAATTTTAAATAGGTGATAATAACAGATATGTACGTATATTTCCATAGACAAAATAGTCATTGGACAAAGAAAGAGGCATATATTTAAATGGAATCTAATGTGGATATGAAATTGATGAAAATACGGTGATATTTTGTCTTTTAGAATACAATCATGTCGACTAATTTTAAAACTACGTACAATGTAACACCTACTCTTAATAAAATTCTATTTCAAAACAACGAGATAGATTGTGGCAGTAACAAGTGCGAAAATACGTAATTGTACCATTATATAATAAACATCAAATGCTATCAAAGAGATAGAAGTCCTCAGTGTTGAGCAGTTTCTAAGTAAAGAGAACGTGCATAGTTATACATATCTACAATTATATTAGATGTTTCACAATGTAGATACTTTTTGACGGGTCTTACAAGAGTTTACTGGTTCAAAGCGAATATATTTTGTTGATTTTTAAGGTATGTATGGAATTTTTTTTTATTATATTAAAATTAATAAAAGTTTCAGATATTATACGAGATGACCTTTTATGCAACATGCACTGTAGTTCAGCAATCAGCTGATCACAAACCATTTTAAAATAATTTTAAAACAATAAAACTTTTGAAGGAAATCATTTTAAAAGGTAAAATTAACATACATAAACATAATATGGCATTTTACATTTTCATATTGTTTAAAGGAGTAAAATAACGTAATTTATAACCTCAAATGGATTGTATAACAAATATGAATTTTAACAAAAAATAATTCATATATACATATATCACTTATGTGGACTTGAAATTGTTGTCATTATATCGAGCGAACAAGAAATATGCTTTAATAATAATTTAAGATGAGTTACATTGCTGAAAAGGTAGGGTATATATGATTTTGTACATAAATAATCAATAGAATTTTGAAAATATCTTAGTTTAAGCTGTTTTAACAAGTTTATTGGTTAAAAAAACGTGAGAAAAGTATGAGTGGAATACAATGTTGCAAAATAAGGTACGAAGAAATATATCTAAATTGAAAATACCATGTATTTTAAAAAATTTAAAAGATTGGAAAGGTAGACTGGAAATTTTGGACAAGAAAACTTACAAATACAATGGAAAGAAAAATACATCCTTTATCATAAAATATGGACAATATATTTTTAAAATTCTACAACTTACAAATAGATATCAATTGTTGTAAATCAGTCACGCAGAGTTTTGAAACAAAATAAGCAGGAAATTATTATTTAACATGGACCATGAATCTAAATACCGTATAATTTTCAATAAAGCAGGAATATCTTTTACAGTTACGGTGAGTTATTAAAAAAAATCTAGTGTGGCCAGCACAAGACCTTTCGCCATTTCCATTTTATGTTATATAAGTATTGTAGGTATTGCACTTCGTTATCAAATTTCTATTGTATCTATTCATTCAGATATTTTTAAAACATATTTTTATAGACATAATGTATAATAATTAGATTTAAAGATTTTAAAGTTAAATGTACAGAAAACTGTAAATATTTTGTTATCTATTAGGTGTTTTCTGACTCTGTCGGTATAATAATTTTTTGTCTGACCGACTGAATGAAATGGTCGTGAATTTTAATTAATAAAACAAAAATTCTATGAAAAATAATTTCTGTCAAATATGTAAACAATTGCTTATTTATTGTTATTGTTTTTTCACATTTCGTGTAAAACGATATCTCTTTATTGTGCTCAGCGCCAATAAATATTATTTAGCGATTTTTGAAGAGAATAGATTTATATAACAAATAATATTTGTTATTTTAGTGCTGCAGTAGATAAAATCCAACTGAAAATTATTGTTCGGCGAAGTAGAACAATAATGAATTAAAGGTGAGTACATTCTACTTAAATATACAATTTAAATGGTAAATGTTTTAACAAGGTATTTTTAATAAAAGAAGTATGTAAAATAGAATGACTGGTATGTTGCTTGCTTTCTGGTGACTGAATATTAATTTATTTAATTTCATACGTACACTCTAACTGGTTTTAAATTTAGGTACTGAGGATCTTAATTCGACTGCAGTTAAGACGATAAATACGAGTGCAGGATTTGGATAATAAGCCAGTAGAATCGATCCAGTTATAACCAATTTGAATGATAAAACAACGCACTTAAAAAACGTAACTTAAGTTAAGTTATTAAGTTGACGTACTTCTTTTTAAATAACTCTTTAATAAACTGACCATTAGTATGAGTAAGTGATTAAGGACGATTAGCGATCATTTGCTTAAAGTTGCTTTATCTCATTCAAAGGTTTATGGATTAAAAAATACTTCAAAGTGTCTAGTCGCGAATCTAAGGAACCGGGTTCAATCCCGACTGACGCCAAATATTTTTTCGGATTTTAAATGGCACAAAAGCGATTCCTGTGATGCACACTAACGCCAGCAATGAGTGCCCGCAAGGTGACGCCTTAGTAAGCACCCGCACGGTATAAATATGTCATCATCATTACCTATGGAATGCCGTTTTACTATTTACCCTACATTTAAAGACATCTTCAATTATTTAAATACATCAAAAATTTAATTTCAGATATCAGAAATTGAATTATGGACATCTATATATAATTAAGGACGTCTAACATTAATTTTAGTCATCCTTAAATAATTTAGGATATCAAAAATATCAGATATCTAGGATTAAATAAAGGATATCAAAAACACATTTATAGATATCAAAATTTAAATTTGACATCTTAAAATGGTACTGAATTTTCGACATCAATAAGTAAATTTAACATGTATTGAATTCAATTTTGGATATCTGTATTTGGATTTATTATATCTCTAATTCTTGATAAAATAATGAAATAATCCATAAACTATTGAGAAACATAAAACATAATCATCGTCACTGTATTTTTGTGTTGATTTTAACCTCCCGCTACCCTTAGTAAGGGAGGTATAATAATAATAATAATATTTATTAGCCACAACGTACAGTGAAGATACAAGGCATGTCAAGACATTATATTACATCAATTAGATCAAACATTACAATACAATTTAAAATCATTACGGTTGACATTAATAAAAATAAAAACATTTTCATACAAGATAAAAATCAATCTAATAATACGTGAACATACATTAGTAAAAACATAGTTTACCTAGTATACACAACATTCTACAGAATATAAAATACATAAAAGTCAAAGGTTAAGAAACGTCATTTAGTAAAAAATTAGACAATAATAACTCTGCATTACACATAAAGTCATTTACAATGAGTTTTGAAGAATACATGCAACTTTAATTTATAGGGATCGTGCAAAAAATCACGTATCGAGATTTTAGTATATGACCACGTTTTAAGGTCCCTAGAATCCATTGGATTGTCATTGGACCAATTTTAACATTTTCAAGATGATGTCAGTGTGCGTTTGTGTGTGTATGTGTGTGTATTTGTAAGGATTTTGTTGGCGATCTAACTCAAATACTATTATTCAGAAAATTCTGAAACCTTGTATTTCTACCCTATTCTAATATGGAAAGTTCGCATTAGATTTTGCTGTAAATCGGATAACCGGAAATGACACTTTACCTGAAGCTCATAATGGTTTCTCTTCAAAAAATACCATTAAATGCCATTTTTTCGCATTTTTGTCATTATGAAAATTAAAGATTATTGAATTTTCTGCAGGAATACTTTAATACTTTTTCTATATATTTTACAGATAAATTTAAAAATCTTTTTTTTTGTAAATCCTGAAGCCTAAGATAAACACAATTCCTTTGTTACACAGTTTATATTTCAAATGAATGTAACTGACAGGTAAATATCACTGTCAAAAAAATAATCCTTCATTTTAATAATAGTGACATTTTAAAAAGAAAATAGTAAATAAAGCAATAGTTATATGCAATGGAACATAATATAGTTTGCAGCATTAGTAAAGACGTAGGTATGTATTTAAATTAATAAAAAATAAATAGCGGAAGGTTTTGTGTTTGCCACATCAGATTTTTTTAAATACAATATAATGTATTCTCTAACTGGTTTTAAATATAGGTACTGAAGAACTGAATTCGACTACAGTTAAGACGATACAACGAGTGTAGGATCTCGGCTTTGGTATATAACCCAGTAGAAACGATCTACTTGTAAGCAATTTTGGTGTGGAGTAAGTGTCTAGTCGCGAATCTAAGGAACCGGGTTCAATCCCGACTGACGCCAAATATTTTTTCGGATTTTAAATGGCACAAAAGCGATTCCTGTGATGCACACTAACGCCAGCAATGAGTGCCCGCAAGGTGACGCCTGGTAAGCACCCGCACGGTATAAATATGTCATCATCATTACCTATGGAATGCCTTTTTACTATTTACCCTACATTTAAAGACATCTTCAATTATTTAAATACATCAAAAATTTAATTTCAGATATCAGAAATTGAATTATGGACATCTATATATAAATAAGGACGTCTAACATTAATTTTAGTCATCCTTAAATAATTTAGGATATAAAAAATATCATATATCTAGGATTAAATAAAGGATATCAAAAACACATTTATAGATATCAAAATTTAAATTTGACATCTTAAAATGGTACTGAATTTTCGACATCAATAAGTAAATTTAACATGTATTGAATTCAATTTTGGATATCTGTATTTGAATTTATTATATCACTAATTCCATTTTTGACATCCTTAATTCAGTTCTTAATATCCTTAAATGAATTCTTGATAAAATAATAAAGTAATCCATAAACTATTGAGAAACATAAAACATAATCATCGTCACTGTATTTTTGTGTTGATTTTAACCTCCCGCTACCCTTGGTAAGGGAGGTACATGGATCGTGCAAAAAATCACATATCGAGATTTTAGTATATGACCACGTTTTAAGGTCCCTAGAATCCATTGGATTGTCATTGGATCAATTTTAACATTTTCAAGATGATGTCAGTGTGCGTTTGTGTGTGTATGTGTGTGTGTGTGTATGTGTGTGTATTTGTAAGGATTTTGTTGGCGATCTAACTCAAATACTATCATTCAGAAAATTCTGAAACCTTGTATTTCTACCCTACTCTAATATGGAAAGTTCGCATTAGATTTTGCTGTAAATCGGATAACCGGAAATGACACTTTACCTGAAGCTCATAATGGTTCCTCTTCAAAAAATACCATTAAATGCCATTTTTTCGCATTTTTGTCATTATGAAAATTAAAGATTATTGAATTTTCTGCAGGAATACTTTAATACTTTTTCTATATATTTTACAGATAAATTTAAAAATCTTTTTTTTTGTAAATCCTGAAGCCTAAGATAAACACAATTCCTTTGTTACACAGTTTATATTTCAAATGAATGTAACTGACAGGTAAATATCACTGTCAAAAAAATAATCCTTCATTTTAATAACAGTGACATTTTAAAAAGAAAATAATAAATAAAGCAATAGTTATATGCAATGGAACATAATATAGTTTGCAGCATTAGTAAAGACGTAGGTATGTATTTAAATTAATAAAAAATAAATAGCGGAAGGTTTTGTGTTTGCCACATCAGGTTTTTTTAAAATACAATATAATGTATTCTCTAACTGGTTTTAAATATAGGTACTGAAGAACTGAATTCGACTACAGTTAAGACGATACAACGAGTGTAGGATCTCGGCTTTGGTATATAACCCAGTAGAAACGATCTACTTGTAAGCAATTTTGGTGTGGAGTAATTCATTGTTTAATTGATTGCTAAACAACGTACTCAAAAAACGTAAGTTTTTATTAAATTGACAGTACCTATTTAGGATATTAAACTTTAAAATGCCGAGTAAAAATTGGTTAAAACGCGTTAAACGGAAACAAAAGTACAATGATATTGTTGACAATGAGAATACAAACGTAAATGCGGTAAATAAATTAAATGAAGTAACTAATTCATTAGCTAAAAACGTGAAAGCGATAAAACTGGTAGGTAGTGCAAATGTAGCAAAAAATAGTCAAACGGGAGTAACTAATTTGAATTTTAGTGTTATTAATCGTGATTCTGGTATACAATGTAATTTAATTGAACACGACATGAATACTTTAATAAATCCGCAAGGGTATTTAGAAGATGTACATTTGGATTCCATTTTTTTCCATAGTACGTTCAGTTTCTAACTTCAGACCTCAGAGTACAGTTTACTTACAAACTTTAAATCGTATCGTACCTATAGCACAAGGAAATAACCATATTCAAATATTGTTTTCACCAGGTCAAGATGTAGGTAGCATAGGCCTTTGGATATCAATTTATTAGACGGTTATCAATTTTTTTTATACGATACCATGAATTCTCAATCTTTAAACACCAATATTAAAGCGTATTTAGACAGATTATTTCCACACAGACCTCCAGTTAGATTTACGCGAGTTCAGCAACAAACGAATGCCTACGATTGCTATCGCGTTCTGTACTAGTGTAATATTAAATCGAAATCCTGAACAGGAAACGTACGTACACGTCAATAGCAATTACGTGAAAATTATTTAAAGCGGAAATCTATTGAAACTGAGGAGCAGCGAAATAAGCGTTTAAAGAAACTATCTAAAATAATTTAAAACGGTTAACCAATGAAACACCTGAAAAAAATAAATGAGCAAAAGCAAATTTTTTCAAATCGTATTGAACGCGAAACATCCGAAGAAAAAGCTGTTACGTTAAATAGAATAAAATTGAATTTCGAAAATTATTTAATCAATGAAACACCCGAGGAAAAAGCTATTAGGATAAATGAACTAAACTTGAATTCCGAAAATTATTTAAACAATGAAACACCCGAGGAAAAAGCTATTAGGTTAAATAAACTAAAATTGAATTTCGAAAATTATTTAGGCAATGAAACATCCGAAGAAAAAACTGTTAGGTTAAATAGAATAAAATTTAATTTTTGAAAAGTATTTAAGTAATGAAACACCCGAAGAATAAACTGTTAGATTAGAAAAACTTAAAGATAACTTTAAAGAATTTGTAAATAAAGAAACTCCCGAAGAAAAAGCAAAGCGGTTAGAAAGATATAAAGATAATTTAGCAAATTTAATTAAGAACGAAACACCAGAACGAAAACAAAACAGATTGTTAAAAAATAATCAAATAAATAAAGCTAAAATCATTGCAAATAAACAAAAACATCAAGTTTCGGACACATACACGTTGGCAGCTTAAGCGCTCGAAATAGTAGTAGAATTACATAGCTTAGGGCCAATGACAGTAGAATGTAAATATTGTTGTTCGAAAAATGTTGCTTTCGAAAAGCCACATGATGGTAAGTTCAATCTGTGTTGTCGTAAAGGTAAATTAAATCCAGACAAGTTGTCTGATTTTCCTGAATATATTAAAAATCTAATGATAGAGAATAATGTAGATAGTAGGAATTTTAAAGAAAATATTAGAAACTATAATAGCGCGTTGGCATTTGCATCTATGGGAGCAAGCTTTACACCTCCTCCCGGCCGAGGCCCATACTGTTTTCATATTCATGGACAAATTTACCATGATACCAATGCTTCATTGTATCCATTGAATGGTGAGACTGAAAAGTATGCGCAATTATATATAATTAACACAACTGATGCGTTACAGAAACGAATGAACAACAAATATAATACTAAATGTAAACCAGCCATTATGAAAAAATTAGATAATATAATTAGGGAAATTAATCCATATTTTAAAGCATATCTAATGTTAAAAGAAGTAGAACAACGGGAAATAGCTAAACCAAATTTAACTAATGGAACTGTACCAGAAATTAGCTTATGGATAGTTAATGATGGATCAAAAGATAAACGTAGGTACAATCTTCCAACAAATAATGAGGTAGCAGTAGCTTTCACGTCAAACGATGGTGAACCACCAATAGAAAGAGATATTTTCGTACATCCTAGGGCAGGTGGACAAGTTAGAATGAATCAATTTAGTGAAAATTGCGACCCAATGATTTATCCATTGTTATTTCCTTACGGAGATCCCGGGTGGAATATGAATATGAAACAATCAGACGGCAAGACAAAACAAAGTATGTTACAATTTTATACAAATCGGTTAGCTGTTAGGAATCAATTTAATCCGTGCTTAGAAGCCGGTAAATTAACTCAACAGTTCATTGTTGATGCATATGTAAAAATTGAGGCTGAAAGACTTGCATATATTCGACTTCATCAGTATGATTTTAGGGTAGAACTTTACAGTGGATTAATGGATCATATTAATAATTTAGCTGCAAACGAAGGTGCTAAACCAGGGTCCATGATTATTTTGCCATCCACATTTTAGGGCGGAAGTCGTTTTATGTTAAAAATGTAACAGAACGCGGTGGCTATTGTTAGAGAATGAGATTTGTTCATAACAATGACATGTAATCCAAAATAGTTAGAAATTGTGCAACAATTACGTCAAGTACAAACATCAGCCGACAGACCAGATATTGTTGCTAGGCTTTTTTTGTGGCAAAATTAAACACATGTTGCATGAATTCCTTCACGATAACATTTTCGGTAAGGTAGTAGCGTTTATATATGTAATTGAATTTCAAAAACAGGGTTTACCACACATACACTTGCTGTTAACATTAGATGAGAGTAGTAAAATTCGTAACAGAGAGGATATTGATGCATTAGTGTCCGCTGAAATTCAATATGAAACAAACGAACCCGAATTATACCAAATTGTCCATTCGCATATGATACATGGGCCGTGCGGTATTTTAAATAAATTTTCACCGTGTATGAGTGACAATAAATGTTCCAAAAGATACCCAAAAGAATTTAGAAATGAAATGCATGAAAATGTAAACGGTTATCCTCTATACAAAAGGTCAAACGATAACACTAAAATGCACATTCTGTGGAAAAATGGCACAATAAAATATACCATCGATAATAGATTGTACCATACAATCCTTATTTATTAAAAAAGTGCCGAACCCACATAAATGTAGAAACATGTTCTTCAGTTAAAAGTATTAAATACATTTGTGATTATTTATGTAAAGGTCATGATTGCGCTAGCGTCAAGTTAGGTCAGGTAGATAAAAGTAAAACTGTTCAATGGGACGAAATTAATGGCTATTTAGATGCGAGATGTATTACGGCACCAGAATCTTGCTGGCGTTTGTTTGAATATCCGTTACACGATAAATCTCATACGATTTTTGTATTGTCTGTTCACTTAAAAAATCAAAAGGCCGTATTGTTTGCTAACGGTCAAGAGAAACGTGTAGTTAAGCGTGCAGGAAAAAAGAATACAACACTTACTGCATGGTTTTTGCTTAATCAAACTGATTCTAATGCGCGACAATATTGCTATATGGAAATTCCCAAATTTTATGTTTTTGCTAATAACGCGTGAAAACCTAGACAAAGAGAAATAAAACCACCCATAGGCCGAATGATATCTGTAAGTCAAAAAAATATAGAACGGTTTCATTTACGGTTAATATTGGTACACGCCAAAGGGGCGACAAGTTTTGAAAATTTGCGTACCGTAGCTGGTAAATTATACGATACATATCAGGAAGCTGCACGTACTTTAGGTTTGTTGCAAAATGATAAAGAATGCGAAAATTGTTTAAGTGAGGCAGTATTAAGTAAATTTCCTAGACAACTTTGGGAACTGTTTGCATATTTAATATGTTTTCACACTTCTACAAATGCACTCGAATTGTGGGAACAATTTAAAGATTACTTAATGGAAGATTATTTGTTACACCATTCCAAAATAGTTGCACAAATTAAATGTTTACGAAAAATACAAGATATATTAGTGATTGATAGATACGATTTAAGAGATTTCGGTTTACCACAGCCGGATGAAACAAATTATGATACCAATGAGAACGATTTGATAGACATTGTTGCAGAAAAATTAGAGGGTCAAAATAATGTAGCTTTGTTTAACAGTGAACAAAAAAAAATTTTACAACATATTTTAATTGCTGTAAACGATGTAAATTGTAAAAACAGATATTTCTTTGTTGATGGACTAGGTGGGAGCGGAAAATTTTTTTTACAAAACACAGTAATTAGTGTTTTAAGAGGAGAAGGGCATAATGTAATTGCTGTAGCTTGGACCGGTATCGCAGCTACATTGTTAAAAGGGGGCCAGACTTTACATTCAGTTTTCAAATTACCCTTTCCAGTCACTGATGGCTGTGTTTGAAAAATTAAAGCAAATTGTATTTCCGGTAAATTTATTAAAAATGCAACAGTAATCATTTGTGACGAAGTCACAATGATCCCAAAAAAAAACACTAAATGCAATCGATCTTGTTTTAAAAGATTTAATAAACAATACATTACCCTTTGGTGGCAAAGTTATAATTTTAAGTGGAGATTTTCGTCAATGTCTACCTGTTGTAAATTTCATAAATCATAGAACTGCTATAATAGAAACATCTGTTTTGAGAAGCCACTTATGGCCCTTATTTAAAAAGTTTTCTTTGACACAAAATATGCGTGTGAATAAAGATGAAGTAGAATTTTCAAAATTTCTTTTGACAGTAGGAAATGGGAATAATGAAATTGTATCACTACCGTCAAATTGTATTTCATATAGTTCCTTGGTAGACGAAATTTTTGGTACTGATGAAATACAACCAAATGACATATATAAATTCACAAATAGGGAAATTTTAGCACCAAAGAATGATGAAACTATGATATTAAATGAAATTGTTTAAAATAAAATTGTTGGAGCATTAAGGGTTTATCTTAGCGCAGATTGGTGTGAGTGTGACGAAGCCAATAAAATAAATTACGCAACAGACGTATTAAATAACCAAGTACCGACAGGTATGCCACAATACAAATTAACATTAAAAATAGGTGCGATTGTCATGTTGTTAAGAAATATGAATCCCAAAAAAGGATTGTGTAATGGGACACGATTAATTGTAAATGATATGAAAAATAATTGTTTAGATTTGGAAGTTTTAAGTGGTATTAGTTCAGGTACTCGAATCTATTTGCCGAGATTCGCTTTATCTACCGATACAAATTTACAGTTTACTTTAAAACGGCGACAGTTCTCCATAAGATTAGCATTTTCAATGACAATAAATAAATCACAAGGACAAACGTTTGATTTTGTTGGGATAAATTTAGAAAAACCAGTTTTTACACATGGCCAATTGTATGTTGCCATGTCTAGAGTCAGATCAATAAAGAATTTAAAAATCAAATTACCTGATGAATATATGGATAATGACACAAATACAGAATTTACAAATAATGTTGTGTTCAAAGAAATTTTCTAAGATAAATTCTAAACATAATTATAATTTGCAAAGAGTTGTAGACAATATGCTAAATTTGATTTTGAAGTGTGTAGATTATCAGAAAGCAAGTCCGTGATTTTTTACTTTTTTAGTGGTAATTTCAGTGGTATAATTGTCAAGTTTTATATCATTCTGTGCGGAAATAATTGTTTAACAAAGTTATTGTCTTAGTTTCTGTGGCAGTGCAGTGATAGTGGCAGAAAAGTGATCTACTTAGTCTTTTATATTTTTCAAGTTCTTAAGTCGACTTAACAAGATAAGTCAGGTTTCACTGTACTCTAGAGGTCTACCATATACATAAAATATTGCTCAGCAATGTCACTTAACTGCGATACTTGCAATTCTTCATATGATTTGGCAGTAGCTGTTAAATGTTTTGGATGCAATAATTATTTTCATAGTACCTGCACAAATATATCGCAATCCGATTTTCGTTCTTTGCGGTCAAAAAAAAATTTTAAATGTAACACCTGCAGCAATATTCCCTTTAGCAATACCAATCTTCAGCAGTCATCAACTGAATTTGCTGAACTGAAACAACCAATACTAGGCTTACAAGCTGAACTTGGTGCCATAAGAACGAAGCTAGAGTGTATCACTAAATCTAAAATCGACAAATACGAAGCAATTGAAAACATAATATCCGAAATCGGAGAGCGAAAACAACGAGAATCAAATGTAATAGTATTCGGATTCCCGGAGCAGACTCCAGAGGACAACAAGGAAGTACATAAATTACTACAAACTGTAGTACCGGATATCACTGTATCAGATTTCGAATTCAAACGGCTAGGAGTTAAGTCTCCAAACAGATTAAGAGTACTAAAAATATCATTCAAGAATTCAATATGGGTGAAAAATGTATTTAAAGGGGTGAAGAATTTGAAGAATAATATTACTTACAAAAATATAAAAATAACCAACGACAAAACTCCACGTCAAAGGGAACATTATGCCTTATTACGTGATGAACTCCAAAGACTTAAAAAGGAAAATAAGAACTATAGTATTAAGTACGTGAAAGGTGTTCCTAAACTAGTTGAATCAAAAAACTAAATAAAAATATTAGTGGTAATCATAATCAGTCAGTGTCAGTTTATTACCAAAACGTGCGCGGTGTTAACACTAAGTTGACACAACTTTACTGCAATGTAGCGACTGTAGACTGTGACGTCTTCCTCTTTACTGAGACTTGGTTGAAAGACAATGTTTTTGATGCCGAAATGTTTGATCGTCGATTCGTTGTATTTCGTAGAGACAGGGATCAGCTGGCTACCGGCACGAGGCGTGGCGGGGGAGTGCTGATAGCAGCAAAGGCGGCGCTGGATCCATCAACATTCGACATCATTTGTGGTGATCCTAACATTGAACTAGTGGGTGTTAAATTAACTGTTTGCTCATCGATATATCATATTATTTGTGTTTATATTCCACCGGAAGCATCCATTAATGTATATGAAAAATTTTTCGATTCACTAATTTACCTACCTTTTATTTATAATAAAAATGTACTAATAGCAGGAGATTTGAACTTAACTGATCTGATTAAATATTATAATGATAATTCATTTCATGATATTAATATTCTAAATTTTATTAATAATTCAAATTTGCTAAACATGTCACAATATAATCGAATATTAAACGAAAATGGAAGAATTTTGGATATCGTATTAGCTAATTTTGATTGTAATGTCAACAAATGTTTAGATCCAGTGCTAAATGAAGACAATCATCATCCATCATTAGTAATCCAATTTGAATCATATAAAAGTATTAAATTTAAACATTGCAAATGAGCTTTTATACAATTTACTTTCCGAGGTTAACTGGAATGGATTGCTGACTATAATGATGTTGATAATGCTGTTAAAAAATTTTATGTTACACTATAATATTTTCGATCAGTGCATTCCGAAGATTGAACGAAAGCCATCTAAATATCCCATTTGGTTTAACAGGGAACTCATTTCACTTTTGAAAGAAAAAGAAAGTAATAGGAAAATGTACAACATTTCGAAAAATATTATTTATTTAAATAAATTTCATAACTTAAGAAGTAAATGCAAAAAACTTAATAGTAACCTGTATAGAAACTATATTGAAAATGTTGAATCCAGCATAGCACATAATAACAATGCCAGCGATTTCTGGGCCTATGTTAATAATAAAAAATCTAATTCGGGAATTCCCTCTACTATGTACAGAAATAATGATTGTTTTGTTGGTGGACAGCAGATATCTGACGAATTTGCTAATTATTTTAAGAGTGTTTATAAATCAGAGTCAATAAGTGATATTACTTGTAAAAATACTGATTCGTTTTTATATAATTTTGTTAATTTGTCACATATCACTTGCCCTGACGTTTTAGAAGCAATTAAGGCACAAAATAACTCTAAATCAACGGGACCAGATGAGGTACCAGTGTATAAAGTAAAAGGATGCTCTGACCTCTTAAAACAAGCACTTTGCCATTTATTCAATCTGTGCATAAAAACTGGAACATATCCAGAAACGTGGAAAACTGCTAAAGTTTGTCCAATTTTTAAATCTGGGAACAAAAACCAAGTATGTATAGACCAGTTTCATGTTTAAGTGCATTTTCAAAAATTTTTGAATATATATTATTTAAAAACATACAAAACCAAACTAAAAATACAATTACTTCACTTCAACATGGCTTTGTTCCAGGGCGGTCAACTGAAACCAATTTAGTGCAGTTTATTCAATTTGTTTCGAATGCTTTAGAAGATAGATGTCAAGTTGATTGTATCTGTACAGACTTCTCAAAAGCATTCGATACAGTATCTCATTGCATATTATTAAAAAAATTAAAAGTCTTTGGTTTTGCAGATAATTTGTTATCGCTAATTTCGTCGTATTTAAACAATAGAATGCAATACGTATTTGTTAATGGGTTCAAATCTAGGGCTTACCTAGTAACATCGGGCGTTCCTCAAGGATCAATTTTAGGTCCTTTACTATTCCTCATTTTCATTAATGACATTGTCAATGTGGTTTCTAATTCCGAGTGTCTCTTGTTTGCCGATGATTTTAAAATATATAAAACAATTACATGCAATAACGATTGCATTGAACTTCAAAATGATCTGAACAAAATTTACAATTGGTCTGTTGAAAACAAACTGTATTTTAATTTAAAAAAGTGCGAGGTGTTATCATTTAGTAGGAAACTACAGACCATTCACTTCAATTATTCATTTGAAAATGAGATCATTCAACGAGTTACTAACAAAAAAGATCTCGGTGTTATTTTTGATATGAAACTTTCGTTTGGTCTTCATATAAACACAGTTGTTAGTTCTGCTTTTACCGTTCATATTATACGTGGCCCAGCCTTGAATACAATCGCATGTTAGATTTGTTTATGTTAGAATCTTTAAAAACCCGCAGAATCAAGCAACAAATATTGTTTATATACAAGATTGTCAATGGATTTTTAGACAATGCCAATGTACTATTTGAATTAAATTTCTATGTCAACAATTTTAATACAAGAAATCCAGTTACTTTTCAACTAGGGCTGTCAAAATCTGCTGAAATTGCTAACCGGTTAACCGTCGGTTTACAGACCGGTTAACCGAAAAACCGAATAACCGGTTTTAAGACAATAACCGGCCGATTTTTAACCGGTCAGAAAAACCGGTTTTTAGCCGGTCAAAAAACCGGTTTTTAGCCGGTCAAAAAACCGGTTTTTTAACCGGTCAGAAAACTGGTTTATAACCTTTAACCCTCCGTCGGGCGCACTTGATCTGTCAGGCACAGCTCGAATATTTTAGTTCATAAAATCGCCCATATATGGCGGAGCCGGCTGGCCTCCTCAGTAGCTTCCTATAATTGATAGATCTACCAGTACCTACTTGTCAATCAGTGCTGAACCTTTCTATATAGTGACAGTTGCTAAAGTGGCCTGAGAAGCACATTGCGCCTGATCTCGACATACTTCCTAAGGTAAGTATTTTGCAGTTCTAATTAATAAAACTGATTATTCTGCTCATACAACTAGCAAATAGTGATATGAAACTTTTCTAGTCGTATAAAAAGTATATTTTTTTCACCTGTGTCTGTCAGACACATTGCGCCCACTTATGTAAGCATTAGTTGTTTTTTCGTTTTTTGCAGATTTTTGCGAAAAATGTCGAGAAAAATCTATGATTTGAATAAGCCGGATGATGTCGCAGAGATTATGAGCTATTTACAGGCGGATGATAATGATGCAACTTTTGCCAATGAAGATTTGGGCGAAGAAAGTGATATCGCATCTGAAGACGTGGAAGAAGAACGCATGTCAAATTCAGAATCAGAGCAGGAGATTGAAGAAGAAGATGATAGCTATGAGGAAGAATCAAATGAAGAAACCGATTTTTTCCTTGGTAAAGACAAACAGACGAAATGGAGAACTACTGCCCCTAGGAAACAAGTACGGATGCCCCCTTGCAACATTATTTCTCATTTACCTGGCGTAATAGGTAACGCAAAGTCTGCAAAATCTGCTGTTGATTGTTGGGACAACTTATTCTCCGATGATATTCTTGAAAATATAGTGAAATTTACTAATCAATACATAGAAAATATAAGGGATTCGTTTTCTAGAGAAAGAGACATAAAAACGACAGATTTAATTGAAATAAGAGCATTTATCGGTCTTTTATACTTAGCAGGAGCTTATCGAGGGAACAGGCAGAGTTTGGAAGAATTATGGGGGACTGACGGCGATGGAATTGAAAAGTTTGGAGTAGTAATGAGTATCAAAAGATTCAAGATTTTAATTCGTTGTCTCCGTTTTGACAATCGTAATACAAGATTAGAGAGAAAAGCACAAGACCGCCTTGCTCCTATTCGGGAGGTTTTTGAGAAATTTGTGAAAAATTGCAAGAGTTGTTATTCTCTGGGTAACTACGTTACAATTGATGAAATGCTGCCAGGTTTCCGAGGTCGATGCCCATTCAGGCAATACATTCCATCTAAACCCAACAAGTATGGGATAAAGATTTATGCTCTCGTCGATTCTAAAATGGCATACACGTATAATATGGAAATCTATCCGGGAAAACAACCAGAAGGACCTTTCTCAACGAGTAATAGACCAGTCGATGTCGTAAAAAGATTGGCGCAACCATTATTTGGAACTGGGCGCAATATTACAGCGGATAACTGGTTCACTGACATAAATCTTGTCAGTGAACTGAAAGACAAAAAACTTACTTATGTTGGCACGGTAAAAAAGAATAAAAAAGAGCTCCCCCTCTCGTTCATTACTCCGAAAGGAAGGAAAACTTATTCAAGTGTTTTTGGTTTTTGTCAGGGAATGACTATTGTATCATACACACCAAAACCACATAAAAATGTTATTCTTGTTTCAACTCTTCACAATGATGATGCAATTGACCCGAGTTCTGGTGATAGGAAAAAACCAGAAATAATCACGTTTTACAACTCAACGAAGGGAGGAGTTGATACCGCAGATCAGATGTGCTCAACTTTCAGTGTCGCAAGGAACGTAAAACGATGGCCAATGGTGATCTTTTTCTCTATGCTAAACATAGCTGGTATCAATTCGCAGGTTATCTACCTTGGTAACGGTTTGACATCAATGAGAAGAAGACTATTCCTAAAACAACTATCCCACGAATTGATGATCGGAGAACTACAACGGAGGAGTGTAAAAACAATTGGCATGCCTTTGGACTTACAGATAAGGTTGAAAAGATATCGACCATTGCCTGATAATGAACCTGAATCATCACCCTCAACAACGTCGAAACGGCGACGATGTATTGCGTGCACTACAGAAACTGGAGCCAGAAGACTATCGAAATATGAGTGTAAATTATGTAAACAAGCCCTGTGCATGTCGTATGCAAATTACGTTTGTAATACTTGTTTTTTCGAGCTAGAAACTAGTTTACCCCATTCTTCAGATAGGGTTTGAGTAGTAATTATAGAATTAATTGTTTTCCAAAGTTGATTTTGTTTTGTAGGAATATTTTTTTTTATTTGTATATTTCTAACCTTGAAAAATTTTCAGTATTATTTTTGCTGGTTTGTAACTATGCTTATACTTTATAAAAAAAATAAAAGTTCGAATTTTGCATAACACATAACTTTCTTTATTAGTCTAATATATATCTATTGTTTTTCAGGGGGGTTTTTTTAAACGATAGTAGTCACTGAATCAAATTGAAAGTGAAAGATTGAAAGTTAAACCATTGTTTCTTTTCGTCATTCTAACTATACTATTTTAGAATTTTAACATTACAAAATCATGTAAAATCGTTATTTGTTTTATACAAAGACAAAAATTAAAAACAAAAATATTTTTTTTTGCATAAAAACATATTTTTTTAAGGTGTGTTTATTAGGCACATTGCGCCCGATATTTTTTTGCAAAATATTGCGCCTGACAGAGGGTTAATTTGGTGCATGTTCAAAAGTTTCCTCAAAACGTATCGAGTTTTAAGGGCGCCGTTAACTTTTAGGAAACATCGTACTTCTTCTTTGGGAAATAAATTTCGGTAAACTTTGCAAAGTTTCCCTGTGTGCACTAAAATCTTGACAATTTATTATTTAGCAATGGTATATGATATACGTATATATGGTATGCGAGCAATATCTTCGATTATTATTCATATTTCACCAACTCCGTATTGATTCGGAAGGTTGTTGAAATGCTGTATTTAAAATTGTTTTCGATGTTGTTCATATAGATCATCGCGTCTAATACAACTTTAAAAATTTTTTGTCATAAATTTTAATTATTACTGTATATGCAACGATTGCTGAAGATGGGCTTTCCCTAAGCCCGAAGCGTCCGTAATAATAGTATATTACATCCGAGGTGGGAAATGTTTCATTACATCCGAGGGCTTATGTATGTTACCGAGAGGCGAAGCCTCGAGGTGAGATAAAGCGCGAGGCTGTAATGAAACTCCCACCGAGGTTATGTATCTTATTTTATTCACAATCATCCTCATTTTAAATCAATAATTTTCAAAATAAATCAATGAGTTTTAACCTTTAATTTTATTAATATTTTTTGGCAGCTCTATTAAAATTTGTTTTAACTTACTTTATTATAAGGATCTATGACAATGTTGCTAGGCAACCTCTACATAAACGTTTCCAACCCAAGAGGTAAAATCGGTTATTTCCAGTGGCGTGCAATCCATATGTGCAAGATGTGCACTGCACACCCTGCGAATAATTTCAAAATTTATTGCATTAAAATGTAAATTATTAATTGATTTGATCTTAATACAAAATATAAAAATATTTATACAATTATGGGACAATACGGTACAGAAGCGTGTTTGGTTGCCTATCACCGAATTTCCGGCAAGTGCAGGTCTCCACACTGCACTCGGGGCGCATGTTTTTACACAGATAGAGTATAAGAACAGTATATTTGGGCAGACAAGGATAAAATATTAAAAACACGTATCGCCCCATCGCACTCTCCAGCGTGCAGCATATTTTGTGCACGTATCGCCGTAAAATTACTTTTGGTAGTATTCACAAGCATAAACAAGTTCAGACAATTGTAAGTGAATTACTAATTGCGGATTTACTGAATAATCCATTTTCTAGAAGGGATATAGTATAAAAAATAAGATAATTCTGAATTGTTAACTCAAAATTCCATCTACTCAATACTTTAAAAAAAAAAATCTGCACACCCAATACAGAAATGCACCGCACGCCACTGGTAATTTCCAACCTAAGAGAATGTCATTAAAGTTAAGAATGACGTATTTCCCAACCTCCAAAAGGTTAGGAATCGGTATATTACTATAATGATTGTAAATAAAGAATTTTACAATACACGTGGACCATTTATGTCTTGTTTTCATCTATAAACCATTCAATGCTTGGTCCTTTCACCCCTTTCTTCATTATTAATATCACGAGCTTATATTTAATGAGAGAATATAATGAATTTTTATTAAAATTAACTGTCAATGTTGTAAAAATGCCATATCAGTTAGTAACGAATAGAAATAAGGTGATATTCTTTGTTTTTTATCATCGCTGTGATAGACATGTAACTATGGAAATTCTGAATGTTGATTGGCGGAAAACATATCACGTGACTAATGAATTATTTCCTATTTCAATGTAATTTACTTTTATTTCAAAAATATTATTAAAAGAAATAATAACAAATGAAGGTTGGTAACATTGACAGTTTCAATAAGAATTTGAAATTTATTTATTTTGATATATGGCATTTTGTCAAGAGCTATTTAGAGGTTAGGTTATAGTTAATTTTTTTTTAAAAAAAAGAGTGCTATGAACCGGTTAGAAACCGATTAAAAACCGGCTATAAACCGGTTAAAAACCGGCTATTGACCGGTTAAAAACCGACTATTGACCGGTTAAAAACCGGCTATTGACCGGTTAAAAAACCGGCTATAAACCGGTTAAAAACCGGCTATTAACCGGTTAAAAACCGGCTATAAACCGATTAAAAGCCGGCTAAAACCGGTTAACCGGCTAGCAGAATATTTCATTATTAAAAAACCGGTTTCCGGTTAACCGATTAACCGGTTAACCGGTTAACCGAATACTTTTGACAGCCCTATTTTCAACTGAGTTTTTCGAGAACTAATTTCCATTCGAATGCACCTATAAATGCTATGTGCAACAACTTTAATACATTTTCAAACGATTTAGATTTATCTCTTAAGTTGCCAGTATTTAAAAGTAAACTAACTGAATTACTGCAACACTAATTTTTCCTTGTATGTTTTTTTTTCTCTTTGTATATTTTTTTTGTTCATATATTTGATTCTATAATCTATTACCTTATATATTATGCATGAATTAATTTTAGTTATTACTTTGTTATCTATACACTAATGTTCAAGTTTTCATTATTATTCTGTAATTGGGGTTTGTATCCTGTAGAATAATGAAATAAATAAATAAATAAATGAAATAAATAAACATGTTGCGTCCACAAAAGAGTTACAAAAAAGCAGTGTGTGACGTTAAGCCAGAAATTAAATCGCAACATGGGGCGCGTATCTTACAAATGAGGAAAATTATGTGTATAAATTTATGCAACAGGATTTAATAATTTTATTTTTTTAAAAAGAAAAGAAAACCGCAAAGTACGCGGCAAACTTATATACCGCTGGTGGGTGTAGATCTATTATGGTTCAAGCTATTGTCACTACCTGTTGCATAAATTTAGCCGATAAATTTTTTAAAATATTTTTAAATGAAAGTTCATTTAATTTTGAAGCAATTCGTGATATCATAAAGTCAAAATTGTTTTTTGTATAGCTGCATTTGATTTTTAAAGAAACCTATAGCTATCTTTCTCACACCAGTTTCGGTAGTAGGCTGCGCGAGAGAGATACCAATAGTGCGACGTCATCTGTATCCCTGGATATAAATTCAAATATCTCGCAAAGTAATTATTAAAAAAATGTTTATTTTCATCTTAATCGTTATTTATTGAGTAATAGTTTAAGGATAAAATGTACATTTTATAATTTTTTGTTATGGTTTATGGGCATATTGTCTAATGAAATCTAACAATAATTTGAATTATTTGAAGGAATTAATATTTTTCCTCATTTGGCAGATACGGTAAGGCAATAGCTTGGATTATAATAGTTTTATACCCAATACCAGCGGTATTTGGGATTATTGTCGTACTTTGCAAACAACTAGCCCACGGTGTGGTTTAATGGACAACTCGTTATAGCTCAAATGATATCCGTCACACGCGAGAGCTTGCGTTAGTCGACTTTTACTAAATAAAACAAAGCCACATGGCAATAAACAACATGTGAATAATCGCCATGTATGAAGGTTTGAATGCATGTGTAAATGTAAAAATCGTGTTTCTTTGAGCCGTGATTCATGTCAAAGTGATCATGATCAGCAAGAATCATGTGCCGTTGAATTGTGTTCAATAATCCTAATCTATCATCATCTGTCACTATGTCATTAGTAATTGACTAATTACGATTTAGAGAATCATATCATCGTTACGCTTCCAAAAAGCGCTATATGCACTTTTGAACAAAAATGCGTTATTGGTCTCTTATAACGCAAAAAATATAAGAGAATTGATCTATAAAATCAGCTATATGCATTTTTAATAAACTGTGTAGTATACAATTTTTAAAAATGTTTTTTTGTCATTTCTGAAGAACATAACTGAGAACACATAGCGCATTTTGGAAACGCAGCGACGATATTCACGGCAAAGAAACACGGCTAACACAAAAAAATATATTTAGGCTGTCAGACAACAGGGTTCTTTTATTTCAATTTAAATCAAAATTAATTTCTCAATTTTATATATTTAAATTATTAAAATATCTTTCAGAACTCATATTATTAATTGGAAAAATACTACCTTTTTTTAGTTTAAGATCTGTAATTTATTATTTTAACCCAACGTTTCGGCACCATAAACTGGTGCCTTCTTCAGGGGGAAGAAGAAGGCACCAGTTTATGGTGCCGAAAAGTTGGGTTAAAATAATAAATTACAGAACTTAAACTAAAAAAAGGTAGTATTTTTCCAATTATATATTTAAATTAAATACTCAAGATATTTGTATAAACTCCCAAAATACGTTTAAATTTTACATTATATTCTATGTAAGCATATTTTATGCACATATTGCAAAATATTTAACAACTTTATACTACATATTTTAAACAAAAATTAGTAAAAATAATTTCTATTTAAACCAAATTTACCTTGGTAACCTTGTTTTTAAATATGCATGGTATTTCTGTGAATCCTGAAACCAAACGTATGTGTAAAATTTATATTGCAATAAATATACCGTTTAAAAAAAGAAAAATATCTGACAACTTTTGAAAATAATTTTGAAAAAATGTTAAGTGGCCAGCACAATACCTCTTGCCATTCCCATACTAGGCTATATAAGAATTGTACTTATTTGTCATTTCTAATACAAAAACGCATATATCTTTATATATGTTTATATTTTTTAATTAATTCAATTCACTCTTATTCTTCTAATGTTCGAGATTCTTCCAATTCATTGATGAGATTCACGGTATTTCTGAAGGGTATATGTTATATATGTATCTATAATTACAAATATTTATTTAATAATAAAATAATATTAAATGTACTTCCCAGGAAAAGTTTTTAGTAATGTTTCTGGGTTTTTGACACTCGCATTTATCTTCCAATTACAAACATTATAATTTTTCCACTTGTTGTCAATGGGTTGCGAGATTCATTTACAACTTATTATTTTATATATTTATATGTCTCTATCTTTAACTTCATATAAGATATAATAAAAATTTTAAATGTATCAGATTGAGATGTTTATATTCTTTAATTTTTTAAGAAACCTATTATTTCCGGTTGTCAAATTGTTGCCAAAATCTAATCAGCTCTTCCCAGGAATGTCAGATAGTATTTGAGAGAATCCACACACACATACACATACACACACGGACATCATCGTAAAAATGTTATAATCGGATTATAGGGACCTTAAAACGTGCGTATCCACTAAAATCTGGATATGCGATTTTTTGCATGATTCCAATACCTCTTTCAACGAGAGGTAAAAAATTATTTTGCGTAACATGACATTTTCAATTTCAATGGTAAAGGGGAGTTTATTTTTTAAAAAATAGAATGATGTAAAAATTACACATTAAAATGCAACCAAAAAAATTATTGAAAATAAAACAAAAAAAATTGATAAATTACAAAAATTAAACAACCAAAAAAAAAAAAAGAAAAATGCTCAGAAGACGAGATATAAAAAATGCTCAGTTCCTTCAAATATAGAAGAACTTGATCAATTTAACAAGCACAATCAGGCGAGATAAATAAATCCAGGATGAAATTTGAAAAACGCCTAAAAATATGACTCATGTTAGTCATCCAAACGGGAAAAAATCAAGACGAGATATGAAAAATACCACCATTTTCATTGACAGCAATTTTTAAAATTGTTTACTTTCATGTCTTTCAAGAAATATTGAAACAACGTTAAAAATCAAATATGTACAGAGAAGTTTTATACAAGGTAATGTACTAACTGTATTAAGTTTTTAATTTGAATAATAATTGAAAATTTATAATTATTTATGATTTATAATAATTTATGTGTAAATATAAATGTCGTCTAAGGGAAAGGGTTTTGCAGTTCCAAGACTTTTTTTACAGACAAATATAGACGAACTTGATCAATTTATTATGCACGATCTGGCAATAAAAATTCAGGATGAAATTTGAAGAAGATTAAAAAGATGATTCATGTACGCCATTGAGAAAGGAAAAAATTAAAGACGAGGTATGGAAAATACCAGCATTTTCATTGATAGCAAAAAGGGAAAAAGTTTTGCAGTTCCAAGACCTTTCCTTTAAAGACAAAGATAGATCAGCTTGATCAATTTATTATGCAGAATCAGGCAAGAAAAAATCAGGATGAAATTTGAAAAACGACTAAAAAAATGAGTCACGTAAGCCATCCAGATAGGAAAAATTCAAGACAAGATATAAAAAATACCACCATGTTCATTGACAGCAATTTTTAAAATTGTCCACTTTCATGTTTTTTAAGAAATATTGCAACAACGTTAAAAATCAAATATGTACAGAAAAGTTTTATACAAGGTAATGTACTAACTGTATTAAGTTATTAAATTGAATAATAATTGTTATTTTATTACAGACCGAATATCTAATTATAAATTTCGTCTAAGGGAAAGGGTTTTGCAGTTCCAAGACCTTTCCTTTAAAGACAAAGGTAGATCAGCTTGATCAATTTATTATGCACAATCAGGCTAAAAAAAAATTCAGGATTAAATTTGAAAAACGACTAAAAAGATGAGTCATGTAAGCCATCAAGACAGGGAAAATTCAGGATGAGATATGGAAAATACCACCATTTTCATTGATAGCAATTTTTAAAATTGTCCACTTTCATATCTTTTAAAAAATATTGCAACAACGTTAAAAATCAAATATGTACAGAAAAGTTTTATATAAGGTAATGTACTAACTCTATTAAGTTAATAATTTGAATAATAATTGTAAATTTATTACAGGGTAATTATCTAAGTATAAATTTCGTCTTAGTGAAAGGTTTTTGGAGTTATAAGACATTTCCTTTTAAGACAAAGATAGACGAAATTGATTAATTAATAATAAGTAAGAATTATAGTGACAACTTTATTTTAATCATTAGTTCTTACTATATGTTTTTACTTTAAGGCTGTGATCTATTCAGCAAGTAATCAATACTTGGACAGAAAGATCAAGGAACACAATGGTAAAAAATGAAATATCTATGCACTTTTAAATTATTTTTATTACATATTAATATATGCTTTTCTTGAACAGGAAAAATCAAACTCACAAAGGAAAGCAATGAATATATACACAGAAACAATATTTACACAATGTCGACATTTTTGAAATTTGTTTAAAGCCAAAAAATGAATGAAAAAGAGTGTATGTATCAACAAAGGTAATAATTCAGAATTTACAGATTAGCATATGTACAATATTACCTGTACTCTAACTTTACGTATTAACAGCTATTTAAAAATGTTAACTAATCAAGAATGTTGACATATAACAAATTGTCAAATTTGAAGCATTTGGATAAAAAAAAAATTGAACCAGCTGTTAAAAATTAACAATTCTTACAGAATAGGCCCCAATAATTGGTAAAAATTTTAATGAAATCTTTATTTTGTTCATTAATTTTTAACATTTCTTTATATTTGTAGAACTATTATCAATTCATCTTGCATAGCAGCTTTTGTTTTATCAGTACAAATAAAAACTACGCATTTGAAGTAACGTAGCCAGTAATCAGTATTTAGATGAAAGAACCAAAGAACACAACGAAATGTAATCCCAACATGGAAATAAAAAACAAAAGTAAAATATATTAAATTTTGCTACAACAGGCCAATTATTAAAATAATATATATTATTAAAAATTACAGATATGTGTACTTTTGGGAAAACTCGAAAAAAACACCAGAAGATTGACAGAAAAATTTGCTGAATTGTTATTTTCATTTGTTGACATTAAAGGGTTCTTCGTTTATACTGTTCGATATTTAGTCCGATATGTTGTGATAATCCAGAGAAAAATGTTCGTCTTCTAAATTTGAAATTTGTCTTGTGGCATAGTCAAGGTGAAAATTTATATTTGTATCAAATAAACATAAAAAATCTTGATATGACCATCACATTATCTCCTGCCACTTCTACTCCTTACATAAAAGTTAAAAATTAAAAATATTACTAATTATTATACATATCTAAATTTTAATTTAATAATTTAATGCAATTATATTCTTAATATTATTCCAATGCTGATTTGTTATTATTTCTTATATACAAAGTTGGAATAGCGGAAAATAATGCATTGGCCACATTAGATTTCTTCTTATTCTATTTACAGTATTTTTTTTCTTAAGTATTTGTAAACATAAATTTAACCTAATGTAATCATTTTCATATCATCCCATTTACTAATATATTTTTTCTTTTTATTTGTCAGACGGAGCAACAGATTAGTGAAAATTGGAAAATACATTTTAATTTCGTCAATAAAATATATTCTCCCAGTATTTGGATTGATTATGGAGCTGTACCTAAAAGATGTGTCGTAAGCCCAAAATACAATAGTATGGTATCTCGTTTGATGCCCCATAGAGTGCTTTTTATATTACAGTCCATAACATCCGCAATAATATATAGTTTTATAAATTATTTTCCACTGTATATATAATGTTGTAAGGTTTCAAATTGCCCGCGCAACCCTTGTCAGGGGCGCTAGGGGATTTCCGCCCACTAGCGTGGGTGCAAAAGGCCAGTCAGTCTGATGGTGGCTATTGAAGAGGGAAGACGTGCATTTTGTTAAATTCTATTTTATTCTCTTTGTTATATGTTTGTTTGTATATGTATAGTGTTTAATTTCTTGTGTGTGTGCTAATAAGAATATCAAAGTTGTTTGCTCGCGTTATTAATATCGGCCTGAACCCTATAATCCTTTATAGTTTACAACAAAATCGTTATAAAGTGGCTGCCCAACAGTGGTGCCGAGATACGCGAGTGAAGAACAATTCGAACAGTGAGTGCAACGTTATTGTGCGGATATATTTTTTCCTTCGCGAAAAGAGTATTTTCGCGTCTCACAAAAACCACGCGGTCACCGCCATTTTGTTTGTGAGGGTGCGCCAAACACGCATTCACCGCCATTTTGGATGCCGGACGCGCCAAACACATACTCAACGCCATCTGGAAAGTAAGGAACTTGTTCCGCGTCGAAGCCCGCGTTTTAGAACGGTTGAAAACAACATGGCGGCCTCAGTTCAAATGACCACCGATCAGCTACAGAACCTTATCCAGGGACTGCAAAACTCGTTCGTAGAGCAGATTAACGCGTTGCGCGTGACAACGCCGACGTCGGTTACGTCAGTTAACCAAACGGGAAACTTCGCGCGATGTTCGTCTCGCTTTAGCGGCGCCGAAGGCGATAACGTGGACATTTTTATCGATGCTATTAAAATGTACCAGGAGTGCGTCGATATTTTGGACGAAAATGCATTGAAGGGACTACCGATGCTGCTTACGGGTCTAGCCGCAGAGTGGTGGTCGGGTGTAAAACTGACAACAAAAATCTTCGACGACGCGATACGCGACCTGAAGCAGGCGTTCGGTACGCGAAAACCCGCTTACAAAGTGTCCTGGGAACTGTTTTCAGAAGAACAGAGCGTTAAAACGAAAACAGACATATTCGTATGTAAGTGCAGGTCGTTGCTGTCGCAGATAACAGAGCCAAAACTCTCGGAGTCGTTACAACTCGACATGGTGTATGGACTGCTGCATCGCAACATAAGGAAACGGGTAAGACGTGATGAAGTTAAGACCTTCGACGAGCTCTTGCAGTGCTTTCGCGAAGATTCGCACGCTCCCGTCTCACCAGAAGTGATCGGGTCGCAAAAGCCAGCGCGCGCCGCCGACAAGCGTAGAGACAGGCCACGCTGTCAGTTCTGCGGGAATTTTGGCCATAGTAAGGAGTGCCGGAAGTTTGCCACGAAGAAGCCAGAAGCCGTGGACGCGACACCAAACCAGGCCGGACCATCCTTCGACAGACGCCAGCCCATCGCGTGTTACGGATCCGGCGTTCCAAGCGTCATCCGCGCAAGGTACCCCACATGCAAGGACAAGACGCAGGGAGCAATCACCGCCGACGCGGTCACATTTTGTTCTTTGCACGCTGAGGACCCAACAGTGCAGCCGCGCGCCCCCAGTCTTCAACATAGAAATCCTCGGTGTCGCCGGCACAGGAATTGCCGACACCGCAGCGCAACAGAGCGTGGCGAGCCATTCGCTGTACGAGGTGTTGCTCGGGAAAGGACAACATTTCCAAGATGTTGTCAACAACCGCCGAGGTGGTGCTGAAATGGCGTATCGTAAAGACAACGTTCGTTGTGCTACCGGAAGCACGTGATAACCGGACGCTCCTCGGTATCTACTTCCTCGGAGACGCAGGGGACATGGGTTTTCGACGACAAACCCAGCGAGACACATCAGCTACAAATGGAAGACGAGATTGTAAAAGAAGCCATTGGGTTTTCTGCAGCTAAGTGCCTGCGTCCAGAAGAAGGGACGTCGCTGTCAGGTGAGCCTAGACGTCGACTTAACGCGTTTCTCCAGGAAAACAGCGACGTTCTCAGAGCAGGGGGAGGACCGACGCCATTTGCCGAGCACCGTATTGACACCGGCGATTACGCCCCCGTTTCGGTCCCGCCGTACAGGATGTCGCCGCAAAAGCAAGAAGTGCTGCGACAGGAAGTGCAAAAGATGCTGACCGATGGAGTAATCGAGGAATGCGAGTCGGCATGGGCCGCGCCGGTGGTTCTCGTCCCCAAGAAGGATGGCAGCACGCGTGTCTGCATCGACTACTGGCAGCTGAATGCGGTTACCGTCAACGACCGTTACCCCTTGCCTCGAGTCGATGAACTGCTGCACACTGCTAAGTCGGCGCGGTGGATGACTACAATCGATCTGAAGGCCGGCTATTACCAGGTGTCAGTGCGCGACGAGGATCGCGACAAAACCGCGTTCGTTACTCCGTTCGGTACGTACAGGTACACGCGCATGCCAATGGGACTTAAGAACTCGGGATCGACCTTCCAAAGACTAATAGATCGTTTCCGCAGTGCGTTAGGCAATGTGCGCGTGTTCGCGTATTTGGACGATTTGGTTGTAATATCGGACACGTTCGATAAACATTTAATAGATTTCGAAACAGTGTTCGACCGCCTAAAGCAAATCGGGCAAAGTGCGTGTTCGCTCGAGAATTAGTGAAGTTTCTGAGGCATGTCATTACCCAGAAAGGCGTAGAAACTGACCCAGACAAAGTAGCCGCCATCTCCAGAATGGCGCCACCACGTACCGTTAAGCATGTTCGGACATTTTTACAGACGTGCTCGTGGTGTAGACGCTTTGTAACAAATTTTTCGCAGGTTGCTAAGCCGCTGAGTGACCTGCTCAAGAAAGACGCCGCGTGGAGATGGGGCGACGCCGAATACGGAGCCTTCACGACGTTGAAAGAGGCTCTCACGACGGCGCCCGTGCTCCGACAGCCAGACGAGACGCTGCCGTACACGATCCGCACCGACGCCAGCAGCTACGCGTTGGGCGCGGTTTTGTTACAGGGGGTGGGCGCCGACGAACGCCCGGTTAAGTAAGCCAGCCGCTTGCTGACGTTTGCTGAGCGAAATTACCACACGACCGAGAGAGAGGCTCTCGCCGTAGTATTCGCCGTGAAGAAATTCCGTGGTTACATCGACGGAACCCAGGTAGTGGTGAAAACCGACCACCAAGCTTTAAAATGGCTCATGAGCATGCGCTCACCGGCCGGACGACTTTCTCGGTGGGCGTTGACGCTGCAAGAATATAACTTGCAGATACGCTATACGCCAGGACGCCGGAACGTCGTGGCCGATACATTATCCAGACCCACCTGCAATGGCGAGAACGAGGGCGCGTGCGGCCTGTGCGCGTTCGTCGTCGACCTACCAAGGACGAACGCCACCGACGTAAGAAAAGAGCAGACGGCCGACCCGAAGATTATCACCTGCTTCGAGGAGGTCGACCACCAAGACCGACCGAACTGGATAGCATCTTATGATGGACGGCGTGCTTTATCGGTATGTTTCAGACACAGACAGCGAGGAGGCGCAGCTAGTCGTTCCCGAAAGCAACCGCCAGCGGGTGCTGCAGGAGTACCATGACGCGCCCACGGCTGGCCACTACGGGGCCGAGAGGACTGTGCATCGCTTTGCTAGTCGCTTATATTGGCCTGGCATGCGGCGGTACGTCACCGAGTACGTGAAAGACTGCCTGCAGTGTCAGAGGTACAAGCCGTCCACGATGAAGCCGGCCGTCTGCTGCGCACGCCGCCGCCTGCGCAAAGGTTCGAAACAGTCGCCGTGGATCTCTTCGGCCCGCTGCCACCGACCCCAGCGGGCTACCGACACATCTTCATCGCCGAGGACGTTGTCACCGGGTGGGTGGAGACATTCCCATTAGCGGAGGCAACGGCTGAGGCCTGCGCGAGAGTTCTCGTCGATGAGATCTTCTTGCGTTATGGGACGCCACGGCGTGTTATCTCTGACAACGGGGTTCAATTCGTCAGCGCCGTGATGCAGCACGTCACCTACTGCATGGGGACCGAGCAGGTGCTGACGCCGCTCTATCACCCGGAGGCGAATCCTGTCGAGCGGAAGAACCGCGATTTGATGTCGCGCCTTGCTATGGTCGTCGAAGGGGACCACGCGAACTGGGCCGAGAAATTGCCAGCCATCAGGTTCGCATTGAATACGGCCACATGCCAGTCGACGGGACACTCGGCTGCATTCCTGACATTCTGGCGAGCATTGCGGTCGCCCGATGATGTACGGCGCGATTTTCGCGCCATCATCGCCGCTGAGAACTTCGTTCCCCAGGTCACGCTTTACTTGGTACGCATTGCAGAGACGATGCGAGAAGTCCGCGACACTAGAGAAGGCCGGCAGGACCAGCAAAAGGTCCACGCGAACAATAAGCGTTGCCCAGCGCCCACTTACGAGCACGGGGACCTGGTGCTCGTGAGAACTCACGCGCTAAGTGACGCGTCCAAGGGAGTGACCTCCAAGTTCTTGCCGAAGAAGGACGGGCCATATTTAATTGTCGATGGAGGGGGCAGCGTCTACAAGGTCGCGCTACCAAGCAACCCGGAAATTCCAGTCGGGCGCTATCATGTTTCATCCCTGACGCCGTCCCGTGCGCCCAGTGATGAGGTGCCGGCGCCGGTGGCGCCACTTCGGAGAAGAGGAAGGCCACGCAAAGCCTCCCAAAAACCTAATCCTGGATCGAAGTCGAGGACGCCATCTTAGACCCAGAGAGCGAGACTGCAAGGTTTCAAATTGCCCGCGCAACCCTTGTTAGGGGCGCTAGGGGATTTCCGCCCACTAGCGTGGGTGAAAATGGCCAGTCAGTCTGATGGTAGCTATTGAAGAGGGAAGACGTGCATTTTGTTAAATTCTATTTTATTCTCTTTGTTATATGTTTGTTTGTATATGTATAGTGTTTAATTTCTTGTGTGTGTGCTAATAAGAATATCAAAGTTGTTTGCTCGCGTTATTAATATCGGCCTGAACCCCATAATCCTTTATAGTTTACAAAAAAATCATTATAATGTATATTTTTCAATAAATAGCTAAATATCAGTTAAAAGAAACTGTATTTATATTACTTATATAGAATTGTTCAGTATTAAACAGCGAAACAGTAACTAACCCTATATGTATTGGTTTGAAATTTTATCCATTAAATTTTTCTTAGGTTCATATTTATTTCAATTTCAAAATTTCATTTAATCATCTGTTGTTTAAAAGTGTCTTATTGTTTGTGAATTTTAAAATTTTCATTAACAAAATTAATCGAATATTTTCGTGTTTTAATTTCAAATTTCCCGCCTAAACTTTGTTTACAGGTAAATGAATAATTACTATTGGTAATATTTGCAATAAATGTCATTGTGATTGTTTTCTTTCTAATTAGCATAAATTTTCTGTTATTTTATTTTTGAATGAGCAACATTTTAATTACAGTATAGGTTACGTTCTAAAACAACGTTTACTGAACAGACCCTTTCATGTTGACAGATAAATATGATTTTAAACCGTCAAAAATTAAACAAAAATTATTTGTCATAGGAAAATATCGCAATTGCAAATTTATGAATATTGAGTGTATTAAGGTAAGCGCAAAAGAAAAGAAATATGAAGATAAAATTTGGAATAGAAAGTTTTATATCAGTTGATAAGTAATGGAAGTTATGAATATTTACATTAACTTTTACCAGCAGACGTTTCTTTTCTCTCTCCAATGGCACTACAGCCCAAATCGGGCCTTGGCCTCCATTAACTTTCGCTTCCATTCTTCTCTGTTTGATGCTGTTCTTTTCCAGTTCTTTCCGTTTCTTTTGGCTCAACTATATTTAGCATAGAATTTTGAGTATTATTATACGTTTCATTCAATTTAATAACTGTTATTTGACTATTGCATATATTATTGATTTATAATAATTATTAAGCTGTTTATTATAATAGGAATGTAAGTGTGAATTCGGCTCCGTCATCAAATTCATCTATGATGCACCCCAGATAACGCAAATGACGCTCTTATGATCGAATCGAGGCGGCATAACCTCCAACATATACAAACTAACAACCCATAACATCTATAATAGTTGGTCGGTAACATTCGAAAGGAAAAAGGTGGCAACCCCACCATCGAGCTCAGGTACTGAAGGCTAATCCGCTACACACCTTACATCATATTCATTAAATAAACAAACCGAGATAGACTGCTCAAATGTTTGAACGACAAAGCGATTAATATGAGGAAAGAAAGGTAAGAAGCAAAAGAATCAGCCCTAGACAGAACAGCATGGAAATCTCTTTGAAAAAATCTCGACGCCAAATAATATAAAAGTTTATGGACCAAGAAGCTTATTATAATGATGGATTTGTTACTGAGTACAAAATATTTCAATCACTTATAACATAAAATAAAAACACAAAGAATTATATTAATTATTTATTATTTTTAAAACATCTTTTTGAAAACGTTGTACCACGCCCAAAATTTTTTCTGTAATAAAATTTTAATATATTGATATAAACCAAGTAAAATAAAACTGTATCTTACGTCTTTTCTTTTTTTCCACGGCTGCAGCCATCTTCGCCTACCTTTTCTTTTTGCGCGGTGTCATCAGGGGTCATTGTTTCTATAATTATGTTTTTATATTTTAATTAAAAATTAATTATTAAATTAGATATTTTTGTGACACTTAGGAGGGTTTAAATCGAATCCTTTTTTGATGGCATCGCCATCATTCGTATTGTTACTTTCCATTTCTATAATTATATTGAATATTCATTGTGTTTAGAAATAAACTGCGTTTGTGTGAGGGTGTGTGAGCGCGTGTACATGTGAGAGGAAAAAACTCGAAATGTACATTTTACATAAATAATATTTGAAATTGGTTTTATAGACACCGAAACTGTCTAAAGAAAATATTTTTCATATTAGAAAGCAAATGATTTTTGCGAAATGTTTGTATTTAAAAGTTATTATTAATTTACTACGTGTATGTGTGTGTGTGAATGAGCACGCGGATGTACAGAAGAATGAACAATAGTATGACAGGAAAATGTATATATTTAGTTTAACATTTTACTAAAATAATATTTAAAATTGGTGTGAGTGTGAACGTGCGTTTATGAGTGTGTGCATGTGTTTCTATGTACGAGTGTGCTCAGAAATATTGACAATAATATGATCGAAAAATGTACATTTTTTGGACAATGTATTAAAATAATATTTGAAATTGGTTCTATGGATGCCAAACTATCCGTCAAATTTAAAAGCAAATGATTTTTTTTGTGACGTGAGTGAATAATTTTAACGAATTCATTTTTTAATTACATATATGTTATACAGCAAAACAGAATAATGTTCTCAAAAATGCAAATTTTTATGTAATAATTCACAAAAATGTATCGCGTCATGCAGTGAAACAGAATATAGGCAGGTTTGTGATCAATGTAATTTAGATATTTTGAATTATTAATTTAAATTTATTTAGTATTAATTATTCATAATTGCCTTTACTGGTTTACAATGATTCTAAGAAATTTATGATTTACATTTGCAATCACAAGATTTTATATTCTACATTCAAATTTGTTAATTCATCTAATCATATCATAGTATTTTTTAAACGTTATTTTTCACACACAAAAACACAAATCTTCTTTACATATTTTTATATTATTTAAATCATTCTATTCACTATTATTCTTCCATGTTCGAGATTCTTCCAATTCATTGATGAGATTGGCGGTATTTCTGAAGGGTATATGTATCTACTATAATTATAAATATTTATTTAAATATAAAATAAGAAATATTAAATGTACTTCCCAGGAAAAGTCTTCAGTAATGTGTTTAGCTTTTTGATCTATCAATTACAAACATTTTAATTTTTCTACTTGTTTTCCATGGGCTGAGAGATAAATTTACACCTTATTATTTTATATATTTATAAGTCTCTATCTTTAACTCCATTGAAAATATAATAAAAATTTTAAATGTATCGGATAGAGAAGAGATTTTATATTCTTTATTATTAGTAATAACAGAAATTTTCAAAAAATAATATTTAGAAGATTTTTTTAAAAAAACTATTACTTCCGGTTGTCCAATTGATACCAAAATCTATCAGCTCTTCCCACATTGAGGTAACTGCATTTAAATATTTTATAAGTCTTATACTCGTAATATTTGAGAAGCCGTGGCTCCAACATCCACACACACAGACACAAACATACGGACATCATGGTAAAAATGTTACAATCGGATTCTAAGGACTTTAAACGTGCTTATCCACTAAAATCTGGATATGTAATTTTTAGCATGATTCCAATACCTCTCTTAGCGAGAGGTAAAAAACCTGTTCGTCATCCTAATATCAATGGCCAAATCATCAAAAACGTATATCAATTATTATTTATAATAAATTTTATACCGTTGTCAATAATTACACTTCAAACCGTCAAAATTTCGGGTTATGTGAATCATACTATATATAGTGTCGATAAAATATGGTGTGATATACGCTAATTTTAAACAGTTTAAAAAATAAGAACTCCAGTGGACCGGATGCTATTCCAAATTCTATTATAAGGAGTGTTGCTGATATCATAGCCGGTCCTTTGACATATATTATAAATCTTTCTTTCGTAGAAGGCACATTTCCACAAAAATTAAAATTAAATAAAATTATTCCGATTCACAAAAAAGGTGAAAAGACAAACTTGGATAACTACAGACCTGTAGCTTTAACTTTAGGATTTTCTAAAAATTTTGAGTACTGTTTTTTGAACAGATTTCAGTATTTTTTAAATAAAAATTGTATTATTAGTCATAAACAGTTTGGATTTAAATAAAAATAGTTTCTACATCTGATGCTTTGTACTCTTTTTACAATAACATTATTCAAAATTTAGATAAAGGGGAATATCCTGTTAGTATTTTTTGCGATTTCAGCAAAGCATTTGATTGTGTTGACCATCCTCGATTGCTAAATAAGCTGGAATCGATAGGTATTCGAGGTGTTGCGCTAAGCTGGGTTTCATCTTTCAACTTAAATGAATAGCGGTTATAAGCAAATACAGTAAATGAATTGTAAGTAGTGCAAAGCAATGCAACATATAAAATGAATTAAGTATTTTTGAAAGGAAAACTGACATACAGTCACTCAAGTTAAATATTTATTGGTTTGAAATGTCGCACGCATGCGCATGAGATAGACTCATCATTTATTTACCACGAAAATGTTAGTATAAATATCAAATATATCAGGGACGTACAGTCCATGGAAGCAATGCTTCCCTTTAAAATTACAAACATATTATGTGATAATTTACACAGCCTTATTACTTGACGTGACGTACTGTGCTGCAACGTGTTAAAAACCCAAAGATCGCCAATTTTTATCTTTCTGCGTAAGGTGAGGTTAGTTTGGTAAAATTTAAATGGTTCTGCGAGTTTCAAATGATTTAAATAGAAAATAGTTGTTGTATTTTAAGCTAATTATAAAATATTGTGATGTATTTTATATTTAATTGCTACATTAAAATGCTAATTAGTATTATTTCTATAGACATTGCTTAATGTATCACCTAAAGAAGTTGCTACATTTTAACAAAGATAAAGGTTTAATGTACTGTACATTTGAATCCTGTGGAATATAAATTTCCATTGATTACAACAATCAATAGTATCTTTGTTGTAATCAACAATTTTGCAATTATTGTAAGCGAAAGAACAATGCCAGAAAAGTATGCGTTTGAGAGGATATCTCTTTTACTTTCTTCTACTAAATTTAAAGAGTATATCAGGGAAATTCAATATCGGCAGAAACGAAAAATAAAGTTTTCTCACTAAGATTTCAGAATTATAAATCAAGCAATTAATTCTTCGCAAAATTCATTGCTAGATTCTTTAGTAATCAATATTCTTGAGCTATAATCAAAATATTCTTTGTTGCAATGAACAATTTTCCAGTTATTATTTCAATATAAAATACTAGATAAATATCCGTTTGGTGGCATAATTATTTTACTTATAACATGACATCTAATGCAAACAAATTAAAAAAAAAAATATTGTTCATTACTATTACCTTACTGTATAAGGTGTATATTAACTTTTTCTTTTCGAATAAGAGATTTGTTTAAATTTACTTTTGTCTTGAAATAGCGTTCATTATGGTCGGCGCTTTTGTGCTGGGCATAACCAGCCCAACCGTACGAAGCGGCCCTGAACAAATTATTATCCTATTGTTAGTAACAACATTGGGAATATATTAGCAAAAATAAAAACACAGCTTATCTTAAAAGACAATAATAAAAATGTCCATTTTTGGTGAAAAATAAGTTATACATCCTTAATTCTTGTAGTCCATATAGAATGGCATGATCGGTGTCGAAAAAAATATAACATGTCTTATGTCCTACAAAATTTTAACTTCAATCAAAAGTTAACATGTACACTGGAACTGCTGCTTGAATTTTGTTATAGTTTGTATAGAATTCTCTACCGTTATAGCTTTGCCTTACTAAGGCTGTGGTAGACCGGGCCCAGTTGGATATAGCACTACCTATGGCAACGGATATGTTTGCCGCAAGAAGCAACAGGAATAGAAATGTTTATTTTATTTTTTAAAAATGCGTTTCATTATTACAAAATAAAGTAAAGTGAAATAGGAAACCATTTAATATGTACCTGTCCTTTACCCCCCATAAATCAAGCTCGAATCGCTAACAGTAGATCTGCTGAGAGAGCCATAACGATAGATATCTGTTCAAACTATATATTTTGATCAAATGGCAACAGAAAGAAGTGCTCCAATGGTAGTTTTTGAGTAAAAAATTATTAAAATTGGAAACAAACATCCCGCAATGCATCGAAGTCCTCGTTAAAAATTTTTAGACGAAAACCGATGCATCTGTGACACTTGATAAGTCATTGGTGACATGTGTCACATTTGACAAGTTGAAGATGAACTTCAAATGGTATTATCTTTAAAAGCAGGAGATACATTCCGAAAAATTAAATACAGATTGATTATAGGTACGAAGTGTATTACTATGAAGTTAGTCCATTAATAATTACCATGCTACCAATAAAAATATAGTAAATTTTAAGAATAACTAGACGAATAAGTGTTTTCCAAACTTGCCATAAGTAACAAAGTAAATAACAAATATTCCTAAATGCATTAATGTTACTTTCGTATTTTAAGTACCGTATTGCCAATGAAAATATAGTAAATATGGAATATAACTAGAGGAGAAAGTGCTGCCAAACTTTTCATAAATAACTAAGTAGAAAAATCAATATTCCTAACTGCATTAATGTGAAGTTTGTACAATAATATCAATATTACCAATATTTATAAAGTAAACTAAGACATGTTGCCAACAAATAATACTTTAAAAAAATGACAATAACGGATTTTGTTTTTTGCATAAAGTTGTCAGAACCATGTCGTGTTTGGTATCGAATGAGAGGTATCGTCAAGGGCAATCATGCAGAAATGTCAAAAATTTGACAGGTCGGTCGGCCTTTTTTTTGCATATAGTTGTCAGAACTATGTCGTGTTTGGTATCAAAGGAAAGGAATCGTCAAGGGCTAACATTCAGAAATGTCAAAATTTTGACAGCTCGATTGGCTATTGTTTTTTTGCAAAAAGTTGTCAGAACCATGTCGAGTTTGGTATCAAATGAAAGGTATCGTTAAGGGCTACCAGGCAGAAGTGTCAAAAATTGGACAGGTCGATCGACTTTTGTTTTTTGCATAAAGTTGCCAGACCCATGTCGAGTTTTCTATCAAATGAGAGGGATCGTCAAGGGCTATCATGCAAAAATATCAGAATTTTGACAGCTCGGTCGGCTTTTGTTTTTTGCATAAAGTTGTCAGAACCATATCGAGTTTGGTATCAAATGAGAGGTATCGTTAAGGGCTGCCATGCAGAAGTGTCAAAAATTTGACAGGTCGATCGGCTTTTGTTTTTTGCATAAAGTTATCAGAACCATGTCGAGTTTGGTATCAAATGAGAGGTATCGTTAAGGGCTACCAGGCAGAAGTGTGAAAATTGGACAGGTCGATCGACTTTTGTTTTTTGCATAAAGTTGCCAGACCCATGTCGAGATTGGTATCAAATGAGAGGTATCGTTAAGGGCTGCCATGCAGAAATGTCAAAATTTGGACAGCCCGATCGGCTTTTGTTTTTTGCATAAAGATGTCAGAACCATGTCGAGTTTGGTATCAAATGAAAGGGATCGTCATGGGCTACCATGCAGAAGTGTCAAAATTTTAACAGCTCTGTCGGCTTTTGTTTTTTGCATAAAGTTGCCAGAACCATGTCGAGTTTGGTATCAAATGAGAGGTATCATTAAGGGGTGCCATTTAGAAGTGTCAAACATTTGACATGTCGATCGGCTTTTTTTGCATGAACTTGTCAGAACTATGTTGTGCTTGGTATCAAATGAGAGCCATCGTCAAGAGCTACCATGCAGAAATGTCAAAATTGTGACAGCTCGATCGGTTTTTGTTTTATGTATAAGAATAAGTAGTTTGTGTATCCGAAAAGACAGTTAGCGTTAGCACTTTGAGTTTCAAGTGTGCCTAGACGGATTGGAAAGACGTATAGACTATCCCCCTAGGAAGAGCTCGGCGTAGTCGAGATTTCGCTAGTCTGTGTACTAAAAAGTTCATTCACTATCTATCTATCTATCTATATATATATATATATATATATATATATATATATATATATATATATATATATATTTGAATTCATCTCAAGCTTCAACAAAGCTATGAACACCTCTAAAGCTTAAACGAGTTGACAGATTTTGATGTAACTTTTTCCAAGTTGTAGGAAATGGTGGTGTGGTGTGCCTTCGTCATTAATGATTTTTCTGTAGAATGAATAGTTTACGAGTAAAAAATTATTAAAGGTCGAATTTGGTACTTTGAAAGAATCATCCCGGAATTCATCAAAGTCTACTTTGAAAATTTGAAAACGAAAAACGTTGTCATCTGTCACATTTGACAAGTTATTGGTGACATGTGTCATATTTGACAAGTTGAAGATGAATTTCAAATGGTATTATCTTTAAAAGCAAAAGATATATTTCGAAAAATTAAATACAGATTGGTTAAAGGTAAGATTAAACAAATGTATCAATTATTAGTTATGGCTTTAAACTAATGTTTTAGAAATTGTAAATTTTTGACATTTCAAAATATGTAGTTTGGTTAGGTATATAGTAGATGTCATTATGAGTCATAAATGTGTTACGTCAATCATGATCTTGAGAAATGTCATATTAACTCGGTAATATTTTTGAAATATTAATAAATTAAATGTATTTAATATATTTTAAATGAAATGCAGACATGAAAAAATAAATTAGTTACATTGTAAGTATTCAAAATCAATTTATATAAAATGAAATATTTTTTAGGTTCAGGAAATCGATTTAACCTGTTATATTAATTAATTTTGGGTAACGGAGATGAGTGTATTTACATTTTAAATTCAAAGAAATCCTATTTTGTTCATATTTTGAAGATATTTCTAATTGTTAAGGAGTTATGAGAAAGAAAAATGAAAAAATAGCCTACATATCAAAATGTCACTAATGTCGGATATTGAAGCGTTGGTTGGCAGCGAAGGATTTGAAGTTGTTGGCAAAAGCAATGCTTCCCTTTAAAATCTTAATTACAAAACACCGCATATACCTAATGCCCGTAATATGCAGTTAAATATTAGATAATTAATACGTGCTCATCTGATTTAATAATTCCAAACAACGTCTTAGTTGCACGTACGCCAGCCTTTCCTCCTTCCGCACCTACCACGCCAGTAACTCAAGGTAGGTACCTACGCCGCTGGAGTATACATTAGTAAGTAATGCAGATTATTGCAGAATTTTAGGTTATGTATTCAATGTAAATTGTCATATTTACTTTCAAAAAGAAAACAGACTGAAGAAATCTTTAAAAGTACCATATTTTTGGTCAGTATTTATGATAATTCATTGAAGGATGATATGAGATATTTTAAGAGATATAGATGAAAATAAAAAACCATAATCCTTGGAGCAAAATTATGACCAAGGTAAATACCAATATTAAATGTTATTTTTACTACATTAATGCATTACTTCTATATTTTTAGATATGTAGATTTACAAGAATAAGATAAGAACTATTAATTACAATGGCTAGCAAGTTGGAGACAAGAATGAGAAATCGTTAGTTCTCATGGATAGAAATCATACTAAGCTGCTTTAAAGTACATTGAATGAATGAAGATGCATAAATTTTCGAAAATAAGAATACCAATCGTGGTTTAAAGTAAGCAAAATACTACATGAAAAAACTTGCATATTACACGTAGTTTTCATTTTTATAATTTGACTAATTAACTAGATGTTCGAGACTACGTGAAGAATTGATATAGACATGTATTTTTAATTAAAATTAAGAATATTATGATATGAACTGCTGAGAAAATAAATGATGTATTATAATATATACGTAAATTATAAATAAATAGATTTTTATATCAATATTGATATAATATTTTTACAATTGGCAGATTCTGCCACTGTTGACAGTATCCTTTTTAACACAAAATGATATTTATACAAAATGTAAAACATGAAAATTTATAATTATTATACAATACGTACACTTTAGCAGTATAGTGATTTTGGAGAGTTGTAATTTATAAAATATTGGGCCATCAACTAATCAAACTTTATTTTTATTTAATTTTAAACGAACAATACAAACAAAAATGAGGCAATTTTAGTTTTTAAGTGATAATGAAGTGAATTATACAACATAGAGGCTTTTATGAAAAATGATGTTCCTACCTATGGATTTTTACGAAGTATTGTGTTGCTCTCAAATTAACAAATGTATTAATTAATTTCACTGCTAATGTATGTATATGTTAATTATTTATTAAAAGTGTCATTTAAAAATTTAATAATATGAGTCAATTTTTATATTTTCGCGCCTAAATTTGCAATAAAATCGTAAGCGTATCACTTTGCCGATAAACTAGATTTTCTATCGGCCGGCCTTCGATGCGTCACCACGACTATATCAAATTACAAAGTAGAAAAGAAGAAAGAAATTATCCTCGTAACAGCACAGAGTGTAAACAAGTACAAAGTTAAAAGGTAAGAAAATGAATATTTGCTTACATATTATTAAATTTACGACCGTATAGAAATCAATGTTTACTATAAACTGTATAACGGGAGTTTTTTTTTTTAATAGTGGACATGGGAACCGAATATATACACTATATTTTTCGTCACAATAAGTATCTGGTCAAGTCGTATAGCCGAGACATACGACAAATATTAATGATCATTAACGGTTAGTTAAAGTATGCGTATGGTAAAGTGAGACTGTTGACATGTAAAAATTGCGTCTATAACAAACCAGAAAATATTGATTGTAGTAAGCACGTGCTACTAATTATTTTGTACTGTGCGAGTACGTCTTAACCCTCAACTGGTATGGTGGATTTTAGGTGACACTCACGGTATTGTGGGGTCTTTATTGACCCCATCATTTTTTTTAAAAATAATTTGTTTAAATGTTTTGAAGTACCTAATTTATGTTTAAGTGTTGCTTATTAATACGAATTTGAAGGGTGTTTTTTAAATCCGTAAGTATTTATAGGTTATATAAATTTAATAACACAGACATACATGACATTAGAGTAAAATTAAAAAAGCGCTAAAAAAATATTATATTAAAAATAAATAAAATTAACACGTTATTCTAAACACACTATCTACAAAGAACATTTATTTAACAAAAAAAACTCCGATTGTATTTATAAATAAAAAAACTAACGTAGTACAAGTTTATTGAAAAATTTTGTACAAATTTTTTGTCTACCATTATTTGTTTGAATCACAATTATCACAATAATGTCTTTTCACTTAAGTGTGTACCACAAAACACTTTTTTACATTCTCCAAATCAGGAATGTCTTCAATATTCTCGGCAAAAAATTCAAGTTGCGCTTGTGTTAGTGCTTTTCGCCACATTTTTAAAACATCGTAACTAGTATCTTGGGGTCAATGGAGACCCCAATGCGTCCTCAGTGATATATGTCAAGTAGCAAACAAACTTATAACGCAGCATTACGAACCTCACTATGCGAGTAGAGAATACACGGAATCCCAGGAAGCTAACATTATTACAAACTTAAAACACTATCACTGAAAATTTCCTGGGGTCAATATTGACTCCACCATACCAGTTGAGGGTTAAGGTACGTATAATATATCTAATCCTTAATGATCATTAATTTTTGTCGTCTGTCTCAGCTATTACACCAATACAAAGAAAAAAGAACATTATAAGTGAAAAATGACTTAGCTTTAAATAATAATAATAATAATAATAATAATAATAATAATAATAATAATAATAATAATAATAATAATAATAATAATAATAATAATAATAATATTTCTTTATTGACCCAAGTCAACGGCGAGGTTCAGCCATATTTTTTGATGTAAACATTTTTGCAAAGCATAGGTACTAAAATAATTATATTTTCATGTATATATTTGAAAAAGTGTGAGAAAAAACTTATTGTTATTTTGCTATTTACATTTTTTTATTTTCCGCAAAATTCATCTAAAGCATCGACTAAAATTTAAGTGAGGATACACCCTAAACGGATTGACGGATTTTCGTGAAATTTGTTGCAGTTTGTAGGGAACTCAGATAGCTGGTCATGAGTAATTTTTCTGTAGGATGGATAGTTTTCGAGTAAAAAATAATTAAAGGTGGATATATGGTACTTTCAAACAATCATCCCGCTATGCATCGAAGTTGTCCTTGCAAATTTTAAGACGAAGAACGTTTCTTTGACATGTCAATCAGAAATTTTAAATGGAAATATTTATGAAAAGAGGACAATTTGAAAGAAGTTAAATTCATAAACATAAACTATGACAATGGGCAATTATTCCACAATAGCTGAAAGGGCCTAAAACATAATATTTTAAATTATAATTTTTGAAGGTTCATGTTTGTGCTTCGGTGCATTTCGAAAGTGTTGCCAAACATGGTATAAGTAACTAAGTAAAAAATAACTATTCCTAACAAGATCAATGTGAAGTTGGTACACAAGTGTTACCAAACATAGCATAAGTATCTATGTGAAAACCAGACAACTAAGATTTCAATATTTTATTAATAATATATAGTTACCATATAAAAAAGTAGATTTGAAAAAAAAAATAATTGACATAAAAAATATATAAAAATAAATTGTATTCTTGTTGAATATTTTGAAAATAAAACCAATTTTGTTAACCCATAAGGGTGGAGCTGTAGTTATTTCACCAGCAATATAGTAGTAAATAAGGTGACGCCCTTTGCGGGTAGCTTAGATTCCGATCACTACATTTTTTGGAGGTCCCACCGAGATATTGCTGGAGAATTATTTGAATACAGGGATAGTGATTTCTGGTCTGGCTGAGCCAAAGATTATTTTTTGAAGCTACAGGGACAGGAATACTACCAGAAAAGCATCTGTAATCATAATAAACGTTTTGCTTCTTTGAAGGCTCCACCCTAAGCATTCGGGGGTTATTCAGGTGATATCGTTCCATAGTTAATTATTAAGGGAACGTTATTTATATTATACTTCATTTTAGTGAATTACTGACAGTAGAATTTGTCTTCACAATGGAACAAATTAAAATTAAAAGGAAGGCACTTCGTAAACAAATTACAAGGGTTGTCAGTAAAGCAGAAGCTGAACTTCAAAAATCTTATTCCAGATTCGATTCAACTCCAAGCATTACTTAACATAATTCAAAGATTAGAAGAGAATATGTTACTATTAGACGAAGAAGTTATGAATAAGTTGTTAGGTGATGCCTAAGTCACAGAAGAAGCAGTTGAATTAGAAACTGAATCAACTGACAGTTACATAGAAAAGGTCTCCGTCATAAAAGTTAAATTAAATACTTTTTTGGAACCAAGGCAAGATAATGAAAGAGCAACCCCTCCTAACTCATCAGCGTCAGGATATTCAGAGGCTAACTCTAAAAAGAAATCGTACAGGTTACCAAAAATTGAGTTGGCGAAATTCAGTGGTGAGGTTCGAGATTGGCTAGCGTGGTGAGCTCAATTCAGTAAAATTCATGAAGATGAAGAGCTCCATGCAAGTGACAAATTTGTTTATCTTAAACAATCTATGGCTAGAAGATCTGAAGCTGAATCTTTAGTTAATAAGTATCAACAAATAGAAGAAAATTACCCAAAAATAATTGAAGCTTTGAAAGAACGTTTTGGTGAGTCTAAATTACTCAGAAAAGTTCATGTTCGAGATTTACTTCAGTTAGTTATTAGTAATGCCACTATTCGCTCAGTAAAGTTATCAGAATTATTGGATCGTTTCGAAGCAAGTTTGAGTGCCATTGAAGCTATTGGACCGTGTAAAGATCCTACCGAATTTTTATTTCCTATTATCGAATCGTGCTTGCCTAGAGACATTTTAATTTTATGGCAACATAGCCTTTTATATGAGAAAGGGGTTAGTTCAAATGATCCACAACAATCCGATGACAGTTCAGATGATCCACAACCATCCGAGTTAAAATGTTTATTGCAGTTTTTAAAATCTGAAGTCAAAGCAGAGCAGCACAGAAGTTTAGCAGAGTGTGAAATAAATGAAAAGAAAGAACAAATAAAACTGAAAGGGAATGGAGATAATTTTAAAGTATTTAAGAAGTTATATAAAGACAGCTGTAGTACACAGACTACTACTGAAAACTGTTCGTCAGACGGAATTCAAAAATATTTGTTTTGGAGGAAATATTAGTGAATTAAAAAGAAGAAATGTGTACGATGTTCCGCTTATGAGTGTCGATAAAAAAGCAGTTTGTAATTTAGAGCTCACAAACGATCACATAATTGCAGCGAGTCCCACAATACCGGATGGTCCTTGGATACAAGAACTAGTTCATTTAGGTATTAATATCACGGATGTTAAAGATGTCTCGAATGAAATTCACATCCTAATCGGTAGTGACCTTAGAAATCTAGTAATGACAAGGAGATACCATAATTTGAAATGCGGATTGGTGGCTGAAGAAACAATTTTTGGGTGGACTCTATCTGGAAAAATTGAATCATCCAATGAAAGAAGTATTAACTATGCGACCACTTTACTAACTACGGTAATGCAAGATAAAGACAGCAGTTTAACCCGTATGTGGAGCTTGGAAGCAATTGGTATCGGCGATACAGTAGAAAAGGTCACAATTAAGGAATATCAGCAAATGATTAAAGAACAGTTCCAAAATTCTATCTCCCGTTCTGATAATGGTAGATATTCAATACAATTTCCGTGGATTTGTGAAAAGCATTTTCTTCCTACTAACAAAATCATAGCAGAGAAAAGATTAGTCAATGCAACAAGAAAATTAGAAGAGCAAGGACGATATAAAGACTATGACCAGATGTTCAAACAATGGGAGGAAGAAGGAATGATAGAAAAAGTAACCAATTCCAATAATGGACACTATTTACCACACAGTCCCGTATTCAAACCAGAAAGTTTAACCACTCCAGTTCGTCCAGTTTTTGACGCCTCATGCAAGGTTGGAAATGCTCCTTCACTTAACGACTGTTTAGAAAAAGGCCCCAATATGTTAGAATTAATTCCAACTATATTATTTCGATTTCGGGAAAAGGCAGTTGGGGGACAAGCAGATATTCGGAAGGCATTTCAAATAATAGAGGTTGCGGAGAACGATAGAAATTATCAGAAATTTCTATGGTGGGAGAATGAAAGGAAAAAATTGGTAGAATACAGACATTGCCGAGTAGTGTTCGGAATTAACTGTAGTCCTTTTATACTGGCAGCAGTTTTAGAACATCATTTGCTAGATAGGAAAGAAGATAAAGCAGTAGCCGAAGAGTTGTTTAAATCTTTTTATGTAGACAATGCAGTTTTATCAAAGAATAATTATGAAGAATATTGCATATTTAAAGATCAAGCTATCCGTATTATGGGAGAAGCGAAGATGGAATTACGACAATGGGAAACAAATAAAGAAGCTTCCACTGACAACCGATACACATCTGTACTTGGAGTTAAATGGGACAAACTAGAAGATAAATTATTTTGCCAAGTACCCAAACAGAAGATTGATATAGAAAATTTAAAAGTAACAAAAAGAACAGTTTTATCTTTAGTTTCGCAAGTTTTCGACCCCCTGGGAATTACTTCACCAGCGTTAATTGTACCAAAAATGTTGGTACAAGAATCTTGGGTTGCAAGTATGGACTGGGACAAAGAATGGAGTCTAAACATATCTGAAATATTTAAGAAATGGCGTGGTGAGTTGGAATATTTAACTTTTATTCGTATTCCTAGATTTGTTTTTGGCCCAAATAAAGAAACTCTTCAATTGCATTGTTTCTGTGATGCAAGTCGTGGTGCCTATGCAGCAGTAATATTTTCGAGAGTAGTTGCAGAAAATCAATGTGATGTCAAGTTTGTAGTATCTAAGACCCGTTTAGCGTTTGAGTTAATGAGCTGTTTGGTTGGTGTTAGATTAATAGAATTTGTAAAAGGGGCTCTTGGAAGAAAAAACATTGATACCTACTTTTGGAGTGACTCGACTACTGCTTTAGCATGGATTTATCGTAACCAAGTTTGGGGTACTTTTGTATGGAACCGGGTGCAAGAGATAAGAATTTTTACAAAAAATAAACAATGGCGACATATCCCGGGTTATCTTAACCCTGCAGATCTACCTTCACGTGGGTGTTCTCCAAGAAAACTTTTAGAGACGAAATGGTGGGAGGGACCTGCATGGTTGAAAGACGATCAAGAACAATGGCCGATTCCGTTCCCCGAATACGATGAAACAATGATCAATATAGAATTGAAGAAGAAAAAATCATGCTTAGCTGTTACAACTAAGATCGAAATTAGGGAGCCCAGATTTACATCATTTATCAAAAATGTCCGAGTTGCTGCATGGATCAGAAGATTTATAAATAATTGCAAGACATCAAAGAACCAACGTGAGAAGAAGTGCTATTTAAGAGTAATTGAAATGAAGTTAGCACAAAAAGACATAATGAAGCAAATACAGAAAAGTCATTATCCACATGAACCAAATATTATGGGGTTAAATGTGTATAAGGGAGAAGATGGATTATGGCATGTACGTTCAAGACTGACTTACAAGGATGATCGAGACAACTGCAAGAATCCTATTCTTCTACCTAGAAGAGATCCTATCGTACAACAATTGATTCAATACGTTCACCAGGCCCATAGTCACACAGGTACGCAATTCACTTTGAACGTACTTAGACAAAATTATTGGATTGTTCAAGGGAGAAAAACCATGGGAAATGTAATTAGGAAATATATTGTTTATAAAAGATTTTCCAATAAGAGTTACAATACATCGCCAGCTCCATTACCGCTATCCAGAATTCAAACTCATTCCATGTTCAAGACAACAGGCGTAGATTTAACGGGTCCGATCATTCTCAAAGGTAGAAAGAAAGCATGGATAGTTATATACACATGTGCAGTTTACAGAGGAGTATACTTAGACTGGGTTGGTGCACTAAGCACAGAAGAGTTCCTAAATTCTTTAGAAAGATTTACCTACATCATTGGTCGCCCATCACGAATTTATAGTGATAACGGTACGAACTTTGTTGGTGCTCAATAGACTAAATTGGAAGAAAATAGAAGCAGTTTTCGAAGTTGAGCAAATTCGTTGGAGTTTTAATCCACCCACTGCAGCGTGGTGGGGCGGATGGTGGGAGAGACTTATAAAATCTGTAAAAGAATTACTCCGAAAAATGTTGGGAACACGGAAATTGACATATAAAGAATTGACTAATTGTCTAGCGTCAGTTTCTTATGTATTAAATAACAGACCATTAACCACTTTAACAGAAGACCCTGAAGATTTGAGGCCCTTAACACCAAATATGTTTATGAGGGATCTTCCCATCTCGGGATTACCGGAATATCATCTCATTGAAGCAAAAGATTTGCACCACAGGTACCAAAAAATTCAGGAACTGAAAGAAGTTTTAAAGAAAAGATTTAGATCAGAGTATTTGTCTTTGTTAATCCAAAAGAAGAATGAACGAGGGTGCCCACCTAATGTTGGGAACATTGTCTTAGATGGATCTGATCAAAAGAAAAGAGTCGAATGGCCATTGGGACGGATAATTGAACTCATTCCTGGAAAAGATTTAAAAGCGCGTGTTGCACGAATTAAAACGTCAACAGGAATTTTAATCCGCCCATTACAGCGTTTATATCCACTGGAGGTAAATTCATCAGATTTTTCAAGAGAATATACGCCAGAAAAAATGAATGATCTTCCAGAAGCATCAAGTCCAAACTAGAACTAGAAGACCTGGCCTGCCCAATTTATAAATGATACTTTTCTTTCAGAAAAGTGGTGGGAGGATGTGAAAACCAGACAACTAAGATTTCAATATTTTATTAATAATATATAGTTACCATATAAAAAAGTATATTTGAAAAAAAAAATAATAATTGACATAAAAAATATATAAAAATAAATTGTATTCTTGTGAAATATTTTGAATATAAAACCAATTTTGTTAACCCATAAGGGTGGAGCTGTAGTTATTTCACCAGCAATATAGTAGTAAATAAGGTGACGCCCTTTGCGGGTAGCTTAGGTTCCGATCACCACAATCTAAGTGACAAACAAATATTTCTAACTGTATTACTGTGAAGTTAGTCCATTAATAATTTTCATACTACCAATAAAAATATAGTAAATTTTAAATATAACTAGACGAGTAAGTGTTGCCAAACTTGCCATAAGTAACATTCCTAACAAGATCAATGTAAAGTCGGTACACAAGTGTTACCAAACATGACATAAGTAACTAAGCGACAAACAAATATTCCTAACTGTATTACTGTGAAGTTAGTCCTTTAATAATTTCCATTCTACCAATAAAAATATAGTAAATTTTAAATAAAACTAGACGAGTAAGTGTTGCAATGCAAAAGTGTCAAAAATTTGACAGGTCGATTGGCTTCTGTTTTTTGCATAAAGTTGTCAGAACCATGTGGAGTTTCGTATCAAATAAAAAGGATCGTTAAGGACTGCAATGCAGAAGTGTCAAAAATTTAAAATATCGATCGGCTTTTGTTTTTTGCATAAAGTTCTCAGAACTATGTCGAGTTTGGTATCAAATAAAAGGGATCGTTAAGGACTGCAATGCAGAAGTGTCAAAAATTTAAAAGATCGATCGGCTTTTGTTTTTTGCATAAAGTTCTCAGAATCATGTCGAGTTTGGTATCAAATGAGAGTTATAGTCATGGGCTGCCACGCAGAAATGTCAAAAATTTGACAGTTCAATCGGCTTTTGTTGTTTGCATAAAGTTGTCAGAACCATGTAGAGTTTGGTATCAAATGAGAGGGAACGTTAAGGGCTACCATGCAGAAATGTCAAAATTTTGACAGCTTGGTCGGTTTTTGTTTTTTGCAAAAAGTTGTCAGAACCATGTCGAGTTTGGTATCTGTTTAAAATTCAATTAATTCATTTTATTGCAAATGTATTCATATTTTATTATTTATATTTTGTAATTTTGGCATGCCTGAGTCCGGTACTGTTTGCCGCCAAACTTGTGCTTGCTAAACATTCGCAGTTCACTTCAGTTCTTGCTTTCGCAAAATAAACATGTATTAGTATTTTTATTGTTGTGTGTGTCCCAAATAAACACATTTTTTTACGGGGACTAGCAGCAAATTTATTTACATCCTAAACTCATACAGAGGAGAAGATATTCACAAAAACATATGGTAGCAGAGCGTAGTTTTGGAAACAAAACGCATAACTCAATACAGTTCAGCACGTGGTACGCAGTCCAAGGCAAGGCTCATCGCGATTCTTGGGCTGGACAAATCATCTCAACGCTGGAAGATCACAAAAGTTAAGTGAGTCGTTCCAATTTTATTCTTATTCTTACATATCCTAATTACGTACTGCTTCACTTGTACTCGTATTGTTTATTTCTTAATACATTGATTTCGCTTGTATTGTGCATTATTAATTCAATAATATTTAATATTTTACAATCTCAAATACAATATGTCAAAATGAGTTCAAGATATATTAAAAAACGTGAATCCATGCAGGGAAAATTAGGTAATTTCATTGCATATATAAGTGATGCTCAGAAAAGGAAAGCATTGTCTGAGCTTGATATTATAGAAGTAAAAGACCGTTTAAACAAATTTAATATAACTGGCGCGGAGTTTGACGAGAATCAAACTACTATCGAAAATGCAACTGAGAGCATGGAAGATGAAATGAAAATTAGAAAAGCATTTGAAGATATTTTTTTTTAAATATACTGCATTTGCAAAAAAGTTAATTATCGACCATGAAAGGGCAAATTCATTACAAACTCCCATTTCAGGTTCTAACTCGCAAGCGACAAACCAAAATCCGAATTCACCAAGTAACATCAAGCTGCCGACAATACAGTTGCCCAAATTCAATGGCGAATACTCAAGCTGGCTGGAATTTCGCGACACATATGAATCTTTAATTCACGAAAACGTAACTATTGACGAAATTCAGAAATTTCACTATCTTAGAGCATCTTTGGAGGGTGGCGCATCTCAGCTAATAAAGTCACTAGAATTTACTGCAAAAAATTACTCAGTTGCATGGAAATCACTACTCGACAGGTACAATAATAATAAACTTTTACTACACAATCATGTAAAGGCATTATTTAATATTGAACCATTAGTCAAAGAATCCGCAAACGGGTTGAGGAAAATAATAGACACAATTTCCAAAAATCTTCACGCATTAGAACAATTAGATCAGCCTAAGGGAGAATGGGACACTCTAATAGTGTATTTAATTTCTACAAAATTAGAGTTTTTAGTAATCGCGAATGGGAGAATTTTAAATCAGATAAGGACATACCAACCTTAAATATGCTAAAAACATTTCTCAAATCGCGAGCAGATTTATTGGAAACTTTGCAGTCAAATTATATGGATAAAAAACAAAATAAAGTTTGTACTAAAGGCTTTGTAGCAACGAATAATCATTTCATTCCAAAATGCCGCGTTTGCAATAAAGAACATTACATTCAAAATTGTGCTGAATTTTTAAAATTCGCGGCAAATAAAAAATATTAATAAGTTAAATACTTTAAAACTCTGATTAAATTGCATGAGACCTGGGCATAATAGTAAAGTATGTCGGAGAGGGACTTGCAGAAAATGTGGGGAAAAACATCATACTTTAATACATTCGGAAAATTCTAACGGTCAAGAAAATACTAATAATCCCATTCAAACCACCGCATTATCGTCCAGTAGATCAGACAGTCATGTTCTTTTATCTACGGCGTATATACAAATTCTAGACAAACACAAAAATCTTCAAACTATTCGGGCACTGCTCGACTCGGGCTCACAGTCAAGTTATATAACTCAATATTTATGTAATCGTTTAGGGTTAAAAATCAGCAAAACAAATATTACAGTACAGTGTTTAAATCAGGCCATGTCAAATATTTATTCAAAATGTGACGTAAATATTCACTCATTACATAATAATTTTTCGGCTAATTTAACTTGCCTAGTTATTCCTAAAATAACTGGAAATTTACCAAGCATAATGGTAAATGAATCTGAACTAAATATTCCTAAACATATAAAATTGACGGACCCTGCCTTTTTTAAACCGCAGAGTATAGACATACTAATCGGATCAAATTTGTTTTGGAGTACACTGTGTATAGGTCAAATTTGTTTGGGAACTAATAAGCCAATTTTACAAAAAAAGCGATTTGGTTAGATTATATCGGGGCCTATATTCAATACTCAAACGTCTTTAGTTTCGTGTAATTTAAACGTAAATCTCGACGTACAAAACCTACTGTTGGGAACTTGAAGAATGTCACGGGTCCAAGCCCTTCTCTGAAGAAGAGATTGTCTGTGAAAATCATTTTAATTTAAATACTAAACGCGAAAATGGACGATTTGTAGTCGCTTTACCGCTAAAGGACCCAGTTGGAAAGTTAGGTGATTCATATGAACACGCTGTACACCGATTTTTATCTTTAGAGCGAAAATTACAAAGACAACCAAATTTAAAGCAACAGTACAAAGCCTTTTTATTTGAATAACATAGTTTAGGTCACATGAACAAAGTTGTGAATTTTAATTCTGATAAAATTTGTTATTACATGCCACATCACGGTGTAATCAGGACAGAAAGTTTGACCACAAAATTAAGGGTCGTATTTGTCGCATCAGCGCCGTCTAGTAGTGGGTTTTCCCTTAATAATATTCAAATGGCAGGGCCAACGATACAAAATGATTTACTTTCAATATTATTGCGATTCAGGCAACATAAGTACGTCATATCTGGTGATATTGAAAATGTATCGCCAAGTACTCGTGGTGCCTGAACAGCGTCATTTGCAAAGAATCTTGTGGCGAGAAGATCCGAACGAACCATTAGAGGTTTTCGAGCTCAATACGGTAACGTATGGCACGAAAGCGGTATCCTTTCTAGAGATTCGATGTTTGTTTCAATTAGAGGACGAAAACAAAAATTTGAATCCAAAATGTTCTGAAATAATTAAGTCTGATCTAACGAGAGCAGACTCAATTGAAGAGGCTGCGCTTTTCGTAAAATGTGTTTCGGATATTCTCAAACAAGGACATTTCGAATTACGAAAATTTTATTCAAACTGTTAAGAAACTTTAAAGTATGTACAAGAAAATAATATTCCAAATCAAATTGTTAATTTCGGTATAAATGAAAACGCTAAAACTTTAGGACTCACTTGTTGTCCAAAAACCGATAATTTAATGTACAATATACATGAAGCATCCGCAAATCAAAAAATTAGTAAACGATCAATTTTGTCAAACGTTGCACAAATATTTGACCCCCTTGGACTTTTAAGCCCTTGTGTAATACTGGCAAAAATACTGTTGCAACAATTATGGCTGGAAAAGATATCGCGGGACGAGGGATTACCTTCTCACTTACATACATTTTGGTCTAAATTTCGTGATAAGCTCCCATTATTAAACGAAACTGCAATTCAGCGGCAAATCTTATACGAAAATCCATCTCGAATTGAGATGCATGGTTTCGCGGACGCCTCTGAAATGGCATACGGCGGATGTATTTACATAAGATCTGTGGATCAAAACGGCAATATTTTTGTTAATTTATTATGCTCTAAGACTAAAGTAGCTCCGCTAAAAACAATAACACTTGCGCAGTTAGAGCTTTCGGGGGCATTAATTCTAGCTAGACTTGCTGATAAGGTCATCAAATCATTACAATTGAAATTCGATGATCGAGTATTTTGGTCTGACTCAACTAATGTACTAAGTTGGTTAAAAATATTGCCAAACAAACTTAAAACGTTTGTAAGTAATCGAGTGGCCGAAATTCAAAATTTTACTAGAGCTGATATTTGGCGACACGTAGCCAGTGGTGAGAACCCTGCTGATTTATTATCACGAGGCATGATGCCGAATAATATTAAGGGACAGGATTTATGGTGGCATGGTCCACAGTGGTTAAGAAAATCACCTCTGGATTGGCCAAAAAAATCTCAAACATTTTTTGCTCAAAATAATGAATATTTTCCATTTCAAAATTTTTCAAGATTAATTAGAATCAAAATGGTCCTTGGTTGGATACGTCGATTTTTTAAAAAATGCACGCTCTCGGGCTGACTCACGACAATCTGGGATGTTAAATTCATTTGAGATAAACAATTCTTTTGAAATTCTTACAAAAATGGCTCAAAGGGAGTCATTTAGCGACATCAAAATATTTAATTGTAAAATTAATTTAAATGTGCACAGTGAACTAATCTCTCTTGACCCCTTTTTCAATGACAAAGGTATCTTAAGAGTAGGGGGCCGATTGCGTAATTCGTCATACACTTTTGACAAAAAAACACCCAATTTTATTAAAATCCAATCATCACTTAACTCGTTTAATTTTTGAAAACGAACACGTAAAATTATTACATGCGGGGCCTCAACAAACTTTAGCCTCAATTAGGGAGAAATTTTGGCCCATTAGAGGGAGAAATCTTTCTAAACGAGTAGTGAGACAATGCCTGAGTTTTTATAGAAACAAGCCAAAAATTGTTCAACCCATTATGGGTCAATTACCTGAGGCTCGCCTCCAGCCAAATCCTCCGTTCACTGTAAGAGGGATTGATTACGCGGGTCCAGTCTTAATAAAGGACCGTAAGGGTCGGGGAGCCAAATTACACAAATGCTATATAGGTCTTTTTATATGTTTTTCGACAAAGTCAATTCACTTAGAGCTTATAAGTGACTTGTCCAAGGATGCCTTTCTTATGGCGCTAAAAAGATTCATATCACGTCGTGGAAAACCAGTCCAGATATTTTCGGATAATGGCACCAATTTTGTCTCAGCTAATACGGAACTAAAGGAGTTAGCAAAATTGGTGTCAAATTTTGAAAATAATATTACAAATTATTGTTCTGAAGAAAATATAACTTGGCATTTTATTTCTCCCTATGCTCCTCATTTTGGCGGATTGTGGGAGGCTGGTGTAAAATCCTGCAAAGCTCATTTGAAAAGGGTTTTGCAGGATGCTCATTTAACGTTTGAGGAATTAAATACTTTTCTAGTACAGATTAAAGCAGTACTTAATTCCCGTCCGCTTTTTCCACTTTCTGACAACCCTAATGACTTGATCCCATTGACCCCGGCTCACTTTTTAATTGGACGATCTTCGACAGCTACTCCGGAGCCGGCCTTGAAGGAACTTCCGATGAACCGATTGTCTCGATTTCAACATATCCATCAATGTCAGCAACATTTATGGAACCGCTGGCAAAAGGACTATATAAGCGAACTGCAGCAAAGGGTCAAATGGCAGAGGACGCATGGTAAACTCGAAATCGGCAGCATGGTCCCAATCAAGGAAGAAAATTCGTCGCCTCTACGTTGGAAGTTGGGTCGCATACTCCAGCTCCATCCTGGGAAGGACGGCGTCGCCAGAGTAGCCACCATTCGTACAGCGCAAGGATCGACGAAACGCTCCTACTCCAAAATATGTCCTTTACCAAAGCCAGACAAGAATATTTGAAACTGCCCCAGGCGTTCCAAGGCTGGGGGCATGTTTAAAATTCATTTAGTTCATTTTATTGCAAATGTATTCATATTTTATTATTTATATTTTGTAATTTTGGCATGCCTGAGTCCGGCACTGTTTGCCGCCAAACTTGTGCTTGCTAAACATTCACAGTTCACTTCAGTTCTTGCTTTCGCAAAATAAACCTGTATCAGTATTTTAATTGTTGTGTGTGTCCCAAATAAACGCATTTTTTTACGGGGCCTAGCAACAAATTTATTTACACCTTACATTCATACAGGGGAGAAGATATTTACAAAAACAGTATCAAATGAGAGGTATCGGTATGTCTGCAGAGCTTGACATAGCTTTTAAATCTGAAAATCAATTGTTACAGAGTGATGCAATTATTCTATACTATAATGATGTAGAACCATTGATTTTAGAATGTAACTAGCGAAATTTCGGCTACGCAGAGCTCTCCCTATGATAGTCTATACGTTTTTTCAATCCGTCTAGGCACACTTGAAACTCAAAGTGCTAACGCTAACTGTCTTTTCGGATACAAAAACGACTTATCTTTATGCATAAAACAAAAACCGATCGAGCTGTCAAATTTTTGACAATTCTGCATGGCAGTCCTGGACGATACCTGTCATTTAATACCAAACACGACGTGGTTCTGACAACTTTCTGCAAAAAACAAAATCCGACTACGCTGTCAAAATTTTGACATTACTGCATGGTAGCTCTTGACGATACCTCTCATTTGATACCAAACACGACATGGTTCTGACAACTTTATGTAAAAAAACAAAAGCCGATCGACCTGTCGAATTTTTCACACTTCTACATGGCAGCCCTTAACGATACCTCTCATTTGATACTGTTTTTGTGAATATCTTCTCCTCTGTATGAGTGTAGGGTGTAAATAAATTTGCTGCTAGTCCCCGTAAAAAAATGCGTTTATTTGGTACACACACAACAATAAAAATACTAATACATGTTTATTTTGCGAAAGCAAGAACTGAAGTGAACTGTGAATGTTTATCAAGCACAAGTTTGGCGGCAAACAGTGCCGGACTCAGGCATGCCAAAATTACAAAATATAAATAATAAAATATGAATACATTTGCAATAAAATGAATTAAATGAGTTTTAAACAGATACCAAACTCGACATGGTTCTGACAACTTTATGCAAAAAACAAAAGCTGACCAAGCTGTCAAAATTTTGACATTTCTGCATGGTAGCCCTTAACAATCCCTCTCATTTGATACCAAACTCTACATGGTTCTGACAACTTTATGCAAACAACAAAAGCCGATTGAACTGTCAAATTTTTGACATTTCTGCGTGGCAGCCCATGACTATACCTCTCATTTGATACCAAACTCGACATGATTCTGAGAACTTTATGCAAAAAACAAAAGCCGATCGATCTTTTAAATTTTTGACACTTCTGCATTGCTGTCCTTAACGATTCCTTTTATTTGATACCAAACTCCACATGGTTCTGACAACTTTATTCAAAAACAAAAGCCGATCGACCTGTCAAATTTTTGACACTTCTGCATTGCAACCCTTAACGATACCATTCATTTGATACCCAACACGACATGGTTCTAACAACTTTATGCATAAAACAAAAGCCGATCGACCTGTCAAATTTTTGTCACTTCTGCATGGCAGCCCTTGACGATACCTCTCATTTGATATCAAACTCGACATGGTTCTCACAACTTTATGCAAAAAACAAAAGCCGATCCAGCTGTAAAAATTTTTACATTTCTGCATGTTAGCCCTTAACGATCCCTCATATTTGATACCAAACACGACATGGTTCTGACATTTTTATGCAAAAAACAAAAGTTGATCGACCTGTCAAATTTTTGTTACTTCTGCATGGCAGCCCTTGACGATACATCTCATTTGATACCAAACTCGACATGGTTCTGACAACTTTATGCAAAAAAGCCGATCGGGCTGTCAAAATTTTGACATTTCTGCATGTTAGCCCTTGACGATACCTCTCATTTGATACCAAACACGACATGGTTCTGACAACTTTATGCAAAAAACAAAATCCGTTATTGTCATTTTTTTTAAGTATTATTTGTTGGCAACATGTCTTATTTTAATTTTTAATATTAGCAATATTGATAATATTGTACAAACTTCACATTAATGCAGTTAGGAACATTGATTTTTCCACTTAGTTACTTATGACAAGTTTAGCAGCACTTACTCGTCTCATTATATTCCATATTTACTATATTCTCATTGGCAATTAAAGTACGAAATTCACATTAATGCATATAGGAATATTTGTTATTTACTTTGTTACTTATGGCAAGTTTGGCAACACTTACTCGTCTAGTTTTATTTAAAATTTACTATATTTTTATTGGTAGTATGGAAATTATTAATGGACTAACTTCACAGTAATATAGTTAGAAATATTTGTTTGTCACTTAGATACTTATGACATGTTTGGTAACACTTGTGTACCGACTTCACATTGATCTTGTTAGGAATAGTTATTTTTTACTTAGTTACTTATACCATGTTTGGCAACACTTTCGAAATGCACCGAAGCACAAACATGAACCTTCAAAAATTATAATTTTAAATATTATGTTTTAGGCCCTTTCAGCTATTGTGGAATAAATGCCCATTGTCATAGTTTATGTTTATGAATTTAACTTCTTCCAAATTGTCCTCTTTTCATAAATATTTCCATTTAAAAGTTCTGATTGACATGTCAAAGAAACGTTCTTCGTCTTAAAATTTGCAAGGACAACTTCGACGCATAGCGGGATGATTGTTTGAAAGTACCAAATATCCACCTTTAATTATTTTTTACTCGAAAACTATCCATCCTACAGAAAAATTACTCATGACCAGCTATCTGAAGAGAACAATTCCCCACAAACTGCAACAAATTTCACGAAAATCCGTCAATCCGTTTAGGGTGTAGCCTCACTTAAATTTTAGTCGATGCTTCAGATGAATTTTGCGGAAAATAAAACAATGTAAATAGCAAAATAACAATAAGTTTTTTCTCACACTTTTTCAAATATATACATGAAAATATAATTATTTTTAGAACCTATGCTTTGCAAAAATGTTTACATCAAAAAATATTTAAAGCTAAATCATTTTTCACTTATAATGTTCTTTTTTCTTTGTATTGGTGTAATAGCTGAGACAGACGACAAAAATTAATGATCATTAAGGATTAGATATATTATACGTACCTTAAGACGTACTCGCACAGTACAAAACAATTAGTAGCACGTGCTTACTACAATCAATATTTTCTGGTTTGTTATAAACGCAATTTTTACATGTCAACAGTCTCACTTTACCATACGCATACTATAACTAACCGTTAATGATCATTAATATTTGTCGTATGTCTCCATATATATACCAGATACTTATTGTGACGAAAAATATAGTGTATATATTCGGTTCCCATGTCCACTATTAAAAAAAAACTCCCGTTATACAGTTTATAGTAAACATTGATTTCTATACGGTCGTAAATTTAATAATATGTAGGCAAATATTCATTTTCTTACCTTTTAACTTTGTACTTGTTTACACTCTGTGCTGTTACGAGGATAATTTCTTTCTTCTTCTCTACTTTGTAATTTGATATAGTCGTGGTGACGCATCGAAGGCCGGCCGATAGAAAATCTAGTTTATCGGCAAAGTGATACGCTTACGATTTTATTGCAAATTTAGGCGCGAAAATATAAAAATTGACTCACATTATTAAATGTTTAAATGACACTTTTAATAAATAATTAACATATACATACATTAAAAGTGAAATTAATTAATAATTTTTTTTTATTTGAGAGCAACACAATACTTCGTAAAAATCCATAGGTAGGAACATCATTTTTCTTAAAAGCCTCTATGTTGTATAATTCACTTCATTCCAATAACCAAACGTTCTCTTAACATATTTTCTAATTCTGTTCCAAATTCGCAATTGTCTAATAAACGACGTAATTCTGTCAAAAACTCTGATATATTCTGTCCTGGTTTCTGATAACATTGATGGACATGAAATCTTTGTACAGTTATTGGAGACGGCGTTGGATTATAATGTTTTCTTATTTTCTCTAATATGGTTGTAATTTGTTGTCATCGGCTTTTCAGGAGATAATTATGACCTAATTAATCAATAAGTTTTAATATCATTTGTCATGAGGAAACATTCCAATCTTTCTTCGTACTCCAACCATGATAAACCACTGTGAGCCCTCCATTCTTTTAACTGCCCGAAAGTTGTGTGTGCCATAATACGGAATTAAAACACCTTTTTCTCTTCAAATCCCACCGACTGCGCCAAACATTATGTTTGATAAGTAAATACTTATGTGACGTTTAGAATCGTATAATTCTCCTATATCTAGGCAACACTTATGTAACAACTAAATATATATGACACAATGTAGGCTACGGAATACATAACACAAAAATTAATAATAATAAAAATAATAATAAAAATAATAATAAAAATAATAATAATATACTTTCTTGAGAAAAAACCCAATGGCGAGGTTAGCCAAAGCTAATCTTCACGTAACCAGATTACAATATAATACAATTACATATGTAAAAATATACTTATCGTAGTAATACAAAAATCACTCCGAAAAACGGAGAGAAGAAATGAAAAACAGAAGCATATAGAAATAGTTTTGATTTATAATAATTGAAATTACAATAAGAGAAAATTCTTTTTAAAACCAGATATTTTCATAATTAAGGTTTGTAATAAATTTGTCCATGTTTTTTGAAAGCACTATAATTTAGAGATTTTAAATTACTAGACATACAATATAGGAGCTAAATAAGAAAATGAACTTTTTTATTAAATAACGGTAGTGAATACAAATCATTGCCACGTAAGTTGTAATTATTTTCTTTTGATACGAGCTTGTCACACAAATATTTTGGTCATCCCGTAGTTTTTATTTTATGTATTAGACAGAGAAAAATAATTTTTAAGCGATCTTCAATTACATTTAAATTTGCTGCAACACTGTACTGAGAGATATGCTCAAATTTCCGAACGCCGAATACATATCCTAAACAGCTATTTTGAAAAAAAAGGTTTATTTTACGCTTATCACTTTGACTCAAGTTAGGTATACAATCACAAGCACAATATTCTAACACAGGAAATATCAACGAGTTGACAAGATGAAGTTTTATCTCTGATGAAAGTAAATTACGATATTGGTATAACATTTTGAGCTTTAGTTTTGCAGAAATTAATTTTTTTTTATGTGTTCTCGAAACGTGAGATTCTATTCTAAATTCATACCCAAACTCTTCACCATACCGTGGTAACGTTGTATTATTAATAACAACTGTAGGTTTTTCATTTGTGCCATATACTAGTAGTGAAAATTTACTTGCATTACTGAACAGTCCGTTATTTTTGATCCAAATGGAAAAGTTTTCAAGGTCATAGTTTAGAAGCTTTAGATTATTAAGACTTTCACTTTATTTATTGTCGCTATAATTTGATTGTCATCTGCATACGAATGTGCAGTGCAGGATTTTAATGAGTTTGATAAATCGGTGCCATACAATACATAAAGCAGTGGACCTAAAATAGATCCTTGTGTAACTCCTTGAGTTAATGGGGAAACTCTTAAATAAACTGAATGAGTTCATTTCAATTTTAAAATTTCTATTTAATAAATAACTCGAATACCACTGTAACGCGCTCCAACCAATCCTATAGTATTTCAACTTTGTTAATAACAAATTATGATCTACCATGCCAAAAGCTTTAGAAAAGTCTATTTTAATCAGAAATGTTACTTTAGAATTTTCAAAATTTTTATTCATATCATAAACGATATTTAATAGACATGTATTCGTACTGTGACCCTTTGGCTTGTATATAGTTAGTAATTTTTTCACAACAAATTTTCTCTAAAACTTTTGACAAGGGGCCCAATTCTCAATTTTCAGCGATGTGATATGATATGAAATGATAAATTTATATCATATCACTTGTCAGTGTCATCATATTATTTGTCAAATGTGAAGAAACACATGCAACAAATTCGTATTTTCTTGTTATGCGCGACTAATATTGTCAACATGAGGTAAATACATACAACATCACACTTTCTCACTCATTTATCACTTTGAAAGTAAGAATAGCTCCAAGTAATTAAGTAAAAAATTTTCACTGCATATTGACACTGAAAATTGAGAATTGAACCCAAGGTAGGTAAAATGCTTATAGGACGAAAATCGGCAAATGAATCTATAGTATCTTTTTTGATTATAGGTTTAACGATTGCCATTTTCCAAACATCTGGGACAATTTCATTCACAATACTAGTATTTATTACGTGAGTAATGTGGTCAATAATTTTGAGCATGATTATATTTAACATTTTACTGGAAATACCGTCTGTACCTACTGCATTAGACTTAAGTGACTGAATTACTTTTATTACTTCTTCTTTATCCACACAATTGAAATTGAAATAATCAGTGCTGTTATTATTTTAATAAAAATTATTGTTAAAGTAGTCCATATTTTGTTTGTTTATACCCGTAACATTGACTTTTTCAATAGCATATTCACCATATTCATCCGGTTTCAATAGAGTTTCTGGTAATTCAGTTTTATTTTCATTTTTAACTCTTACATGTTTTAAGTTATTCCACAGCTCCTTGGAGTTATTTATATTTTGATTAATATTAATAAAGACTATTCAATTTTCTACAAGCATGTATTAATACTTTATTCTATATATTTCACAGATAAATTTAAAAAATAATCTTTTTTACAAATCCCGGAGCCTATATTTTAAAGATAAACACATGTGTATCTTCCTTGGTTACACCAGGTTGGGTAAGAACAGAGTGAAGCATCGATTCTAACTGCAAGCAGGGAACTAAGCGGCGAGCTAAACAGAAAGCGTCGAAGCACATGGGTAAGGCGGTTCAAACAATTATATTTTCCATGGCCAATTGCAAAAATGGATTCAAATAATGATATTGATGACATGTTGTTCATTAGTCCAGGATTACACAATTAAAAACGTACCTTTTTTCTTTACAATAGTTTCATAAAACATGTATTTTTTATACAATTATGCTTTTATTATAAAAGTATCTTATTTTACTCATAGGACTATACATTTTACTCATGTTGCATAAATAACTATATCTGTATTATTTTTCTAGTGTATTTCTCTGCACCCTTCCACATTTTGACGCTTTGTAGCTAATGAAAAGAAATCCTGATTTTAAATCGTGCATCGATGCTATGCTACCATTGTTGAGTTAACGCGCTGTTTGCATCTTTACTATGTGCACAGCGTATATGAAACATGGACATAAATCAAGGCTCGCCGCAAAGCTCGCTGCTTGAAGCTAAACTTGACGCCTCACTATATTTTTTTTTTACCCACAGATCATATTTCAAATGCATGTAGCTGGTAGATATATGTCACTTTCAAAAAGCCAATCATTTCACTAATCATTTACAAAAACAGTAAATAGAACCGTAGTTATATTATATGCAAAAGAACTTAATATAGTTTGCAGCATTAGAAAATAAGTTGGTAATAATAATAATAATAATAATAATAGTAATAATAATAATAATTTATTTGTTAAGAGAAAAACTGCTCCATACAAAGTGAAAGGTAACATTTACATTTGATATGATGTATATACATTATTTGTAAAATTTCATATATTTATTATACATTTAGTACAAATACTCTTAATTTCAATGCGTTTTTGAAGTAGTTAGCGATGTCCATCATCATTGGAGTGGTTGCATTTATAAGTAAACGACTAATGGAATATTCTGAAATAGAGTGAGGTATATATTTTGGGATGTATTTGGCTCGGATGGGATTATATATTGGACAGTGTAGCAGGAAGTGGTTTAGATTATTTTCTTCTTGAAGATTGCATATATTGCAGTTCTCATCATCGTAAAATTTGTGGCAAAAACCATCTTGAAAGTGATAAAATCTTTTTAGATTTCATGTTCTAAGTTGAGTGTATAACTTGAGCTTAGCAAAAGGAATGTTCAGTGAGAGGTAATTACTACTGGTTATGTAAGTTTGATAAAATGGATTGAATGTGGAATGTATTATAGGCTATTCCACAGTAATCAAAAATAGTAAAAGTTTATTGAAAATAAGAATGATAATAGTTAAAGGATAAGGAAAACCATATTTCTTTTATTATAAATTATTCCTTCTAGAAGACACGGGGAGTTATGCTTTTGATGATGCAGGACATGTGCAAGAGTGTTTGAGCAAATAGGATCCAAGTATGACCTCCGATTTTGAGAAGCCTCGCCCTAACTAAGAATATACTTCTTCGGGTGTGTCGGATCTGTTCGGTTGCTGTTCGGGTGACGAACTAATTTCTTTATTTTTATAAAATGAGAAAAAAAGTGAAATAAATTAAGTGAAATAATTTATTTTATATCTCTAATAATGAATTATAATATTACAATTTAATTATACATTATTTTGTAATTTGTTTAACAATTTTTCATGGTTTGTGAACCACTGTTTGTTTACTTCTGGTATATCCACATTACCTACGTCACAAAGCAGATTTAAAATTCAGACCTTAATATCTCGCTTATTTGGAGGAATTTTTAACTCGGACTTTCACATGTGGTCTTATATTTTTATGTATTTTGAGAAAAAAAATTTAAAAAAAATGTCGTGGAATAGCCTATTCTTCTGGTATCCTCTGCGTAAAGCAATTCGCTGTACGCTTTTACTATGTTATCTATTTCTGACTCAAGTGCAACGCAACTCTGCTTTTCCCATAACCACGTAAGTTAGTTTTTATAAGTAAATTTTGAAGTTGTCTTACCCAGTAGCAGATGCTTGTTTTTTGTTTAATTCTGAAAGCTTATTATAGCATGTTTTAATATATCTGTCCTCCGGCATGAGTAATATTTTGTGCCAGAAATTAAGAACTTGTTTCGTTATGGCAACTTCTAAATTATGTACGCCTGCTTCCCTTCTTATAATGTACCCTGGAGTTGTTATTTGCAAGTTAAAGATGGATTTGAAAAATTGCAGTGAGCCCTTTTTTATGCTTTCATGTTGTGTCATTCCCCAAACTTCTGAACCGTATAGCAACGTTGGTACAAGGATAGATTTATGTAACTTCATATTAGTTTCCCAAAAAAACATTTGTGCTTTTAAGAAAGTGTTTTTTATAGCGCCTGCAGTTCGGTATGCCTTGTTAATTTTTTCTTTTGTGTTTTCTTTGAAGTTTCCTGACGTCGTGAACGTTGTTCCTAGGTAGGTGTATTTATTAGCAAAATTTAATTTCATTATTTTGGCAAATATGCTTCATGTGTCGTTTAGGAGGCCTACCTGCGTGAAAATGAACTATGTTAGTTTTTTTTTTTGTTTATTTGGAGTTGGTTTGTGTTGCAATATTCTGTAAGTGCGTTTAGTTTCCTTTGTACGTCAGGTGTGAAATGCGCAAATAAGACTGTCATCGGCGTATTGTAAAGACAGTATGTCAATCTTGTTGTTGATAAAATAGCCTTCCAAGTTCTTTTTTCTGAAATAATCTTCCATGTCAGAAATATACAGCGCGAATAGTAAAGGGCTTGTACATTCGCCCTGAAGTACTCCTTTACTAACTTGAATCTCCTCTGATATTTCGTTATTTACGCAGATTCTTAGTGTTGCCTCCTCGTAGATGTTTTTTAAGATCCTTGAAACCTTCCCGCTAATACCATTGTGATAAATTTTGTTCCAAAGGATAGAGTGTGGTACAGAGTCAAATGCTTTTTGAAAATCGATGAAGACGCCGTACACGCCTTTCTTGTCCGTTAGAAACGATGATTGTATTATGGAGTTGAGAACAAATATGTTATCTGCGCAAGATCTTTTATTTTCTTAAGCCAGCTTGCGCTTCAGGCAGTATGTGTTTGCTCTCAACCCAGGTTTCCATCCTGTTGTTCAAGATAAACGTGAATAGTTTCGTTGTTGCAATAACTAAAGCGATTCCTCTGTATTTATTTATATCTCTGCGGTCTCCTTTCTTATGTAGAAGTGAAAGTTTTATAGTTTTTAATTCTTTTGGCAGGTCTTCTTTATTAATAAATTAATTTAGCATGTCTTTGAGGTAAGTTTTCCATTTAGGAGGTAGATTTTGAAGCTATTCGTAAATTATGTTGTCAGAGCCAAGGGCTTTATTAGCTTTGAGTTTTCTTAAAGCAAAATTAAGTTCGCTATAAGTAATGTCACTATCGAGGTACGGATGATGAACGTCAAAAAAGGATTCTTCGTTGATTATCCTATCTTGATACCACAACATTTACAAAATTCCGTCCACTATTTTAGATTTATTGGGTTGATAGACAAGAACTGTTTTAGATACGACCTTAAATAAAAAAGGTAAAGATCTAGTCGCAGTCTTTGAAAAAGAGAATTTTGTGGTCCTTAATGGAAGATCGAAGAGCGACTCCAGCTAAATTTACTTACTTAGGAAGAAATGAGAAAAGTACAATCGACTTAATCTGGACAGTTGCAAGTACGCTTCAAATTATTATTAAAGATTTCATAGTTTCTGAAGAAGTACTTATATCGGACCATCTTATATGCTCTGTAGAAATCTCAAATTTATTTTGTAATACTCAAAAATCAAATAAAACGATCACAAATATAACAAAAACTAAATGGGACAACGTTAAAGTAGACTTATACAAACAAAAACTGAATGAAAAATCACTGAACAGTACAAATATGACGTCAGCAGAAATTTACGAACTTGTAAGCACTGAAATTAAAAGAATTTCCACAGAAATTGGTATTAGTAGCGAAATAAGAGTAAACAGTAACAAAATTATTAAACCAAAACATAAGTTATGGTTCACACAAAGATGTAAAGAACTCAAAAAAACTACTAAAAACTCTCTAAAAGACTGCAAGAAACACGGCTTTACTAACGAAAGACTTGACATACATGTAATCGCAAAGAAACAGTACAAACACTGTATAAATAAATAAAAGGAAAAAAGTAAATTCAAATCAAATATTAAGAATAAATTAAAAAACGTTGGAGATCAGAAACAATTTTGGTCAGCAATCAATGCTCTCTACCAACATCTTATGCTAGAAAATACGTTGGTATGTATTTTAATTAATAAAAATTAGATGGCGGGCTGTACTGTGTTGGCAACATCATATTTTTTATTCAAGATACCTTTATACAACTCAACAATTGAAAATTCTAGAAATACTCGACGTGTTGGTGATGCCTACAGGATATACCACTCAACCCTCGGACTCGCGGTGTTTTCATTCAACATGTTTCGTATAATCTAAAATTTTTAGTCGTCTTGTTGTATAATTTAAGAATATATCACTTACTTTGTATATCGGGTCTTCTACTATTTCATATTGATGATGTTTTAATTCGTTATATTTATAACCAATGGCGTTAATTCTAAGATATAATATTCCAGAGGACCATAACTCAATATTTACATTTGGAGATGTCTTTCTACATGGTAAAGGGTTGCGTATAGGACTTCGATTATCATAATCCTTAGGTAAAACAGATAATTCGTTGTAATCTACAAATACAAATATTAATAAAGCTGTATAAAAAGTTATTAATTAGTAAAATTAGATAGCGAGCTACAACGCTTCAAACAAAGCAAATATTTGAAAATTTCCTTAATGATATTTTTAAAAATTACTTATATTACTCATTAATTATTATTATTTAACTAATTTATATATATATTAATTATTATTTATTGTTTTATTCTCATTCTAAAGACGTTTTATAGTCCAGGAAATTTATGATTTTACCTCAAAGTAATTAGGAATCCTGTGCTGAAAATGCGCTGAATAACATATCAAAAATTTCCGGAAATCGGAGCACAGGAACTTACCGTCAATTGGGAAAAATGGCGGCATATTTATGTTTTTGGACATTTTCTCAAAACAACGAGGAAATATATTTAAATTACTAAAAAAACAAACAATATTACGTATTTACTTAGTCCAACAGGTTTACTATTAATAACAGTTTACATTCGTCTTGGCATCGAAAGAAGTAAAATATTGATGACTTTTTTATAATAATTGTCAACGATTTCCTGCATTATTTAGTTTTTTATCCACCACTCTGATCTTGTTAAAGATACGAACGAAAATTTGAATTCAGCATGAAATTCGCTCTCATATAAAGTATTACACATTATTTTCCAATTAGCAATTTGCGAGTTACTAACAAATTAAACTCACATGAAATTCCTCTAAAATTTTAAACATCTGAAAATCGGCTTATTTCTTAATGTCTCATCAACCACTTTTACACGTATTAAATACCTATAATTGTTTATTTTTAATCGTGTCGAAACTTTTAATGAGAAAATGGGAACTAAGCGAAGTTACAGATGTTTAAAATTTTAAAAGGATTTCATGTTAGTTTAAGTTATTAGTAAGTTGCAAATCGCTCATCGACAATAATAGCGTAATACATGATTTGACAGAGAATTTCATGCTGAATTCAAATTTTCAAACCGCATTATCGTATCTTCAACAAGATCAGGTGGTGGATGAAAAAATAAAAAATCTGATGTGGCCAACACATGACCTCCCGCCAATTCCATGTTTAAAATAGCAGTGAGTTTTAAGTAAAGTATCATTACCGGTTAATCGTTTGTAAATAAAATCTAATTTATTGTCCAATAAATAGAAAAGTCTGTAATACGAAATTTTGGATTGTTTTATTGTTTTTCCTCAAAAATTTGTTAGAGCTCCAAATAATCCGATTTATCATATATGGTTAAAATCTAATATGTTGTTTCAAATTATATATGAGTTTTAAATACCAAATTTGAGAAGTTTTGGATCATACTTTAATAGGCTTTAAGGAAAAATCGTCACACACGTACATTCTTATAAAAATCAGCATCATCTTCTAGGTGCTCTAAAACGCAATCTTTGTAAATTCTTCGCCGTACATAATCCATTTCGTAAATGTGTAGTTGTAAATTAATATTAATTTGTAGTGCTGCAAAAATAGCAATTAGCAAATTTAAATCAGATCATCCTGTTCATCTAACATTTATGTATGATGGAAAATATATTATTTTTACAAACCTTAATAAAATATTTTACTATTATATTCTCATTAACACGGTTTCATTATTAATTTTAATATAATTACTGCCTGTCAGTGACATTTGTTTAAATATGTCAAACCTGTCATTAAAATTATGATTTTGTTTGACGCATAGGCTAGCTGATATATGGAAATAAATTATATTATATATTCATATTTAAAGTTATTTAGAGTTATTTACTAAATGTTATTATCGTAGAATTGAAGATTAAACCATTATATTCCATTTTAATTAGTAAAAATTGCTAAAAAATTATATTCAATGAATTTTTTACAAGAAAAACTGTTAAAAGCTTGTATAAATGATACTTCCGGTTATCCGATATACACTAAAAACTAATGAGCTCTTCCCATATTAGTATGGAATGGGTATACAAAATTTCAAATTTTTCTGATTGATAGTATTTGAGTAATCGTGTCCACAAGATCCACACACACACACAGACACACAGACACACACACAGACACACACACATACATACCTACAGACTTATTATATAAAATCTCTATATGCTATTTTTAGCACGATCCCTATACCTCCCTTACCTAGGGCAGCGGGAGGTAAAAATGCAGAAAAATATTGACAATTATTATAAAAAAATCTGTTGGGGCCAGCACAATATCTCTCGCCATTCTCATATTAGGCTACATACGTATTGTATTTAACATTTCTGGTACACACAAAAAATTCTAATTACATTTATTCTTTATTTTTCAATTCATTCTATGAACAAGTTTCCTCCTACTCTTCTAAATGTTCGAGATTCTTCCAATTCATTGACGAGATTGGTAGTATTTCTGAACGGTATCTGATGAATTATATGTACCGTGAGTATTTTATAACGTGAAACATTGGGTTTGTCGTATCCATGGGTACAACTTGACATTTGATTGACAGCAATGTATTTGCCTGTCCCATTTATAATGAAATATAGGGAACGAATATGACATTTGACAAGACGTTATTAGAGGTTAATTTTGTATAAATAATTGTACCTGCTTTCTAAATTAAATTTAGTTATAGAAAAAATATTTTGTGCACCTTGTGCACTAGTGATTTTCTGACTTGGCTAAATTTCTTACAATATTTAAATATCATACTTCTTCCAAATTTATTCCTTTTGTTATATTTTAAATGGGACAGGTAAATACATTGCTGTCAATCAAATGTCACATTGACAAGATGTCATTAGAGGTTAATTTTGTTTAAATAATTATACATGTTTTCTAAAATTTAAATTTAGTTGTAGAAAATATATTGTATGCACCTTGTGCTCGAAATATGTTTAGTACGCTCGAGTGGTTTTCTGACTCGGCTAAATTTCTTACAATATTTAAATATAATACTTCTGTCAAATTTGTTCCCTATGTTTCATATTAAATGGGGCACGAAAATACATTGCTGTCAACCAAATGTCGTAACCATGAATATGACACCCCCAATGTTTAACGTTAAAAAATACTCACGGTATAGTAAGCGCGTATTTAGTTGACACCGATACTGTACATACTTTGATTTATAAATAAATCCCCTTCCTTTTTATACCAATTTTGTTGACGGAGTCTTTTCCTCGTTATAACAACAACATATTATATTTCTAGTACATTTCCACTTGTCCATGTACAAATTCTTTATCTAACTAATATTTAATTAATGATAAAATAAGAAATATTAAATGTATTTCCCGGAAAATGTCTTTAGTAATATTTGGATTTTTGACATTGACATTTATGTCAATTACAAACATTTTAATTTTTCAACTGGTTTCCATAGGCTAATTGATTCATTATATAATGGATTATTTTATATATTTATAATTCAATCTATGTCTAAATCTACAGAAGATATAATAAAAGTGTTTAATAGAGATAGAGAATTTTATGTTTTCAATATTTTATATTACAAATTTTAAAAAAATAATATTTAGAAGATTTTTTTAAAAGAAACTATTATTTCCGGTTGACCAATTGTTACTAAAATCTAATCAGCTCTTCCCAGGAATGTCAGATTGAGGATACTGCAGTTAAATATTTTTTGAGTCTTATAGTATTTGAGAAACTGTAGCTCCAACACACACACACACACACACACACACACACACACACACACACACGGACATCATCGTAAAAATGTTATAATTGGATTCTAGGGACCTTAAAATGTGCTTATCCACTAAAATCTGGATATGCGATTTTCAGCATGATTCCAATACCTTTCTTAGCGAGAGGTAAAAATCATCAATAATTTACTTCTTTCGATGCCATGACGAATGTAAACTCTTATAAATAGTGAAACCTATTAGAATAAGTATTAAATACGTAATATTGTTTGAATTTTGAGTAATTTTCATCCATTGGCGGGAGGTTACTGTGCTCCGATTTATGTATAGGTTATGGTACTCGTCACTGGTCTGAATAGTTAAGAAAAAAAAAACTTTTCGTGGGTGTGCAGTGTTTATTGGGCTAAATAGTTATAGTTGATTCTTTGTAAATCAGCCAAGCTTTCGCCTAATGATTTAAGGCTTCATCAGGAATCTATAAATGTGTACAAATTTTGAACAATAATATATAATGTTTAAATCCAAAACATGTAAATTTTGACTTACGTTTTAGTTGAAGTTTCAATAAAAGATCTACACATATACAAAAACATGACAATATTAACCAAAAGTTTTTTACATTTTACAGGATGAAATAATGTCAGAAATTTTGAATTTTTTTTTTTTTAAATTGTCACATGTTACAAACATGTTGTAGTTAAAATAGTTCTTCTATTGCGAAACTAGTAAAGTTGGTAACAGGTTGATATGTTCAAAAGAGCGGCAACTAACTGAATTTGAAAAACTTATTACAAAAAAATTATGAAAAATATGAAAAATACATCCGATTTTGACAATTTGTAAGTTATGTCTTTACTATTAAAATAAAGTTAGTACGCCTTTATGAAGCAATGCGTGTATTTGGTCATTTTTAGGGAAAAAACGAAATAACTTGGCAACGCCGCGGAAAACAAAAAAAACCTCTTAGGTGCATATAGGTAAATGAAATGCTAATCAAACTGTATAAAAATATATAGGGTTTTCTATTAAAAAAAAAATAATAATTCTTGCCGAGCCGTAATGCAACACCTTGTATATGTAAAAATAATTTTACGTTATGCTCCTTTAGTAGTCCAATAAATTATTTCAATAAATTTATGCTGCATTTCTAACGACAAGGGAGCTACGAAGAAGGGAATTTCAATGACTCACGTATATATAGTAGTTAAATAACAATAATTAATGAATAGTAATAAAAAAAAAATTTTAAAATATTTTTTAAAAAATTAATAAAATATGTTATAAATAAAGCATTAATGAAATTTTCAAAAATTTGCTCTATTTGAAGCGTTGTAGCTCGCTATTTATTAGTTAGAGAAAAATATATATTAGATGAAACTATTTTTACCCTAATGCAATAGAGATATTTAGAAAAAAAAACAGCTCTTTTCCGTCTTTTTTCCCAAGTTGGAGGTGCTTCCCGAAGGAACCTTTTGTGGAATAAACTCTTATTTTTCTACCTAATGACTGGACTAAGTAAAAAGTAAGTAACAAACATGGACCGAGTTGTGGTCTTGATTTCCGGAATTTACCGGAAGTAGGCGTAACTATACTTAGGTTCAGAATTTCAAATGGGAACCTAGGTCATATGTGATATCTTTGAATGCGTATTCTAAAAACAAACAACTTTCGTTGGAAACATCTTTTTACATTAGGTATTATTTACAAAATAAATACTTACTAAAAATTGTTTAAATGTTTCCAGTGCCTTCCATTTTGATCGGTTCATTTTTGCATCCAAAATCGATTGTTGACTGCTCTTAACACTTCATTTACATTCAGCAATCGACAGACGCCTGCCCTTCATGTTTTCCCTCGTAGTTGGACCTAACCTAACCTAACGCCATCAGCATGTCGAATCCTTCGCGATAACACCATGTTATCACATTCAAAAGCTACATGTGCGCTAAGTGTGACACAGTAATTAAAAGTAGCAAATGTCAAATTAATCAAGAGATAAATAGGAATAAGATGTGTAAAGTACTGGGAACATTTAAACAATCTTCAGTATTTATTTCGTAAGTACCTACCTAATGTGAAAAAAGTGTTTCTAATAAAAGTTGTTTGTTTTTAAAATACACATCCCACTTGAAATTCTGAACCTGAATGTAGTTACGCCTACTTTCGGTAAATTCCGGAAATCGAGACTACTGGCATTAAATTCTTCAGACAGGATTATGTTGAGCTCGTTCTTTTTCCTCTAGGAAGTCGTAGTACTGAAAAAAAAGCCTGAGACGGATAGCATGAAACACTCGGTTGTATGTATTAATAACAAAACAATACTGTGGTAAAATAGATTTCAGTAGTAAAAAGATCGGGAGGATTTGGCAGTTTTTTTTTTTTGAAATGAATAGATGTGTGAGATCACTGACCTCAAATTTAAATTAAAATTTGTGTAGAATTACAATTAGCAACTAGTAAATTTCTTTTTCAAAATAATTTGATGCTAATTAAGCACTGCGTTTTCAGAATATTCTTTGATAGAAGTTTAAATTTTATTTACACCTATTTTAGAATTAAAATTAAATAAGTGATTATATTTGATACCTATTTTGAAAGTTATTGCCATCAAATTATATTGTCATGTGTTTGTTGAACGGTTGGTATGTAAATAGTAATAACATGCAGTAAAAGTGACATTTTACAAACTGCTAGCTGTCAAAAATTACCCTCTTAATGCCAATCAGCAAAAAAGATGTATTTTTTATCAAAATTAATACGATTAAACATTTAAAAGTTATTGTCACGAAAATTTTGATAATATTCGAATATTTGAAGGAGGGACTAATTTAATAGAGTACTCAACAGACAAAAGTCCAATTACAGGGAAATGAGAAAACACTTGAAAAAAAAAACCTTCGTAAAGAGAGAAAAAGAAGGAAATGTTTATGGTAATCTGTAAGCACAATCCTTGATATACTTGGTAATATTTGAAATAAATCTTCTATATCATTCTTAATGGTGCGATGATTTAGTAAAGTTTGGTACAAAGGTGATTTTAAAGTAAGTTGGCTTAGCTGTGTCTATATAAAATGTTGTATTTTGCTGGAGCACTATCTTGGTACATGGAAGAATATTTTATGTAGAATAAAATGGCAGTCCACAGTATAATTAACAACCTTACGGATAAAAATAATGGAATTAGCACAACGTCTTTGATGAATTGAGAGTAAGTTAAAATTACGTAATAAGTCTATCTGCGGTGTTCCTCGACAGGATAAGTACCATTCATAATATAACTGGCCCATTTTAAAAATCTGCGTTGTACTTTTCCTATATCAAATATGTGAGTAGTATAAATAGAATTCCAAATAACGGAGCAATATTTGAAATGAGAACTAACAAGTGAAGGAAATAATAACTTCAAAATATCGATATTATTAAAAATGTTACCATTACGAATTAAAAACCAAGACATTTGAATGCTGTATCAGTAATTTCATCATAGTGTTTATGAAATGTAAATTTTGTATGAGAAGAAACTCCCAGATATTTTACGATAGCAGGTCTAAGTAGTAGAATCAGCATACATTGAAAACTTAATATCAATGTATTTGTAAATATCATTCGTGAAAATATTGAACAATAGTAGTCCCAATACGGAGCTCTGAGGAACACCAGATTTTTGTGAAACTTTGATAAATGGTAGATTTGTCTGATATCTAACGAACTAATGTCGGTTACTCAAATAAGAAGTAAAGCGAGTGACTAGAGAATTAGAAAGTCCAAAGCCTACGAGTTTGGAAATCAGGATCTAACGGTTCAGTGTATCAAAGGCTTTCGACAAGTCCGTGTATCATCAAATTGACCTTGTGCTAAAGATTCGTATACAGAATGTTCATTTTAAGTGGTACACTATTATCTCGAGAATTACAAAAGCTACGAGGTCGGATAAATTAGCAATAGTGTTAAGATAACTTTTCTTTTGTAAATCCTCGTTTTTATTATGTTACCATGCAACTATTTTTCAATTTTGAATTTTGATATATTGAACAAAGTGTGTAAAAAAAAGAATGAATTAAATATATGTCATAATAAATATGTGTTTTTCAATTCCACATACATGTACAATTTAAGTTGTTAAATGATCGCATAAAAAGAAAAGTGTATTTCAAACATAAAATTGGTCCTTCGAACCGGATAAACGAAAGTGAACCAAGAAGCAAGTTCGAGTTGAGAGTCAAAGAAAAAAGAAAAATTAGTGTCAAACTGCAGCAGCAAGGCGCACGGGCACGGAATCAAGTTTGCACGTGATCAACTACGGCAGCAGCAGAAGCAGATCTCAATCATCGGCTGAGAAATTCATAATTTTCAATTTGTGTCATAAAAAATATCTTTGACGTGTCGAATTTGAAACAATTAAATGTCAAAAGAGGAGCGGTCAAATCTTAAATTACTAGATGTCAAACGTACGTAATTCAAAATGTGCGAGATAAAGAGATAGATTCAAATATTATTAACCAATTAAAAGCAAGGTTGCGAGACATTTAACCGTTAATAAATGAATTTAATAACATACAATTGGAGATTGAATGGAAACAAGAAGAAGAGTCAGAAGAAGTTACAGAAGCAATGGCAAAAGCAAATGAAGATGAAAGAAACAAATTCGAAGAATCATATTATTATTTTAATTACTGAATTAGAAACATATATAGAAAATTATAAAAAACAAATGCAACAAAATAATGCATCTTACAATAGCACAAACAGTAACTTGGTTGTTGCCAACAATGCTTGCAATTTTAATAACAATATGAACAATATTAGGTTGCCAACAATTGATTTAACCAAATTTAATGGATCATATGAGCATTGGTTAAAATTCCGCGATACATTTCAATCATTAGTTGACAAGAACGAGAATTTGACAAATATTCAAAAATTTTATTATTTAAGAGCCTCTTTAAAAGATGAAGCATGTCATATAATTGAAAATTTAGAAACTTCAGATTTAAACTATGAGGTGCTTGGAAACTTTTAACGGATCGCTATCAAAATAATAGAACTATATTATATAATCATATTGATAGTATTTTCCGTCTCCCAATAATGCAAAGGGAATCATACACAATTTTGCGTCAAATATTAGATAACGTTTCCAAACATCTAAGATCATTAAAAACATTAGGACAGCCAACTGAAAGCTGGGACACTCTCATTATACATATTATTACAAATAAATTAAATCCAATTACTCGAAAAGAATGCGAGTCCCATGAAACAAAAACTGAAATTCCTACTTGGAATTAAAGGAATTTCTTAGTAATAAATGTAGAGTGCTAGAAAAAATGGAAACGCGATTAAATGTGAAGCCATTCAATAGAAAACGAAATAATTAAGCAAATTATGTATATGCTACAACCACAGAAGGAAAATGTTTCCATTGTAATGGCAACCATTTTCTCTTTAAATGTGAATTATTCCTAAAATTATCAATAGTAGAACGAATAAACAGAGTAAAAAGTCTTCACCTCTGCATAAACTGTTTTCGAAAACATCATTCACAAAAAGATTGCAAATCAAAAATATTTGCAAAGTGTGTCACAGGAAACACAACACTTTGCTGAAACCCAGCGAGAAAATTCACTTAAATTAAATCCAAACAAAAAGAGTACAGCTGAAATTAAATCATGTTCAACAGTTTCAAATAGTACCACTTGTCATACTCAGATTCTTTTCCCTACAGTTATTTTAAATGCAGAAGACAGGTATGGTAATTTGCACAAATGTCGAACTATTCTAGACTCAGGCTCACAGTCAAATTTTATCACGGAAGAATTTTGCAATAAATTAAATCTTAATAAATCCCATACACATATATCAGTTGTAGGTATTAATCAAGCAACATCTGCCATCAGTGAAAGAGTTCAAGTCAAACTCAAATCAACAAATAATGTATTTCAAGAAACAATTGTCACGTTCTTATTTTGAACTTTTATTATAAATTTAATTTTATTTATTTTCGGGCTACAAAGAACATGTAAATCCGTATAGTTAGTAACGCGGAAGACTCGTGAGCAAAGCTGGTTCACTATATTATTTTACTATATTTCTTTTTATATTATTAATTATTAGACAATGCGAGACTAGTCTTGGAAAAGAATTGCAAATTGCAAAAATCAATCTTTTACCGACCACTGGTGTGAGTGTTTTATAGTACACGGCTAGAGTTTATCAGTTTGTGAATTTTTGAGTATTTATTGGGATAAATTATTAGCAACCCAGATTTGGGGATTCAGCGACTATAATACATTAAAGAAATTACATTAATTTCTGGCGGAATATTCCGGATCTAAGCACACTGAAGGTCGATTAAAACTCTTTTAAACCGCCCAACAACTAAGGTAAATATAAAGCTCTTTTTTGTAAAAATACGGATGAATATAAAGCTTTATTTTAATTCATATACGTTCATTAGTCTTCATGTAATGTTACTATCTTGTTTAAATTTACAATCACACACAAAATAAATTGTAAGTGAACTAGCAATGCTAACAAGTCTCTTTCAGGTTTTTTTTTTTTTGTATTACGGTGGTATTATCAATAATATGTCGATTGTACTACACGATCGATAAATATTGTGGGACTTTTGGAGTCGGGTAAATCGAATTCTGAGTTTGGAATTACGGCGTGGTCACAGAGTGGTGTGCAGTCAGAATCCGCCATTTTGGTCTGAGGCCTGACGTACCATCCGACGTCAGCGAGAACGTTCATCGGATGTTATCACTGTCCACAGCGACATCGGCCGCCGACAAACCAGATAAGCCTTTAAATTCTGATTATATTTTGTTTATATTGTGTAACTTAACGCAAGTCTTATTCAAGTTCATATTTATTGTGTTCAATTTCTTTCTCTTTATAAATTGTTGTACTAACTCATGCGAGATTTTGTTTAGATATTCTTACGGTATTTTTGAGTTTTCATTTAGGGTTCGTTGAGGTAGTTGGAAGGGTTAGGACTCGATTTATGTATTTATTGGATATTCATGCGCTCGCACTTCCCTGCTTGATCGATCAAACAATCGTCGTGCGCCTATTTGCGTATTTTTTATTTAAAACTTTTTTTATTACGAAGTCCTCGCTCATTCGCGTACTGCGCGTTCCCTACGTGGAATATTTTATCATCCTCTGGAAATATTTATTAACTCGCCTGAGTTATATAATTTTTATTAAATTGTTATTAACGATGATGATTATTATTATTATTATTATTATTATTATTATTATTATTATTATTATTGTTGCAATATTAAATTATACTTGTCATATCACACGTATTTTCAACTTGTGTATAGAATTTTTCTATATACCTATTCGTTGATTTTAAAGTAAACGTGGCTTTAATGGTTACTACTCCCGATCTGACTCCAAACATATAACCCACTTGTAGGATTTCGGTATTTTCGTGGTTGTATGCCTTACGAACAACCCCGTGGCGCCCTCTATTTAATTATTAATAGCTGTAGACTATATTTACTTTTAACTAGGACTCACTTCCGTCTCCACTGCTTAACAGCTAGCGGCCGCAATCTCGAAAATCTGTAGATGCGTATCAAATATATTTCCAAGCACATATTATAATTGTATTCACCTTGGAAACACCGTCATACAATATCTTGTTTTATGTTACCAATAATTACAGAATCTTTACCTACGACCTCATTTAAAAAGAAAGATCTGAACATTCCAGAAAACATTAAATTAGCACATCCAACATTTAATAACACCAGTACCATAGACATGCTGTTGGGATCAAATATATTTTGGAGACTTTTAAGTGTGGGTCAAATTTCATTAGGAAAAAATAAACCAATACCCCAAAAAACTGTTTTTGGGTGGATCGTAAGTGGACTTTGCCAACGTTTATATGGAAATAAAACAATTAATAGCTTCATTATTTCTACACCAGAAACACTGGAGAATCAAATATCTAAATTTTGGGAATTAGAGGAAGTAAATATTAATCATAATTTCTCAAAAGAAGAAATAGAATGTGAAAGGCATTTCACAGAAAATGTAAAAAGAAATGAACAAGGACGTTTTATTGTCTCTATACCATTCACCGAACAAGTAAACAAATTAGGAAATACGCGTGAAAATTCATTAAACAGATTTTATTCTTTAGAAAAGCGTTTTAAAACTCAACCAGAGCTAAAGAAAACCTATCAAGAGGTAATAGAAGATTATTTAGCATTAGGTCACATGACAAAGGTCACTGATGAAGAAAATTCAGCATACTACTTGCCACACCATGCCGTAATAAAAACATCTAGTTTGACAACAAAGGTTATAGTGGTATTCGATGCTTCCATGAAATCTGATACAGGCTTATCATTGAACGATGTACAACGAGTTGGACCTACAATACAAAACGACTTGATTTCCATTTTACTAAGATTCAGAAAACATAGGTACGTAATTACGGCGGCCATAGCTAAAATGTACCGTCAAGTTTTAATAAAAGAAGATCAGAGAAGCTATCAGAGGATTTTCTGGCGCTTCGACCCAAACGAAGATATACAATGTTATGAATTAAACACAGTTACTTTTGGAACAGCCTCAGCACCTTTTTTAGCTCTTAGAAGTTTTTATCAAGTTGCAATTGAAAATAAAGAAAAATACCCATTAGCATCAGCAATAATCATGAATGACTTCTATGTTGATGATCTCTTGACTGGTTCTAACAGTATTGAAGAAGTTCTACAAATTCAACAAGAAGTAGATCAAATTTTACAAAGTGCATGCTTTGAATTAAGAAAATGGGTAACAAACGACGAAGAGATTAGTAACAAATTTCAAATAAATAATACAGAAGATGTATCAGTCATACCTTTAGGAGATAAGGAAAATGTCAAAACACTTGGTATATCATGGAATGCAGTAAATGATGAAATTCAGTACAACGTAAAGAACTTTAATTATAAAACACAAGTCACAAAACGTTCTATATTATCCACTGTTTCGCAGATTTACGATCCTTTAGGCCTCTTAATTCCCATTATTATTACAGCAAAATTAATAATACAGCGTCTTTGGGAATTAAAAATATCTTGGGATGAATCCATGCCAATGGATTTACACACACGCTGGATAAAGTTTCAGGATCAACTTCAAGAACTAAATCAGTTCAAAATTGAGAGACACGTGCTATGTAAAAATCATATTTGGGTTGACCTTCATGGTTTCTCAGATGCTTCTGAGCGAGCTTTTGGTGCTTGCATTTATTTAAAAACAATCAATAATAACAATCAAAGTGAAATTCATCAGTTGTGTGCTAAATCAAGGGTATCACCCCTCAAAAATATTTCATTACCCAGATTGGAACTAATGGGTATAGTTATTTTAGCTAATCTTGTGAAGAAAGTAAAATCATCAATAAACATATCATTTAATCAAGAAATTTATTGGTGTGGCTCCACAATTTCACTTCACTGGGCAAACACAGCACCACATAAATGGACTACTTTCGTTGCAAACCGAGTATCACTTATTCCAAATATACTCGATGTAAGCAAATTCAGACACGTTGAATCTAAAAGCAATCCAGCAGATTTAATTTCTAGAGAAACAAGACCTAAAGAACTACTTATCTCAAAATTTTGGTTTCATGGTTCATCTTGACTACAAGAAGACGAATCAAAATGGCCTGAAAATAAAATAAAACTAATAGAACATATCCCACCTGAATTAAAACAAAATTCAACTGTCTGTATAAACACAATGGGAAAATTAAATTTATTTCAAAAATTCTCTTCTCTTCCAAAACTTCAAAGAATAATTGCATATTGTAAACGATTTATATTAAACATGCAAACAACTAAGGAAAATCGACAACAAGCCACTTACCGCTGATGAATGCCATAAAGCTTTGCAACACATCATTAAGCTTGTACAAAAACAAGAATTTCGATTGGAAATACATGCGATTCAAAATTCCAAAAATTTGTCTTCAAAAATCAAATTATTATCGTTAAATCCTTTTTTGGACAAAAATGGTATTCTACGAGTAGGTGGTCGTATACAAAAATCAAACTTTCCATATGACAAGAAACACCCTATCATTTTGCCACCAAAACATTATTTAACAAAACTTATTATTCGAAACGAACATTTACAGATGCTACATTGCGGACCACAAACACTACTAGCATCAATCCGTGAACAATATTGGCCGATAGGAGGAAAAATCTTAGTGAAGGAAATAATACATCAATGCATTGTTTGCTTCAAAGCGAAACCTTCAAATACAATATATATCATGGGAAATTTGCCTGAATCAAGAATAACCCAAGTATTACCTTTCACTAATGTAGGACTAGATTATGCTGGTCCAATACTTTTAAAAAATCGTATTACTCGCAGAGCAAAATTAATTAAAGGCTATATTTGCTTATTTGTATGTCTGGCAACAAAGGCATACCATTTAGAATTGGTGACAGACTTATCAACAAACGCATTTTTAGCAGCTTTAAGACGTTTTATAACCCGTAGAGGCAAACCCCGCAATATTTACTCGGACAATGGAACTAATTTTATTGGTGCTAACATCGAACTAGAGATATTAGGAAAATTACTAAAATCCGACTGGAACGAAATACAAAATGAAAGTAACAAAGACAACATTCAATGGCATTTCATACCCCCACGAGCTCCCAACTTCGGAGGTTTATGGGAAGCTGGCATTAAAGGCGTAAAATACCATCTAGATAGAGTCATAGGCAATGCAAATTTAACGTTTGAACAATTTCAAACATTATTGACACAAACTATAATGTTTAGGACCTAAACTCCAGACTACTTGTTCCATTATCCTGTGATCCTAATGATTATTAATCGCTCACACCTGCGCATTGCCTAATAGGAAAATCTTTAAATGCCATACCAGATCACAACCTCTGCAAAATTAATAAAAATAAATTAACGAAATATTAGCAATTACAGCAACTAATCCAACATTTCTGGACCCGTTGGAATAAAGAATATATTTCGTACCTTCAAACCCAAACGAAATGGAAGAAGAACTACGAACAGCTTCTGAAGATAGGGTCCCTAGTTTTGATTAAAAAAGAGAACCTACCTTCTCTACAATGGCAGCTAGGGCGTGTGATCGAGCTACATCCAGGCAGAGATAAAGTAACAAGAGTGATTTCCATCCAGACATCGACATCAGTATTTAAACGTGCAATATCAAAAATGTGTGTACTGCCGATCGAAGAAAATGAACAAAATTAGAACTCTTAAGTTACTAAACTATGTAATAAAATAATTAATATGTATTGAATATAATTATTCAAGGCGGGGAGTATGTTAAGATAACTTTCCTTTTGTAAATCCTCGTTTTTATTATGTTGCCATGTAACTATTTTTCAATTTTGAATTTTGATATATTAAACAAAGTGTGTAAAAAAAAGAATGAATTAAATATGTATATGTCATAATAAATATGTGTTTTTCAATTCCACATCCATATACAATTTAAATTGTTAAATGATCGCATAAAAAGAAAAGTGTATTTCAAACAAATAGTTTCTATATAGGTACTGTAATGAGAAAAACAAGTAATTTTTGGACCAGTGGTTCTTAAAATACGTAGTGCAACTTTCTTATTTCAAATGACAACCTATATTGTTATTTGCTTATTCAAGTCAGTATTTTTTCTAAATTCAACGATGTCCATTCAAAATATTTGAGAAAAATGCAAAATTAAATATGTATTATTTTTATTTAAATATTACTGCATAAAGAGTGCTATGGAATGAAACTGATAGAATTAGTTGAATATTTTATTTAGTATTTATTTCATTAAATTACGTAATACATAACACTTCAAAACATATATTATATTGACAACTATATTTGTTATTTTTTTTTATATCTTGAGTGACTTGCTTGATCCACTTTCCATTAGATTTTGTACTTATAATCGGATTTTTACATAGATTCTGAGCTACCTGATTATCATTGTATATTTTAATTTTATTATGTATTATACGAACATCATTCAGTAAATATTTTAAATGTATAGCCTCTTTAGCTGCTTCAGTTATAGACATGTACTCTGCCTCAGCTGTAGATACAGCTACGGTTCTCTGTTTCCTGGATTCCCAGCTTATAATTGCATTTCCATATTTGAAACAGTAACCTGAGTACGATTTAATAGTATATTCTGCTCAATCTGCGTCTGCAAATCCAATAAGTGGTTTTCCAGTTTTTTTTTTTTTTTTTTTTGATAATTTAGACATAAAGTTTTTGTTCCTTTTAAATATCTTAGTATCCTTTTTGCACATTTCCAACATTCTTCACCCTAACAATTGTTAAACTGGCTTAAATATCTTACAGGATACATAATGTTAGGTCTAGTAGCAATTTCAACATACGTCAATGAACCAATTAGATTTTGAAATGGAATATTCTTCATTTTTTCAATATTTGTACATTTTTCCAGTTTCATATTTGGTTCAGTCGGTGTATTGACTGGTTTACAATCTGTCATTTTAAACTTTTTTTAAATAAATTTTCAATATAATTACTCTGAGATTCCTTTCTGTTTTCTTCTACTTCAAATTGAATTCCAAGGCAATAATTTAGAGTTTCCAAAACTCTCATTTCAAAATTTTTACTTAGTACTGTTTTAATTTCTTTCAGAAGATTTTTATTAGAGTAAGCAATCATCTACATAGATGGCGATGACTACTTCAACCCCCTCTTTTGACATTGTGTAGATGCAGAGATCTGCTTCAGATGCTTGAAAACCTAATTCTTTTAAAGCATTGTCTAATTTGAAGTACCATTGCCTTCCAGGTTGTTTCAAACCATATATTGCTTTTTGTAGTTTGCAAACTTTCTCATTCTTAGCATTTCGCAGTTCTCGTAACATTTCACTCGTTTTATTAAATATTGATGGATCTTCATTTGTACTTTTATTAATTAATATATCATTTAAATATATTTCTAGATTCTTCGGTTTTTTCATATATACATCTTCCTGAATATGATCGTTCAGAAATGCTGTACAAACGTCCATTTGATTGAGTTTTAAATTTTCTTCGACTGTCATAGTTAAAATTGTCCTTATTGAACTTAATTTTGTTACAGGAGCATAAGTTTCATTATATTCTATGCCTGGTTTTTGGGTAAATCCCCTTGCAACTAGTCTTGCTTTTCTCTTGTTGTTTAATTATACTTTAATTATACATCTCTACAAATTGATAAACGGCTTAGTTGATGACTCCGAATCCCTATCATTACTAAAATTCCATGTACCCTTCATTAGAACTAGGTCCTGCTATACATTTTACCTTCCTTTTAGTAGCTCAAATCTTCGCCTATCCTCCCCTATTTATCGGATGAGTTTACTTTACGAAACCATGTTCTCAGATGTAGATATTTATCTCCTAGATTTTAATCAATTTAGGCGTGCAGTAACTTATCGTCAATAATTTGTGTATTGTTTTGTATTTATTTTTATTCTGTCTCTCCATATTCTCTTATTGGGCTTTGCCTGTTCGGTTTGAAATCTAAATAAATAAATAAATATTCCTTCCAAATTTTTCTTTCAAGATCAATAAACTTATAATAACATTTTGGTTTTTAATTTTTTCAACAATTTTCCAAGTATTATTCTAGATGTGAGCTTTTATTTCAGTTTTTATTGCTTCATTCTAAATAGGATTTGATTCTTCATAATTATTATAGTTTTCGTCTTCATATTTATTCATGTCATAATCTTTTATCCAGGCTGGTAATTTTGTAGATATTTTTGGCTTGGTTTGGTTTGTTGATAATTCTTCTCTGGGTTCTAAATCTTCTGTGGGATCCAATTCTTCTCTAGGCAAACCCAAGAGGTTCCATCAGAAGAGACGCTATTGAATGTAGTGCGAGTGCACAGTTTATAAAATTTTAATATATACCTTACAAACTTACTACGATCGCCGATTGGAATTTTCTTATATACTGTTAAATAAAAGTGTAAATATGTTAAAAAAAAAATATTGGGACTGCTTAGGCTAGATGTAGATCTTTACGGGACATGTTTTTGAGACAACTTTAATGGGCACCACAGGAATGGGGTAGTTGCGAAAAAAAAAATGTTATTTTTCCTATTTATTATGAAATATAAACTAATTCTAAAAATATTAATGTAAAAATTATTAGAAAATATAAAACATTTCATTCATATTTTCCACAAATAAAATTCGCGGTGGAATTCTTGTGACGTAAATTATTAATAATTATATAGTTCGACCAAGTCTGTATAACACATACAAACTTGTAATACCACGACAAAGCGAAGAAGTTAAACTATGTTTTAATGTGTCATACAAATATTTACAATATAATTCTAAAAGTAAAATAACAGATACAAAATATTATTTAACAATACGTATATTTTATAATTATTTACTTGTATAACAGATATTTTCAAGATGTTTAGTTCTTATATATATACTTCATAATTTTGACTTCATCATTTTGCCACAAAGTGGATACGAGTTCATTTTCTTCGCCAATTGCCAATAACAAGCTTATTCACTAGTCTGTACACTCCAGGGAATGTACATAAATGTCATTTTTAGTTTACATAACCAATGTTTTACATGAGGACAACTGGTTCGTGTTAATATCATATTTTATTTTTCTTTTCTATATCAGCAAATTTAAGACAAGGTAATGAAACTAATGAATTTGTGTGAAAATGAATAATTTCTTTTGAAATAGTGCCTCTCTCAAAAATATAAATCTTTTCAGATAAAAATGGTAGTCAACTATTGTATTATATACAGAGTGTACTACCGTACCGAGAGTGTACCGCTAGGGTAAGAAAGACTGTGATTGGTATGAATAATACACGTCACCACAGGAAAATTTTATAAATATAAGTATTACTTTTAAAAATATATATTTTGAAAAATATACAGTTGCCAGACGTAAAACATGTATTAAAGTGAATCACTTGATCAATTCTTCCAGAAAAAAAAAAAAAAAATGGAAAATGCGCAACTATCCTATTGTCCATGGTCTTCCGTTTTTAAGTACAGGCTAAAATTTGTTTTTCGCTTATTTTGAAAATACCTTATATTTCGTTTATTATGAGAGATAAAGAAAACATGTTCTAATAATTTTTATATTGTTTTATTTTTAATGTAGAATAATGCGGTGTAATTAGATTTTTCCAAAACTTAATACCTCTTGAGGTGTAATACGAACATAATATTTTTTAAATGGGAAAATTATGTTGAAAATAGTCTTATCTTTTTTCTTATTTTATATGCTTTTCAATAATATATAACAAATTCAAATTCTTTTGTTTTAAACATGGATAAAATTTGAATTATTATTTTTTTGGGTTTACGTTGTGATATATCTTGAGATATATTAAATTTTAAAAACCTTATTACACCATGTTATTCTACGTAAAAAAACAGTATAAAAAGTATCTAAACATTTTTTTTTCTTTATCTCTGCTAATAAACGAGATATGAGGTATTTTTCAAAATAAGCTATATACAAGTTTTAGCTTATAGCTTAAAAACAAAAGATTATAGAAAATTTCTGTAGTGCTTATTAAAGTTGGCCCATAAAGACCTACATCAATTTTCTGTAGCGTGCATAAGAAAGTTTTTCATATAAGGATCTCGTATCTACTATTCCACCCTGTATAATGTAAAGAATAATCACTATTCGAGTACTGGAAACCCCATATTGATTCGTGAAAGAAATTTTTAAAGAAAATTCAGTGTTAATGTTTGGTGTGGCATTTTAAATGACAAAATATATTTTCACACGTATGAAGATACATTGACGAGAGATTGTTATTTAGAATTTTTACAAAATATTTTAAAAGATATTTTAGATGATTTACCACTGGGCCTTCTAAAAGGTATTCACTTTCAACAAGACGGAGCACCTGCACACAGTTCTCGTCAGGTTACAGAATATCCAGAGAAATATTTTCTGACAAATAGATAGGTACTAAAGGTCCTATTCCGTGTGGCCTGACAGATCTCCCGATATAAGCCCTTTAGATTTTTACCTATGGAGATATTTAAAGGATAAAATTTATAACACCTTTCACAATAATTTACAAGAATTAAAAAAAGAATATTAAATTTGTTCTTAATAATGTTAACGGAAAAACACTGCGATTAGCGAGAAATATATTTATTAAGAAGATTAGAACTTTATATTCATGTCAATGGTGGCAATTTTGAACAACTTTTATAAATTACTTGTGTCTTCATATATATATATATATATTGTATCTTTAATAAATAATAATTATTCACAACTTAAAAAATAATATTACAGTTTCTGCATTTAATTTAATTGTTTTCTTCCATAGCACTTTTTCCGTGGTCATATTTAAATATAAATGATAGATATTCAAATTGCATTTTTCTCAAATACTTTGTAATATCTGAATCGAAAACGCAAATAAGAAATATAGGTTGCCATTTAAAATAAGAAAGTTGCACTCCGTATTTTGAGAACCATTGGTCCAAAAAAAAATGTTTTGCGTATTAATGTAGTCTTATAAAATAGAAAGTGTTCGCTAATTTAACCGATTTTATAGTTCTCGAGATAGCAATAGTGTACCACTTAAAATGAACACCGTGTATATACTGTGTTTTGTTATTAAGTTTGTCAGAGTGGATCAAAACCGTGTTTATTTAGAGAGAGTTGAGTATAAACATGATTATAAATGTCGTGCATGATGATTTCGAAAATTTCACTAAAGTTGGATATTAATGCAATTAGCCTATAGTAATTAAATTATATCGGTTCCCTTTTTTATAAATACAATTAACACACGACAGCTTCCATTCGTCAGGCATGGTTGCCGTTTTCAATATTAGATTAAAAAAAATTATATAGTGGCTCAACAAAGACAGATAGGCAATCCTTAATTATGAATGCTGCTATACCATCTGGTCCTTTCGTCATATTGTTTTTCATATTATAAATAACAGAAGCAATGTAATCAGAAGTTATTGAATGTAATATCAAATGGGGAACGTTAGTATTTGATGACATAAAATTATTATTTTGATTGTCACTATTATCTCTATATGATTTTGAAAAATGGTCTGCGAAGTTATCTACAATCTTCTGAGAATCATCTATAATATTCTCGTTATATTATAAAACCATTGAAATTGATGAAATGTTGCGGTTTTTATTTATAAAAGACTTGAAACTATTTGGATCTGATTTAATGTCTTTTGAATTTAATTACAGTATTCTTTATAACTTTTGTTTTTGATTTCTGGACGTAAACAATTAAATTGTGTTTTGTATGTATTTTTTTAAATATTACCATGCTTAATTTTTGATTGATTTTGGAAATGTTTTGACCTGTGTATATTATGATGATTGTTTAAGAAACTTCAATTCATGTTTGATATTTTGTAGTGAAGCGCAGGAAAGTATCAGAGTGAACCTAGCAACCGATTTGCAGCAGCCGATTCGATTTACAGCAAGTGTTGCGTAGCCCTGGCGGTGACTGTACTGTGGACATCAAAAGTATTGTCGATTTATGAAAAACAAGAAAATAATGAAATATAAATATTATTTTTTGTTTGTAACGTATATATTATAAATAAAATAAATTCATATACCAATAATTCATATAAAATACTATATTTATTTTGATTTTGTGTAGATAACACAATTATACTGGTTTATTTATATAACTTTTAAGAATTGCATTGATAAATAACAACATTTACTTATTTAGGAGATTAAAATACGAAAGGGATGTTTCCTAACTTTCTCGCTATTTTGTTATTTTCAAAGACTTGATAAAACGATATTGTGTTGAGTGAATAGTACATACATATATCTTCAATGTCATTCACCACAAATGATTAATTTATTCAGAGGACTCCAGGTAGTTCTTTTATTTATAATTTATAAGTTTCTCGAAATCTTGTTATTATGTTCAGGATAATAGTAAACCCGATAAAATCATACTTTGTAGGGTGAACAGTAGATACACCCTGAGCATTATAAAGTACAAATGAAATATATATTCAGGGGATTAGGGATAGTTGTTTTGATTTAAATACCACGAAATGACTATTTTCTAAGTTTATCTGATTTTAATATTATTGTCAGGATAGTAATTATCCTGATAAAAGCATACTTTGCAGGGTGAATAATATATACACCCTCAACATTTTAAAGTACAAATGTAAAATTTATTCAGGGGATTAAGGGTAGTTCTTTTGATTTAAGTACCACGAAAAGACTATTTTCTAAGTTTCTCGCAATTTTGTTATTGTTTTCAGGATAATAGTTATCCTGATAAAACTTATAGTTCAAATTAAAAACTTATTCAGGGGATTAGGGGTAGTTTTTTGATTTAATTATTATGAAATCACTATTTTCCAAGTTTCTCGAAATATTAATATTATTGTTAGGATAATAGTTATCCTTATAAAATCATATTTTGCATGGTGAACAGTACATATACCCAGAACATGATAAAGTACAAATGAAAAATTTATTCAGGGGATTATGTGTAGTTCTTTTCATTTAAATATCACGAAATTACTATTTCCTGTTTCTCGTAATTTTAGTATTGCACGATTGATTACTTATTATTACTTATGCCAGGATAATTACCCTGATAGAAACAAGAAAATGTTCAAAAATTTAAGAAGTATTGATTTCATGATATTACATATAAATGAACCATCCCTAATCTTCCGAATAAATTTATCATTTGTGATTTTTGTTAAGAATGTATGAGCTGCTGACACTATAAAGTATGTTTCTACCAGGATAAAAGATGTACAGAAAACATTAACAAAATTCTGAGAATCTTGGAAAATAATGATTTCTTGACATTTAAATCAGGAGAACTTCCCCTAATTACCTGAATAAATTTTTCATTTGTGCTTTATAATGTTCAGGGTATATGTACTGTTCGCCCTACAGAGTATCGTGAAAATAATAACAAAATTGCGAGAAACTTAGAATACAGTGATTTCGTAATATTTAATTCTAAGGAACTACACCTAATCCCCTGGAAAATTTAATTTTTCATTTACTTTACATTGTTCAGAGTGTATGTACTGTTCACCCTACAAATTATGGTTTTATCAGAATAAATATTATCCTGAAAATAATATTAAAATTTCGAGAAACTTGGAAAATAATGATTTCGTGATATTTAAATCTAAGGAACTACACCTAACGCCCTGAAAAATTTAAATTTTTCATTTGTACTTTACATTGTTCAGAGTGTATGTACTGTTCACCCTACAAAGTATGGTTTTATCAGAATAAATATTATCCTGAAAATAATATAAAATTTCGAGACACTTGGAAAATAATGATTTCGTGATATTTAAATCTGAAGAATTACACCTAATCCCCTAAAAAATTTAAATTTTTCATTTGTACTTTACATTGTTCAGAGTGTACGTACTGTTCACCTTACAAAGTATGGTGTTATCAGAATAAATATTATCCTGAAAATAATATAAAAATTTCGAGAAACTTGGAAAATAATGATTTCGTGATATTTCAAATGAAGAGAACTACCCCTAATCCCCTGAATAAATTATTCATTTGTACTTTATAATGTTCAGGGTGTATGTACTGTTCACAACGCAAAGTATGATTTTATCAGGTTTCGAGAAACTTAGAAATAAAAGAACTACCCGGAGTCCCCTGAATAAATTAATCATTTGTGGTGAATAACATTGAGGATATATGTACTATTCACTCAACACAATATCGTTTTATCAAGGTAATTAATATTCTTAGAAAATAACAAAATAACGAGAAACTTAGAAAACATCCTTTCCGTGTCTTATTCTCCTAAATAAATATAAAATAAAATACATAAGGTAAAATAATTAACACTTGGCTAAGTTTCACAAAATAAAGTTTATTATCTTTATCGCGATTTTGTGAAACTTAGCCAAGTGTTAATTATTTTACCTTATTAAAATGTTTCACCTAGTGCCAACGACGGATTCAATCAATCAAATTAAAATACATAAATAAATATATCATCACGGCATATTACCCATCACTGGGTGTGCCATTATGTACAATGATGATGTATTTTTACCGTGTGGGCGCTTACCAGGCGTCAACTCACGGGCACTCATAACTGGTGTGGAGAGTTCACTACAGGAATCATTTTTTGCGATTACAAGTTTGCTCTTGCCGGGATAGAACCCTGGTCACCAAAATGTTGTCATTTATCAGTACAAACATTCATAAACTGTTCTCAAAATTTATGTAAATAAATTAGTACAATTGTGTTTATTCTTTTATAATATATACGTTACAGACAAGAAAAATACGAATATTTCATTATTTTCTTGTTTTTCATAAATCGACAACACTTTTGATGTCCATAGTACAGTCACCGCCAGGGCTACGCAACACTTGCTGTAAATCGAATCGGCTGCTAGGTTCACTCTGATCAGGAAAGTTACCTTTTTTGAAATTATAATCTTCCTTGCTAATATTTTGAAATTTCTCTCAACAACGCAGGATGATGGAAGTCTTCCTCGATCGTTATATCAGGAGCACGTTAAACTATACACTGATCGTTGCTTACGATGAGATCTTAAAGTCTATTGTTGTTGTTAGCAATAAAATTAAATTGTTGTAGATTAATAAGGTTTGTAAAATTTAGGCGAGATTTATATAATGGGCATATACTTAAATTATTTTGAGAGCTCAAATAATTCGGTATATTCAAATCGCCAAATATGATAATATTTGAGTTGTAGAGAAATTGTAAAGAGGAAAGCGCTTCAAAGGAATCTCATAATCATTAACATTGCAAGAAAGCGGAATATAGACAATGAAAACGTATAGATTGTAATGTTGAATTATTGTTTTAACATGAAACACCTATTAGAGAAATTTAATTTAGTGTGAGACTGATTTAATGTATATCGATTTCTATCTCCTTAAACAACGTTAAGAGGGAAATTAGAATACCTACTCCCTGTTTAGTTATGCTAGTTTTTTCATGGACCTCCAGGACATCGTATTTCTGAAAAAAAGCCTGGGACGGGTGGACTGAAACACCTTGTAATTTACTTACCGTTAACATATATGTAAATGTTGTTTGAACGAAGTGGAGTGTTATAGGGCACTTTTTGTCCATGGCAGTAATAGAAACCAACATCCGTGTATCTCATTTGCTCCACTATGAGTATAGCTTCGAATTTATAGTCCGGGTCGTTCTTGTTGGTTGAGTAGGTTATTGTAAATAAATTATTACGCTGAAAAATACATTTCAATATTCAGTTTTATGTAAATGTGAATTTTAAATAATGAAATTATCTGTTCTGGCCAGCAAAATACCTTCCGTTATTTCTAGTATTTTATAAGAATTCCATACAGAAAGTTCCTTATATTTCCAGTTAAATTACTTCACATATTATGCAAACTGTACTTGACACTGACATCAGTGACAACTGTCAATTATTATATAATTATTGAAAATGTTTCCAGGGTGACACAATAAAGAATGCAAGATATATAAAAATTAAATGTCCTTATAAATTTTTATTTATAAAACTTTGAATAGAAAGGATATAATGTAATCATATCGTATAGAGAACAAAACATTTTTTAATATTTGACAAAAAATGACAAAAAAACCGGTTTTTATAAAGAAAAAACTGTTAAGAGCTCCAAACTGAGATACTTTTGGTTGACCAGTTGTAATCAAAATCTTATCAAGTCTTCATTTGGATGTGGGAATGGAGAATACAAAAAATTGTAGTTTTCTGAGTATTGGAGTTATTCCGTCCGAAACGATCGTCACACACACTCACATCAAACGAAGAAAAAGCAGAAATTATTATTTAGATGCACACTATATTATGAAATAAATGCCTTAAGATTTGTTTGAGGTTTTATATCTGTACCATGGCTAAAACTACAAAGAAGTCAGTTTTTTTTTTTTAAATTTAAATTCAATTTGTTCGGTTACAAAACGTAAAAAAAGGTGTATGATTATTGAATTAGATGCAGAATTTAGTTCTCTACAACATTTGTTATTTTTATCTAAAATTAATAGGCAACTTTTACTAAAAAAAATGTTTTTTCCGTAACAGATTTTAAAGTGTGTTTTGTTCAACTCGAAATAGTTAACTAAGTGACATTTTAACTGCAAGGATAGATAAAATAATAATTTAACAGCAAGGGTAGATAAAGAACTTTAATTTTTATTTAAATAAAAACTCATTATACATTTTGACGATTCATATTATATATAACTTCAATTGTATAAACATAAATAAAATAAAATTGTTTTCAAACAAATTCTATAACTACCATGCTGCTGAGATTTTTAAATTGTTCTTAAATAATTGAATTTATAATCGGTTTTTCTAATTTTTGCTCTTTAAAATCTGCTATAGAAACAAATAGAATTTTACACACGACGATAAAATTAAATTATCGATTCGCACAAAATAATTCACTCGCGAAATCGCTCGTGAATTAAACTTTGCGCTCGTCGATAAAATACAATTTTATCGTCTTGTATAAAAAATAACTATTTCCTATATTAAACGCCTATTGCCTACTACTATCATATTTTGCTCATTTTTTGCTATTTTTCGCCGTACAGCATGAATTTTTTTGCTTAATCCATTCTTAAGTTATAAACAAATTAAAAATGTAACTCCATCTTCACGTTGGAGTTACAACTTAAATCAAAAATGTTTTGGTACTATCATATTTATACACTCGGTATATACAAACTGTTATCGAACTTGGGATAAAAACTTTAATGGCATATACTTAGTACTCACCAAAATGAGTAAAAAAGCTTAATCAACATGAATCCGATCTTTTAACAGTTTCCGCGTATGGGGCAGTGAAAAATGAGTTTTTACTGGGTTTACCTCTGTTATTCGAGAACTATAAAAGTGACGACATCGACGAAATGAGACATTTTATATACTTTTGAGAGGTCATCCTACAAGTGCATTTGTGTTTCAAAAAAAATAAATAACTGTTCTACGTTAAATGTTGTGGTGATCTTCGCCAATATTTAACTTTTGTTGATAGTTCATCTAGTAGAACCAAATATAAAAAAAAATAATTTAATAAAAGATCAACATGTCAATATTTCAGTTTCATACATATAAACAACTACATATTCATGACAACGAAGAAACAACTATCACAGAATATAACATAATTTGTTTAACGGAAACGTGGGAAAACTTTGAAGTAAAAAACCTTCCACCATTCTTAAAAAACTATTCAATATATCAACACCCAGCAATTAAAAACCTAAACTTTGGTAGAGCAAAAGGAGGAATAATTATATTTATTAAAGAAGTAAAAGAACAAACAATAAGCCTCGTAGAAAGCGAACCACACTGAATAATTCTAGAAATAATCACCACGAAACAAAAATTATTATTAGGGAATGTATACTTTTCACCATCTTACAAATACGAAATTCTCCTAGAACTTTTTGCTGCCTCGATACAGGACCTCAGAGAAACTTACCCATGCCACGCGGTTATAATTGGTGGTGATTTTAATGGCCGCGTAGGAAACCTAAACCAAGGAGACAACTACCACTACTTCAATCCAAACCTAACAAACACCCGAGAAAGTAAAGACTGTCTAATAAACAAAAATGGACGAGAATTGATCGATATTATGGAAAATGAAGACTTGTTCTTATTAAACGGAAGAACAAGCAATGATTACCCTGGTAACTTCACATACGTAGGACCAAAAGGTAAATCTGTTATAGATTATGTATGGATCGACATTAACGCAACACCCATTATAAATAACTTTACTGTAGAAAACGAGGTACTTCTATCAGACCATATGATGTGCAAAGTGTCAATATCAAATCTATGGAACAAACAAATAAACAAACAAAAAATCACCAAATATTATTGGAGTAACAACAATATACTAGAATATAGAAATGAATTAGACAAGATCTTTACACAGAAACGAGAACAAATAAGCTGTGCAGCAGAAGGATATGTGAGTTTGATATCTGCAATTAAAACGGCATTCAACAATATAGGTATATCCAAAGAAATAATAATTCGTAATACATTCAAACATTCTAAACCCTGGTACAACAATGAATGCTGGAAGCTAAAGCAAATAATGAAGCAAAAATTAAGAATATGTAAAGCAAATAACTTCGAAGGGGATAATCTTAAGAATTTCCTGCAAGCTATAAAAGATTATAAAGTGAAACTACAAGAAGAAAAAACTAAATTCAATAACGAACTCAAAAACAAATTAACAAATCTACACAACCAAAAAGATTTTTGGAAAACTGTTAAGTCCTTACGTCCCAGAAATTACGAAACAAACAACATAACTCCTGCAGAATGGTCCAAATATTATAAAGAATGGTTTGGTCAAAAAATAACCGACGAAACAAAGTTTTTTGACGCCCAACATCCTTATTTAGACTGCGAAATAACACAATTGGAACTGAATTATGCACTAAATAGTTTAAAAGCAAATAAATCCCCAGGAACCGACGAAATTATTAACAAGCAACTACAAAACATACCCGAGAGTGGAAAACAATACCTAAAAAACCTTTTAAATCTATTTCTTAGAGAGGAAAATGTTCCAAAATATCTCGCTCAAATTAAACTTACTATGATACATAAAAAAGGAACTCCATCGGACCCTAACAATTATAGAGGAATTGCTCTAATTAATACTTTAACTAAGCTGTTTACATTTATAATCAATGCAAGACTACAGACGTGGACAGAAAGTTACAATATTCTACCACAGTCCGGATTCAGGAGAAAAAGATAATGAGTGGATAACCTCTTTGTTTTTAATTCAATAATACATGCAAGAATGCTTACTACTAAAGAAGGAACATATGCAATATTCGTTGACCTCCAAAAAGCATTCGATTCCATCCCACACGAAAAACTCTGGACAAAGATATTCCAACTAGGAGTGAGCGGTAAAATAACAAGGCTTCTACGAAATTTATATAATCAAGCGACAATACAAATTAATACCAACTCAGGACCCACAGATCATATTTACGTTTCAAAAGGCGTGTTACAGGGGGAATGTACTAGCCCTATACTCTTCGCGTTATACATAGCAGACCTCGAAATAGTTTCGTCAACTTGGACTGGAAGGATTATTTATGAACCATAGTACAGACATACTATCTTTACAATATGCCGACGATTTAGTACTTTTCTCATACTCTCCTATCGATGTTCAGAGAAAGTTAAAGGCATTAGAAACTTATTGTAACTCTCTAGATTTAAAAATAAACCCTGCCAAAACTAAAATTATGCACTTCCATCAAGGAAGACCGCGTAAACAAAAATTGAAATTCATGTTTCAAGATAAGGAAATTACCTTCACCAATTGTTATACCTACCTTGGGCTAGTATATAGAACATCAGGAATATTCACTGAAAATGCTAAAGAGGTAGTGAAAAAGTCCAAGAAAGTTACAGCAAGTATAAAAGACACACTACTAAAATCTAAAACATTTGATTGGGATGTAATAAATAAACTTTTCGAAAGTATAGTTTCACCAACATTACTATATGCAAGCGAAACTTGGGCAATTTATAACACAGAAATAATCGAAAAAGGGCAAACCCATTATTTTAAAAATATTTTGGGATGGATAAAAACAACGCCTAATTATATTCTTAGGCAAGAAACACACCAAAATAAACTTGAACTGCTAATAATTAAAAGCATTTTACGGTGGTGGTACAAAGTTCTATTCATGAGTGACTCTAGATATGTAAAAGTATGTTACAACAAACTGCTACTTTTGAACGAACGCCGAACGATATCAGCTCCCAAGCAAGAAAAATACAACTGGACAAGACAGCTCCAAACTATCTTACAAAAAGCCAACTTCATACACATCTGGGAGAATGAAAACTTCTTAGAAGTTAAAAAGGAGACACAAAATATCATTAATTCCTACAAAAAATACCTCTATAACCTAGATATCTCAAGAATAGACATCTCTTCCTATAACTCATACTATAAGACATACATTTTCACTAATATCTTTGAAACCTTTAAAGTCCTAAAAACTGTCAATTACGTACCGCTAACACTAACAATTTTCAGCTCTTTAAAGATGGAAAATTATTCAATTTCAACCAACAAGAAACTTGTACACTTTGTAACACTCATCAACCCGACAGTCTACAACATCTCCTGTTCCAATGTCTAATTTTCGAACCCATACGCGAGGCGTACATATCAAAATACCTGGTCAATACGGATCCAACAAACTACAACAAGGCCCTATTATCTGAATTTACTGTAACCAAACTTTTCATATCTCAAATTTTATAAACAATGCAATAAAACTAAAAGCATTTATATTATATATTTGATGTATGAGCAACGCTCAAAACACAAATTATGTATTATATATACCACTTGTTGTCAATTCTTTGTATGAGATTTTCTCAAATATACTTATTATTATTATTATTATTATTATTATTATTATTATACATATTCATGACAACATATAATAAACAAAATTACATTACATAACTCCCCTGCAATTTAAACTGTAAACGTGCTGTAAACAAATACAAAAAACATTAACAAATAAATAACAAATATAACAAAGTTCAAATTGTATAATAAAAAAATCTAATATTTTAAATCAATAGCATCTCGATATCGTTCAAATAAATTCCTGTCTAAAGCGTTTGTAAATAAATAAGCTGGGTTATTTTCTCTGCAAATGTATTTTACTTTTACGTATCCTTTATTTATTAAATCCTTTATAAAATTAAATTTGTCATCTTTGGGTTTCATACGTTTCTGATTTCCTACTCAATTTACTATTGAAATTGCTGCATTATTATCTTGAAATATTGTAATTTCATCCTTTTTCTTATTTATGCAAATCACCTTTAAAAATCCATTTATCCATTTACACTGACATGCTACCAAAAAAAAAGTTGTATATTCTGTTTCTGTACTGGATAGTGTCACTGTATTTTGTTCTCTTGTAGCCCATGCTATAATTCCACTGAACGCTTTTAAACAATATCCATTAACAGATTTCCTGTACTCTACATCATTTACCCAATCTGCATGACAATAGGTTTCTACGTTTTCCCCTTCCATATATTACAATTTTAAATTTTCCGTTGTTTTTGCATATCGAAGTACTCTTTTTAAATAATTCATATTTTCTTTCGTTGCATTTAATTGATATCGACTTAGATAACTCGTAGAAAAACATATGTCAGGTCTTATATTTAACGCGACATACATCAAAGCTCCTAATAATATCTGTATTCATTTTCCACTCCTTTATTTTTCTCTCCTTTCTTCAGTCCTTTTTCCATTGGAGTTTTAATGTTTTTCTCTTTAGCTTCACAATATTTATTTATCAATTTTTCTAAAAACCTTTATCTTCTTTAAATCAGGTTGAGATCCAAACTATATTTGAGCTGGAATTTAGTTTTCATTTGTATTGTTCCAGAATCAATTACAAAAGTTATTTCTTCTTTATTGTGATAATTCGTTTAAAATGCTACCTTTGTGTCTTCTTTCGACCTATTTTCCACTTTCTTCTCGTTTTTTCGTCTAAAAGTCTTAATTTAACGTATGCAGTAGTCACCTTCGAATCATCTTTTTTCTCAATTGCTGAGATTACTCCATTAAAATCTTCATACGATGGAAAAGATTTAAAATGATCTAACAAACCCTTATTGTCATATTTTAATTGCAATAATCTTCTCTTTAAATGCAATTGAGAAAAAAAAGTGATTTTTTTCATATTTATCAGGGAAAGTTTTCAAAATTTCTTTCGCAGTCTTATTATCTTTTACAGATTCAAGGCATTTATCACTGGTACAAGAAATTATTATACATGTTGCCTTTTAATTATTCTTTTTCCATATTTCTGTATCAGGTACCTCATCCTCATCTATTTGTACTGCAGATAAGGCTCCTTTTTCTTCTAAAATTACAGACAGCCTAAACTTCCAACTACTAAAATTTTCTCCATCATATATTTGAAGACCATACACTGAGTCATATCCTGGGCCCATAACCTGAAGATAGTTTATCTTGTAGAAACCAAATATAAAAGAAATAAATTAATACAAGAACAACCATGTCAATATTTTATTTTCATACATATAAACAACTACCAAATACAGTAAAGATGGTGGAAACTGAGAAGGACGGTAAAGATCAGTTCTTGAGCGATTCAACGAAAATTATTTGCAAACTCTGCAAGAGAAGTGCGTTAAGTAACACAGTGAAGTGCATATTATGTTTAGCTAATTTGCATAAATATTGCTGTGAACAAAAGAAAATACCACTAGTTGACAATGTGACTAAGTGTTGCAGCCAATCCACAGACAATTTCTTCGACGCCGAAGAATCCAATTATAACAGTGAAATAATAAACAGTATGAAAAGTGAAGTGGAATATTTAAAAATAATAATTAAAGATAAAGAATCTCTCATTGCTGATACAGATTTAATTATTAGTTTATTACAAGGTAAAATTGAAAATCTTATGTGTAATCCAGTACCCATAGCGACACCTGTAAATTACAACCACAACTCAAACAAAAATAAAAAGAACAAAACAACCTTCAACAAGCCCGTTAGCGACACGACGACGGAAATGTTAAATACAATACATGAACAAAGTGAGAACATAACCAACAAAAGCAATGAAACATGTGCTCTTCGACCATATAACTATAGACACGTAATGGGGGCATTTGTTTTGAAGCGTAAGTGTGCGGTGCGGGGAAGGGGGAAAGTACCCATATGTGGTGTTTTGTTAGTTGCAGGTTTGTAGGAGATAAAGTGCGTTGCGGGTTGCATACGGGTAAGTATTTATTATATTAGCCTTGGAAAAATGTTTGAGACAATAAATATAATATTCCAATACGAATTATTTAAATATAAAATTTATATTCTTACTATTTTTATTATCTTCTCTTATAGAAAAGGATAGACTTTATGTAGATTTTAGTAAATTTGTGTATAACTACTAATATTTGACATAACAAAAAATAATGTGTGTACATAATACATACATAAATGTACTACATGTTATACTAAAATTGATTTTATTTATAATTCTAGTTTTTTTTAGCTTGAAGCTATGAATATAAATTTAAAATAATTATTGTTTTATTTTCGGTGATAGGAAAATGTTTCAATATTACTAGTATTACATGCTGTTAATAGACTCTTTTGTTAAATAACAATTTTTTTCTGTTTGTATATAACACTAAATACTATTATTGATACTGTTATTATTATTAATTTTAGCTATTTATTAAAATTTATATTTTCATCTGAGCAATTAATTTAAAATAATGTTTAATTTTTTAAATTTTAGATATTAAAAATAGCAACAATATAAATTTTATATTTAAATAATTCGTATTGGAATATTATATTTAATGTCTCAAACATTTTTTAAAGGCTAATGTAATAATGCTTACCCGTATGTAATCCGCAATGCACTTTTATCTACTACAATCCTGCAAGCAACAAAACACCACATATGGGCACCGCCCCTTTCCCCGCACCGCACACTTATGCTTCAAAACATTGTATAACCTAGCGTAGCCAGTTACGTGTCTATAGTTATATGGTCGAAGCATGTGCTACTCAAGAAAATATTGCCAATGACAAGGACCCAAAAGCGGGTCGTGATGAAAAAACAATACCAGTACAAAAATAAATTGCTCCACACGACGGTGCGTGGCACGAAGTAAAAGGAAAACCGAGAGGAAAATAGAAAAAGACAAACAGTGATATTGTTGGGAGTACAATGAACAATGAAAATCTGAAATCAGTTCCAAAAAAACTGAACCTGTTCATTTCTAGACTACATTCACAGACCACCGCCGGGAATCTGGCTCAGTTTGTAAAAAACAAATTTTCAGAGGTTTAATGTACAAAGTTGACCTCCAAACATCCAGATAGTTACTCGTCATTCAAAGTCGTCATAAATGATTTTAATATTAAAGACGCCCTAAAAGAGGACACATGGCCTTCCGGGGTATTTGGAACAAGGTTTTTTCAACGAACCCCTGCGGACCCGAATGAGAAGTAACATCGGTTCCTAATTATACAATGTTCAACCATAGGTGCAACGACCAACCCCCAAATAACGACAACATAACTCTAGACTCTAATGAGAGACATGGTAATAGTGATTTTCTTGTTCTAAACTGTCAGTCATTAACTTTAGACAAAGTGAACGTATTTTTTTCCGAATACATTAGCAATAATTCAAATACTCTTAAATTTCTATGCCTAACCGAAATATGGCGCAATATACATGCCATTAATAACATATACTTTATAAATTTTGTAAACGTCGCGAATTACTGTAGAACCACGTTTCAATGTGGTGGAGTTGGAATTTGGTGTCATAAAAATCTAAATGTAAAACCTATCGAAATAAATAATTACAGTGTTGATAAACATTTTGAGATCTGCGAAGCCGTTTGGAATCCAAATTCCAGAAACACCATTAAAACACTCACTTGCTATAGATCACCTAGTGGTGACTTTAACATATTGTGCACTAAACTATCTTTAGTCTTAGATTCAATATTCAAGCCAAATGTAAATATTATCCTTGCAGGTGATTTTAACATAGACCCCGTCAGAGATACGAATGAGTATGCTTTGTTATCTAATATATTGTTATCCTACAGGTTAATTAATATTGTAAATGAACCCACAAGAGAAGATAAAATTCTGGATCATATTTATACAAATCTAAATTCAACAGTTGTTTATGTGCAGTCCAACTTCATTTCGGATCACAGAAGTATTCTTCTTAACAGTAATATTTCTGACGCCACACCCAGGCCACAAAAACTTAAACGAATCTTTAGTAAAGTCAATATGGGTAATATGGGTAAGTTTCATCAATCACTTGGTCGTCCATCTATGAAGTGAGCGATACTAACAAAGCATTTAACCTGTTTTATAATATATTTATGAATCACTTTAAAACATATTTTCCGATAACTAAAATCAAAAATTATACAGAGAAAGGATGGGTTACCAATGAAATTAAAGTCTCAAGTCATAAATTGAAAACCGCATATCAGCTCCAGAAGCAATATCCAGAACTACGGGACTATTATATTATTCTTTAAAAAAAAAAAAAAACACACTGCTCTACTAAAAACTTCTAAACAATTATATTATCAAAATAAAATCTGTAATTCTGAAAATCCGGCCAAAAGTGCTTGGTCCGTAATTAACAAGACGAACAATAATTCATTAAATGAAAATATTAACATTATTAACAATGGTCATGTTTTAGTAAATCCGAATTATGTAGCAGAAAGTTTCAACAATTTTTTTAGGGATGCACCATTAGACATTCTGAAACAAATTTCGAATAATAACTCATTGCCAAACTCAACACAAAATTTTCAACAAAACAACATGAATAACTTTTTTCTGGCTCCTTTTTGTGAACCGGAAATCCTGTCAGTACTAAACAATAAATTTAAAAACAAATACTCATCAGGGTCGGACGAGATCCCGAGTTTTCTAATAAGAAAAGTTTCTTCTGTAGTATGTCAACCACTAACTTACTTAATAAATCTCTCATTTGAAAGTGGTGAATTTCCAAAACAATTAAAAATAAACAAAATCGTCCCGGTTCACAAAAAAAGGACAAAAATGTGAAATAATTACAGACCAATAGCTTTGTCATCTATCTTTTCAAAAATATATGAGTATTGCTTTCTGATAAGATTAGACGAGTTCTTACGGAAAACAAATATCCTGCAAGTAAATCAGTTCGGATTTCGGGGAAATTGCTCAACAATGGATGCAATACAACATCTTTATAAAAAAATAATTTCTTCACTAGAAAATAATGAATGGCCCGTAGGCCTCTTTTGTGACATCAGCAAAGCTTTTGATTGTGTAAACCATAAGCGTCTACTGAATAAATTAGAGAGCATTGGCATTCGCGGTACTCCTTTGAACTGGCTACGAAGTTTTCTACATGACAGACAGCAATATATCTCTATTAAATATTTTTACGACTCCTCTAAAACACAAAAATTCACAAACTCTAGTATCTTGGTTACAAATGTTGGCGTGCTCCAAGGGGCAGTACTTGCTCCGACTCTATTTATTCTGTATACTAATGAGATTATAAAATTACTGGGCAAAGATGTCACAGTATCACTATATGCGGACGATACATCAATAAAAACAGCGGAAAACTACTCGAAAATTGTAATAATTGTCTGCAGCAGTTCTCAAAGTGGTGCAACGATAACTTTTTACATTTAAATGAAACAAAAACAACTTATGTACAATTCCATAATTATCAAAATAGAAATGTTCCACAGTTGAACATTTCCATTTCTGAAAATCCATTGCAAAAATTACTTTCAACCAATTTTTAGGTCTAGAAATAGACGAAAACCATAATTGGAAGCAACACTGTAAAAAAGTCACTGTTGCACTTAGTCGATGCTGCTATCAAATTAGACATTTGAGAAGCTTCCTCAGTAAACAGCAACTATTAGTGTACTACCATGCAGTGGTCGAATCTAGACTGAGGTATGGAATATGCTTCTGGGGGGGGAGGGGGGGGGGGGGGCTCAACTGCGGCTCAAGAGGTATTTATTATACAAAAAGAACAATACGATGTATTATCAATGTAAAACGAACTTTTAGTTGCAGAGATTTATTTAAAAGTCTTGGTATCCTTTCTCTCTGCTGTAAGGCAAGTAAGTAAGATGGCGAACTGTGAAATCTGTGATGCCAAGTCAGGCTGTATTTTCAACAAATCGAGTGTAAAAGACCAAGATATTATTAAAATAAAGTGTACTGGTCTGTGTGGGGGCAGTTTCCATTTGTGCTGTGCAAAAATTGGGAAGCGTGAGTATAACGCCGCTACTTCCTACAAAAATATCAAGTTTGTGTGTGAGTCCTGCGAGTACGTCCTTTACGACTCAAATGGCTGCTTGATATCTGCTGACGATCTGAAATCGAATGCAACGATATTTGCGAAACTGTTCTCTCAAATTGAAGGATTGACGACAATGGTAACTAATCTGACGCATGAGTTTTTGAATGTGAAATCCGAGCTAAAGTCAGAATTGAAAACTGAAATTAAAAACCAACAGCTAAACCTGCTGTCACCTTCACTTGTCGTGTCAAATCAATCTGATGTGACTCCTAAAGCGCCAACTGCAACTATAATACCGCCTTCTACGAAAAACATCGAGTTACCTGTAATGTCTTTTATCAACATTACCGGCTCCTTAAATGAGCAACAAAACTTAATTGCTCGCAAATCTAAAGATGTCGGTACTATAACTAAATCCACTAGTTCTACTCCGGTTGCCGCTTGTACTCAGTCAGATGAAGACAAAGGTAAACAAACGACTCCGAAACTGAATTCAAGGACTCCGCCCAAATTTGAGCAGAAAAAGGGAAACAAACCACCTGCAAAGATAAGGCCGAAACCTGTTCCTATCTTGGGATCCAAAAAGTGCACCTCTGAATGTGTAATTAGTGCAGTTCCGCGCAAAATTGCCGTACATGTGTCAGGATTGGCACTGACTGTGACTTCGAATGATTTAAACTCTTATTTAATAAAAAATTTCCCAAATCATAAATTTATTATTGAACAACTTACTGTTAAATCTGGTGAGTATAATTCATTTAAAGTCTCAGTCTCGCCCGATATATTTGACAATCTTTTAAATAGTGAACTTTGGCCGGAGAATGTTTCAGTCAAAAAATTTATAAATTTTCGGAAACGTCCAGCAGCACTGGCTGTAAAACTCAATAGTCAAGGAAGATAAATTTGAATTACGTATAGTTCATTACAATATTCGTAGTTTAAATAAGAAAATTCAGCATTTTAATATTTACCTTCAAACAATTGGCTTTCCTGAGATTTTATGTTTAACTGAACATCATTTATCTTCTGAGACTATCGAGCATTGTAAACTTGATAACTATAAATTAGCATCTGTATTTTGTCGCTTATCCTTTGAATGTGGTGGTGTTGCTATTTATATTTTAAATTCTATAAATTTTACTTCTTTGACTATTAAAAATACTACATGTTGTGATAAAAATTTTGAATATGTGTAACGAAATTTTATTTTCTAATAACAGCAAATGTCTAGTCATAGCTCTTTACAGATCACCTAGTGGAGATCTTAAATTTTTTCATCGTGAATTAAATAATTTACATTTTAATTTTTCCAACTATAAACATCCTATATTTGTATGTGGCGATTTTAATATAAATTTTGCATGTAATGTGGAATCCAGTGAGACTTGCGGACTTTTCTCGTCGTTTAGTTTAATAGCACCCCATCCTGGGTTTCCTTTGTTACGTAGTATCTCTGGAAGATGTGTTGATAATTTTTTTACAAATACTGACTGCCATAAGGCTAAATTTACAATTTTAAACCCATGTTTGTCTGACCATAGTGCCCAGTTGTGGAACTTAAAGATAAATTTCAGCAAAATTAACAAGTTAATAGTTGACATGAGAATATTCAATAATGAAAACAAAAGCTATTTCAAACATCTGCTTCAATCTGAGTCTTGGTTCCATGTTTGCAATGCACCAATTTTTTCTGAAAAAATTACTATTTTCTTAAATACTTTTTATTACCATTTTATAATGCTTTTCCGATAGTACATAAAAAATGGTTAAACAAAACCACTAAATCGAAATGGATTACCCCAGAAATTACTCAAATGGCTGAGACCTTGAAATTCATTTATTCAATATATAAAAATACTAACAATCCTGTGATTTTGAATAAATATAAGGATTTGAAGCGTAAATACGATAATTTAATTATTCACTCCAAAAAGAACTACAACAAAAAATATTTAGAATCAGCTAATAATATTAACAAGGCTGCTTGGAATGTCATTAACAACGAAACTTTAGCATCCACCACTCACTCACTTCCCAGGCCTATATTTTTAATAACAATGAAATTTTAGAATCTCATATTATTCCAAATTATTTTAATAATCATTTTATAACTTCAGTTCGTAACTTAAATTGAATAGTGTGCCTAGTTACAACTCTGTTATCGATAATAACACTGCCACAATTTTTCTTGCCCCTGTTAATGAGACTGAAATTTTTAATATTCTAATTGAAATTTAAAAAAAAAATTCAGCTGGAATTGACAACGTGCCTTGTTCACTGCTACTTTTTATTGCTGACGAAATTATTTATCCTCTGACCTATTTAATAAATGAATCCCTAAATAACGGTGTTTTTCCTGACCAGTTCAAAACATCACTAGTCACTCCTGTGCATAAAAAAGGAAACAAAAATTACATTGAAAATTATCGACCTATATCCATTGTTCCCCGCATTTTCTAAAGTATTTGAGAAAGTCATGTACTCTCGCATAATTGAATTTATAAATTCACATGAAATATTATCACCTTCGCAATTTGGCTTCTGTAAAAACAAATCTACTACACATGCCTTATTTTTCAGTCTTAGCAGCGTTCTTGATCACCTTGATAAAAAATTCCACACCGCTGGAATTTATTTTGATCTAGCTAAAGCCTTTGATACTATCAATCACGGTATATTGCTTGATAAGCTGTCCGATTATGGTATTCGTGGTAATGCTTAGAACTGGTTAAAATCTTACTTGCAAGATAGGTCTCAAGTTGTCTGTGTTAATTTTGACGGGAAAAAGTACTTTTCTGATTTTCAATCTTCATTAACAAGTGTCCCACAAGGAAGTGTTCTTGGCCCCCTACTCTTCCTCTTATATATTAATGACCTTCCAAATATGTTTAAAAATGTTGATATTTGTTTATTTGCTGATGATACATCCCTTATCATCTCTGCTTTGAGCGTACCAGAACTTAATAATAAAATACAAGAACGTGTCAATATTATGAATTCTTGGTGCAAAGATAATGCTGTAGTCCTAAATGCTGACAAAACACAGTTAGTACAGTTTATGTTAAGGGGTAATACTTTTAATATTTCAGCCCAATTTGATAATTTCACAATCACTCCAATAGTCTTAACTAAAACCTTAGGGATTCATGTAGACCATAATTTTCAATGGGTTCATCACACCCAGTATCTCATAAAAAGACTTAGCTCGTCATGTCACGTTATAAGACGCCTGCGAAATTATGTCAATATAGACTTACTTAAACTGTACTATTCCGCACATGTCTTTAGTATTTTATCTTACTACATAATTTGCTGGGGTAACTCCACACATTCTATCAATGTTTTTAAGGTGCAGAAAAGTATTGCAAGAGCCATGGTAGGATGTAATCCTAATACATCGTGCAGAGATATCTTCCCACATCTTGGATTACTTACCCTTCCTTGCATATATAATTACGAGTGTGCTCTTTTCATAAAAAAAATCCTTCGTCTTTCCTTACAGTCAAACAGGCTACTGGATTGTACAATACTCGTAATGTTAATAATTTATGCATTCCAAAATTTAGAACAAGTAACTTTCATGACAATATTTCTTATATGCCAATTAAAATTTATAATAATTCGCCACAGGATCTGAATGCTATTACTAGCATATTTTCTTTCAAAGTAAAACTAAAAAAATTTTTGATGGAAAAGTGTTTTTATTCTGTTGACGAGTTTTTCAACAATTAAATATCTTCATGCCACATTTATTTTATTTAACTTTTTTATGTACAAATTTATTTGCTTTATGGTTTTATTATGTAAATATTTTCTCTATTAATTACTTGCTATTTATTTACTGTCTTGTGTACCTTTATATTTATATATGTATTTATCCTATTTCATTGACAAGCCAATTGTATTACCATGTGAATCTTATGGCAAATATATATTATTATTATTATTATTATTATTATTATTATTATTCATACTTGAAATATGTAAATTTATATATCTCAACAAACTCAAGTTTTTCTCCAATAGTGATATTCATACATTCAATACAAGACAAAAGACCATTTCCGAAAACCCTTTTGTAAAACGAATATAGCTAAAAATGCTCCTCATATCGTTGGACTGTACATATATAACTGTCTTCCTTCATATATTAAAAATGAGAGCACATTTAACTCATTCAAAATTAGTCTCAAACAATATCTACTTACGCATTGCTTTTACAATTTAAATGAATTCTATGATATATGATTGTAAAATATATATGTACGATATTCTCAATTTAATTCTTGACTTGTCCTATACTTGTAAAAAAGTCACATGGAATAAATCTCATTTTATTATTATTTACATATTCATGACAACATATACTAAACATAATTACATAGCAACATATAACAAATATATAACGTTAGAATAGCTTTGACTTCTAACTATTTTCAAATAATTTCGTGCCAAGTTAATATTTGCTATCTCGTTATGAAGTTCATTTTTTAAAGTAACGCTGTTCCAATAAGAAGAACGTGAATATCTCTGAAACAAATCATTTGCGGAAATTTGCTCAAATGAACTTGTTTCCTTATTTTTACCTGTTTAGTCCATAGAATAATTTAGGCCGTTTAACTGTGAGACACTATATATACATATATATATATATATATATATATATATATATATATATATATATATATATATATACGCAGGCTGGTTTTGAACTTAATGTCATAAATTTAAGGGTAAGTAATATGACTTGTGTAGATTACGAAACAGAAAGATTTTTTAAAAATTCGCATATTTAAGGGTAGTTTTCATTAAAATAACATTTTTGGTACCACTGGACCACTGCATTTGCATTCTTCTGTAAATAAAACATAACTTTAATACTTGGAATTAATTTACGTAATGAACCATAGCAAACATTAATATAATATTTCGCAGAAGTATTTTTATGGGGCGCCGTTTGAGACATAATTATTTTTCAAATAAATAAATAAATATATATATATATATATATATATATATATATTATATTCATTTAATATATATATGCTTTTTTTAAAAATATATATATAAAAATCAAATATATTTATTTTTATTTAATAAATATAATTTTCAAATATATATTTTTTAATTATATACATTTTTCAAATATATTTTTAAAAAATATATGCATTTTTTAAATAAATTTATTTTTCAAATTTATGTTTTTTAATTATATTTATTTTTTAAATATTTATTTTTATTTAATAAATACGTTTTTCAAATATATGTATTAAATATTTATTTATTTCAAATATATACAGGGTGTTCGAAAAATAGGGGACCAAATTATGAGGGCATATAGTCCTAACCAAAATGAGTAAAAAAAGTTTTATCAACATGGGTCCGATCTTCAATAGTTTCCAAAATATAAGGCAATGAAAAATGAGTTTATTCTGTATTTACCTCTGCTATCTTGATAACTGTAAGAGTTACGACTTTGATTAAATGAGACATTTTGTTTACCTGTCAGATGTCATCTTAGATGTGTTCTTGTTTTTCAAAAAAATCAAATAATTGTACTAAGACAAAAGTTGTGGCGACCTTTGCCAATATTTAGTTTTTAAATAACTTCGTAACTATTAGAAAGTGAAAAAAATGTTTCTTATAAAACGTTATTGTTTTTTTATAATCTATTTACTGGCAAAGACAAAATTTTGTTCGACCACTATCTTAGTCAATTTTTCTTCGATTCTAATACAAAATGGCCTCTTTCTCAAAAACAGTTGAAGATCGGACCCATGTTGAAAACTTTTTTTACTCATTTTGGTCAGTACTATATGCACTCATAATTGGGTCCCCTATTTTTCGAACACCCTGTATATTTTTTAAAAATACATACATTTTTAAAATCAATTTATTTTCCAAATTTATATTTTTCAATTATATTTATTTTTATTTAATAAATATATTTTTTAAATCGGCAGTTTGCGAACCTCAGTTATGTATAAGGTAATGTGACTTTCAGTTGAATGTTATTACGTTACGTTAAAAATAGTTTCTGAAGCTTTTTTGGTTTCATAACGTCATTTGAAAAGGGGTAATTCCATACTATTGAAATGTAGATATATATATATATATATATATATATATATATATATATATATATATATATACAGGGTGTATCAAGATAATGGAACAGTGCATTTTATTCGAGTATGTGAAAAGATACAGAAAAAAGTGATTAAGATATTTTGTAAGGCATAGGGGGGACACATTTTAGCATAAATTTTATTATCTTAAGTCCAGTGGTACTCAAACTATATGGCAATATTATATTTTTTTAAATGGCATTATATATATTTTATTAACTCATTAAATAGACGATTTTGTTCTGAATTCAACGATATAATAATATCATACCCTTACATTGCGAAATATTTGATAAAAATTAATTCAAAGTTAATATTTCATTTCTACTTTATCTAAGTAATCTGAGCAAACATTCAATCAATAAAACAAAATAAAATTTATTTTAGTTTTATTACATGCAAGTAAGCTACGATTTTGGCAATAAATTCTACTTTTAAAATAATTTTTTTGTTTTATTGCTTGAATGTTTGCTCAGATTACTTAGATACAGTGGAAATGAAATACTAACTTTGAATTAATTTTTATCAAATTTTTCGCAATGTAAGGGTATGATATTTTTATATTGTTGAATTCAGAACAAAATCCTCTATTTAATGTGTAAATAAAATATATATATCATTTAAAAAAATATAATATTGCCCTATAGTTTGAGTACCACTGGATTTATGATAATAAAGTTTATGTTAAAATGTGTCCCCCTCTATCCCTTACAAAATATCCTAATCACTTTTTTCTGTATCTTTTCATATACACGAATAAACGGCACTGTTCCATTATCTTGATACACCCTGTATATATATAAAAGTTAAATATATTTTTTTTTCAGTTTTCTACCTCAAACACTAGATGCCCTCAGCATCATCTTTCTACAGTGACTTCGTACGTGGTCTGTGGTCATAGACAAGGAAATACATGTACTAGACCGAGTTTACAATGTTAGGAGTTTGTGCCAAATACAGTGAACTCTATACTACTATGGAACGGAAACGATCGTTGCTGGCGTGGTACTTCAAATTTCTAGGCAACCCACAGTACGAGTAGATTTTTCCAAAAAAATTAAATTTAACACAAAGTACAACCAAACTGTTCAAAGAACAATGTTTTCATAAGCACTGTTCAGTAAATAATTAGTAAAAGTACCCATTCAGAAATATATTAAAACCTCTGGAAAATCATGAGATAAGTTCTGCGCATGCGTCAACTGCTGGAACTGGTGGAATTTGTGACAGTTTGTATGACCAGCCCCTTACAATGCAATGGTATACACGTTTCCATTCCATATACGTAGAATAGTGTTCACTGGCCAAATAGAATCGATGGGCGCCATAACGAGACGCTAATAGAAAGGCGGGAAATTTAAAAATAGGAAAAATATGTTTTCAGAAACTAACAAAATATAGACATATGTATACCGCAAAGGCTGAAAACAATCAAATTCAATAATAAAATATATTTGTAAATGAAACAAATAGTGAAACAAGCTTTGTAAACAAATATTAACCAAAGAAATAAACTTGATAATTTAACTTCAATATAAAGTAAGCCATAAAAACAAAACAATTTTATCGTTTTGACAGCGGATAAACAGCAATGTAACTTTTTGCAAGTGATAAAACGTTATTTACCTTTCTCCTAGCAACCAGATCAAAACACTTACTACATTAATGTCATTTGCATTTTTTGTTCTTGCTTGTACTGTAAAATGAACAGATTTGGGAATATTTCCGAAGAAAGTATAAAAGAAAATATTACGAAAAATGTGCCTATAAACACAAAAAACAATAAATCGTGTATCTGGCGCCAATTTATGGCATTTTGTGAAAACTGAAATTATGTGTTAGAACGAGAGACACCGGTACGTCAAATATCAAATATTTTGCTAGATTGTGCTTACAATATGCGAAAGATTACCTGGAGAAAATTATAAAGAATACGTAGTAAAAAAAAACAATGTGGAATTCAACAGCCAAAATGCTACAAGAGAAATATTTTCAGGAATTCAATATAAAATTTGATCCCTTTACGGATATTATTTTTAAAGAAGCTCGGAATGCTAGAAATGCTAAAAGAAAAGTATTCCTGAGAAAAGAAAGGTAAGTTCGACAGCTGTAAATAAAGCACAAATAATCAAAATGGCTAAACTATGGGGATGATAATGAACCCGATGGTTTGCAAAAAAGGTTTTTTTCATATTGCTTCTTATGAGCTGGCTTGGAGAGGAGGAAAAGCTGCTAGTTGCATGGTGTATTATTTTAAAGAACAAAAAGCAATTGATGGAATGTTCACGGATAGAATAGAATACAACCCAATATTTTCGAAAACTGCACAAGGAGGTGCAAATAAATTGACAGATAGTAAGTGGCTGACAAAAAATAATGAAGATGACACAATCTGTCCAGTAAGATTGTTTAGATTATTTATAAGTAAACGATCCGAAAATATAACGTCAGAACGACTATTTTTGACTCCTAATCCATTTTGTAAACATAAAAATTCGAAAGGCTGGTACAAAAACGTACCATTGGGAGTAAATTTATTATCTAAGTGGACTAAAAATGCGGCTAATAAAATTAGAACTAATATTCAGAATAAGATAACGAATCATACAAATTGTGCCAGTACAGTGTCTTCGTTAGCAAAAGCAGGAGTAAGCGATCAACAAATTATTAAAATAACAAGTCATTCCAATGCCACTTCAATAAAACCTTATCTTCAATTGGACGATACATATCATGAAAATTTAATTACAAATCTAAGAACAAACATTTCTAAATCTTCCACTGTGAATAATGAAATAACAAATCTTCGTGAAGAAAACATGTCAAGTAAAATGATATATAATAATTGTACTTTCACTAATTACACGTTTAAATAAACCTTTTCATAAATAAATTGTAGTTAAATTATCTCGCCGAATTACACTCTAGCATTTTATTTTCTTCGGATAAATTTCAGTTTGACAACCCAACCTTGTAACCTGACAGCAATTTGACTTGAAAACTGTTTAAAAATAAAATCACTCCACCTACGGTGTCGTGATTTTATTAAAACAGTTTTCTTGTCAAATTGCTAGGTAACAAGGTTTCGTGACCAACAGAAATTTATCCGGCAAAATAAAAAGCTCTTGTGTAATTACAGTTGAAAGCCTCTCACTAACAGAAATGACAGATTGCTGGGCTGCTAACATAAATAAATAAAATTCACTACAACTGAAAAAAATATTTTTTTAATTATTGTAAAAAATAATGTGAATTAAATATTGTTCGTATTTTGTATTGAGCGACTGAGCTTTATTATTTTGAAATGAAGAAATGATGTAAAATACGTATTTTAAGTTACTGAATTTACACTAGAATTAGCGTCTCAATATTATTCAATTCGGCACAAAGCTGGATATTGCCGCCATGATGGAAGCTCGGTGTAGTATGTCTAGTATATACCTTTCTTTGTCTATGTTTATACTCTAAACAGGGGGGGGGGGGGGGGGGGGGGCAATAACCGTTCATCCCGCCATTACTAGGCAAACTGATCGCGGTAAATTCAAAAACTTTCTAATATCAACTAGTATTCTGATTATTGTAATTTGTCAAAACATATTTGTCAATTTTTAAATAAAGTAAAGAAACAGTTATTCTTTTATTAATTATTTAATGTTCAGTAAAATATACAACATAAGTACATCATAAAATATGCAAACAAAAAATAATGGCTGGTACTATAAGCACCGTTTTAACTAAAACGCTGTTTTAAAACATGTCAAATTTCATTATTTAATGATAATAATAATAATAATAAATAATATCAACTTTGTCAAAGTATGATATTAAAACAGAACATAATTTGCATTCAAACAAATATTTTTTTAAAAAATCGTTCTTTAGTGATGAGCGAAGTTATACATGGAAATTTGAATTTGACATTTTTACCTCTCGCTAAGAGAGTTATTGGATTCATGCTAAAAATCGCATATGCAGATTTTAGTGAATAAGCACGATTTAAGGTCACTAGAATCCAATTTTAACATTTTTTCAATGATGTCTGTGTGTGTGTGTGTGTGTATGTATGTATGTGTGTATGCCGATGTTGGAGGGACGATTTCTCAAATTCTATAAGACTAAAACCAATTTAAACTACGTATTCCTTAATCTGACATTAATGGGAAGAGTTGAAAAGGTTTTGTTAACAATTGGACAACCGGAAGTAGTAGTTTCTTAAAAAAAAATATATAAATATTATTTTTCTGGGAAGTACATTTAATATTTCTTATTTTATTATTAATTAAATATTTAAAATCATAGATATTTTGGTATATTACATATCAGGGCAAAAAGACTTACAAGTGTTAGGGATAAAAAACTGGTAAGAAAGAG